>WACJ01000112.1:0-600000 GCA_008973525.1 Stenopsyche tienmushanensis | reverse complement strand
TTGTGGGATTTAAATAAATGTTTATGATTTTTCTCAAGCCTTCATATATACATGTCCTTGAAAATGATTTCATAAATATTTTTATAACCTTGTAATGAATTTTTGCGTCCAATTTTAACATTAATAATTTTCTACATTTCCATTGAATATGGTGATTGTGCGTCAATATAAGAGTATGTAAATCTTACCTGAAATTAAATTGGAAAACTTTTCACCAGAACTTCGTTTATGATAATTTAGATTACAATATGGGTTTCACGTTTTATTTTATAACCACTTAATTTTGTTGATCAAATGTGGATTAGGAATACTTGAAAACTTTCAATCGCTTTTAGGAATCACATCAATTAGAATATTTATTGCATATACTTTTTTGCATCGTCAATAAGAAGGTTGAAATCATTACGATCATATATATGTTTACATATGGACTCAATTCAATCTTCAAACTCGCACAACACTTGGTATTTCTTTAATAATTTCCATATCGACACGAAAATTATTTCGTATGCGCCTTACTACGACCAAGGAATCATTTGAAGCGAACAAATTTTTTCACGTAATTTTGAAACCAATCATTGTAAAACATCTTCAGTGGATACGACCAACCTGGAGGAAGGTAGACTTGTTACTGAATGCAACGGGAAAACTCAAGTATTGTAACGAGGTTATCCAGTGGAGCCAATCCGTTAAAGGAAAGCTTTGCGCATGACCCAAATGTATAACGGAAATATAACGGCCCGTTATCTGCCATGATATATACATTTTTATATTAAATATGTATGCTTATATATTATATTTTTTGGAGAAAATGTGAGTTTTTCACATCTTGGAGATTTTCCATTTGTCAAATGATAAAATCGCTCCAAACGTATGAGAAAGATCCCCTTTTAGATTCCGCGAAATGTACGGACTTGGCTCACACTTTCAGACAATTACACAAAATATGTGACAATTCTTGGCAATAGAGTAAATATATACAGACATTAAATTTTTGACCTAATTTTTAAATAACATTTGCATTGGAAATACTTTTTAATGTCACTACATTTGCGCCTTCTCCAATACTTCAGACGTGGAGCATTTTTTAATACTATGGTAGTAATCTCAACAGCAAACACAACTCTTGTTACAGAACCAACATATTACATGCAATAATATAACATATTGAGAATATCTGAAAAGTCTTTTATAAAAAATAGTATTAAATTTAATTTTCTCAATACGTAAAAAAAATTAAATCTCCAATTTATGAAATAATTTTTAAGCCAATATATTTCCACAACCTTCATCATTATGATTTTTCCCCATCTGAATAATAGTATGATATAATTATTTGAATGAGCAATATTTTCAACCTTATACTTTTTCGAATTTGAATCAAATCAAGTATTTATAATCTCAACAAATGGGCTGAATCTATAGACTATTTTTTTCGACAGTCAATATCATGTCTATTCTTCGTTCAATATAACAATAATTTTTCAACTTCAATTACATATTGATATGAAAAAATTGCTTTGATAAAAAAAGATTTAATTCTTATAATATTGACATATCTGTATATAATATTGACATATAAAATCAAATGTTAGATGTGATCAATCACAGAGTCTAGTATTCTATAGAGAACAAATAGACATGAATTCAATTATACATAATAAATATAAAGCAATGAAAAATAGGTTTGTGATTCAGCAGGTTTCTAATTCAAACATTTTGGGTTCAAATCTACGAAAAGTCTGGTTAATGACCACATTGTTTAACAATGGATCCATAGAAAATATTACAGACGTACCTTTATGATCCGATATCAAGCAATATATAAAACGTTTTACTGAAATTTACCCTTTTTTAACGATTTATATTAAGCATTAAATACAAAAATGATGTTAGAATTGCATAATAGTACTGGAATAATATTTTCAATTAAATATATATTTATTTATGAATAGATGTCGAAGCTAAAATATAGTATCCGAAGGATTTCCTAATGATAACAACGTAATCTTTCTTTGCCTTACGTATCGATTTGAACTCGTTGAACTAGAAATATTGATTTTCAATAGAGAAAACTTTTCCATTCTCGAATTGCAAGCATTATATATACGAAGTCGAGGAAATACCATTTTGAAAGCGATTCCGAGATGCACTTCTTAAGCGCCACTTAAGTCTTAGAAATGACTAGCCTACGTAAATTTCCGAAGCCCTTACTAGTAAAATGAACATGGACTTCTCAAATAGTTCTTCAATATCGTGAAAACAATCGTATTATATATCTAGATGGATGTGAAAGCGTTTCCGATATATTAATGTTGATGGGCCAATAAAACTAGTAGGTCATATGAAATTTAAGGGATATGGAATAATCTATCCAATTTTTTGCACGTGTGACGCTTCTAGTTTTATGGTTGAGTTCTAGCCTTGGCTGTGGGAAGATGTCCTTCCCATAGGCTCATAGCTATAACATCTTTCTTCGTAAATAAATTATAATATTTAAGACGAGAGGCTTTATATTAGCATCTGAACACCTTCATCCTACTACTTGGCATCACCGCGGTCCGATTGAAGAACAAACCCACATGCGAGCACGACCATCTTACAGAACAGGTGGAAGCTCAAGAGCACCCCTGCTCTACGTTACACGTATATATAAAAAAAATATGAAATTAATTGATTACTCAATAATTTGCAACAAAAAAATTGCAGTTAATGTCAATAATACCGCCACTTCCAATAGTATAACCGTTCTATTTATACAAATAAAATTAAAATAAAACAAGTTAATTACTTATTTAACTATGACCCTCTATAATCACTGATCATAAATATACTTAAAATTATATTAAAAATGACGCTGAATTTTATTTTAAGATCTTCCTAAGCTCCTTTCCCGAGTAGCATTTCACAGCAGCTTTCATCCATCCCTCATCCGTCCGCCTTTCCAAATATCCCGCTCATTTCTCTTCCCCTAAATTCGTTATTCCAGGCATTCTGCGCCGAGACACAGTCTGAATGGTTTTCAATTTTTGTCCCACTCCCATACATCAATCACAGGTAAGACGATCTGATTAAACACTTTCCTCTCCAAATTACCACCAATTGAGATCTCATTACCGTACTTAATCGCTCGAACGTGTTCCACCCCAAGCATAAACCAGGATTGAAATCTTCGTATTCATTTTCTCGACGTATCTAATTGATAGACACGATCTGCATAATGTTTTACTAGTCATATTTTTCTAATATGCAAGATTTAATTCAAACTAAAAATTAAATATATGCTCATGTTGAAATTTAAACCATAAATATGTTAAAATGGGACTACAATTCCATGACCATTTAATTGTGCAAGCTGCGACCGGGAATTTAATGGCCTTATCTATCCACCATGATATCATTTGAACATTATCGAAATTGCATGGAGATATATGAATTTAACATTTGCAATGCAAATATAAAAAATCAATGCATCTGTTTCAGATACTAGCCATTTTACTATTCAAATTAAAGCACATTTTTAATACAATAATTCATGGACTTTCTAGCAGCTTTAATTTTATCAACATATTTTAACTATTAGAATTGTTAATTCAGTACTTCAACAGTTGAAAAGATGTATAGTTTGGGAGTCATATTCAAGCCAACTGAACCAACTGTCGTCTCATAATGTTCAGCACGTGTTTGCAATTACCACGTTAGCATATGCATACTCATAACCATTCAAACGCTCGCAAACTCACTCACGTACATTTTATATTATGATTTTATTTCATTTTTAAATACAATGTAAAATTTGATATCTAAATCATGGATTACATAAATTATCGACAAGTATTAATTATGATTTTTTTATTTAAATCAAAACTTCGAATTCAAAACGCTTGCGAAGAATTCATTGCGTCTTGTTAATGATATCTATATAGATTCTAGGCGTGCAACGTTTTCGGTTCTATCGTACCACGCAAGAGGTGAGAAGTCGTTAGATAGCCTTGACTACGGGAAGATGTCCTTCCCGCAGACAAATATTATTTTATTTTAATCAAATGCCAATAGGAAACATCCCGGAGAAAATTTTATCCCCAGAAAAACCACCAATAGCGATCACCTATTTCATTTAAAATGATTTTGCTATGATTATTTTAAAATTCATAATTTTTACATACTTTTAGAGATTTTACATAAGAATCCTGTGTACTTCCCTATGAAAAAAATAATAATATAAATTATAAAAGTCTTGTATTTTCAGGTGTTGCTATAGTAATCGAAGAATAATAGACATTTTGACAGGCATGCCAAATCAAAAAATCAAATACGAAGGAACTGGATATTTTCAGAAACGATTTTACGCCATTGGAGTGCACTGGGTGCTGAAATTGACATGTTGAAATTGCTCTTTGATAATTAAAGTTTCTTTCTTGTATTTCATCGAAATTGCTTCGTTTCTATGTAAATAAAGATTTTTTTTTAAATCTGAATTTAATTTAATTTAATATACAGTATATGAAAACGAATATCAAGAATCAAGCTATGTAGATGGTTTGGTTTTCATAACTATGTTGACCTATTTCCATTCGAATAATTAGGCACACCTCTCCAGAATGTAGATATTATCTGCTTTAAACGATTTGCGAGATTTGAATTTTAATGACTTGATCTCAACAGAAAATATGCATATACCTAAAATAGTTTTTAACTCATGTACAACAAATTTTCTTAAGAAAAGTAAATAAGTCTGTGATTTAAAACGCCAAAGAAAAACAAACAACCACTATCAATTTTAAAAGCACTTCTTTTAGTGCAAATACGAAGAATCTCATTTGTATAGTTTCAAAAGAACGTCAAAGAAGTTAATGAGATCTCACTTTGCAACTCTTACCTTTATAACGAATAGAAGTAAACTCATCGTGCAATTTTGAAACAGAATCAACTATATTTGAAAAGTTTTCATTGGGATTAAATTGAAAAATAATCATTTCAAGATGCTATACCGAGCAAATATGTTCAATATTTGATTGACTTCCTGTATTATGTTAAATATTCATAATAAAGTATAAATTTTTCATCACATGTATATTAAATAGCAAAACTCTCAAAACATCCTGAATCAAGTACTTTGAGATTAACAATATTTAGATATTCATTGAACTAAATATATATCTAACGTGTAAGAAATAATTACTAAAATCATGGAAAACTTGAGGATCGAATGTTGATTGAATAAAGACACAGTCCAGATCTCAAATGGATTGATTGACATGACATAGTCCAGTGAAATTGACTACTAAGACGGAAGAATTTATGTATTGCTTAAACAATTTATTTTTACCCTATTATTATAAAATAATTGCCAAAAATCACGTATATATAAAATTCAAAAATATTGAAATATCAGATCAGTCCAAAAGTTCGCGCACATTTTTGAGATTTTTTTAAATAGTGTAAATAAAACTAAAAATCTACCTGATATATTTGCTTATGTTTATAACATTAGTCTGTTTTTACTCTCCCTCTTAATAATTTTAATAAAATGATTTATGACACCCAATCTCTAAATAGCCACATGGATATATTTTTGAAACCATGAAAGTAACTGTTTTAAATTCACGTTTTTTGGTACACTTGGCACTCATTTGCGGTGCGCCCAGTTAGCGCGCAAAAATGTTCCTAAATGAAGCAATCATTTACATTGTTTTACAAGTTTGCACCTAAATTATATTATTTCGCGTATGAATATAATAAAATATTTCTTCATGATAAACATCCTCGTTGAAGGACGCCAATTTTGATATCAATATTTTATTGAAGATATAATTGCACAGGAAACTGTTACACATATTTTCAGTTAAAATATAGTTCTGACAGCGCTCTTTTCTATATTTTTTTTTTTTGGAAATTAAAACAAGAAATTTCATAGTTTTATTCCTTAATAAAATGTGGAAAGTATTTTCGTATATATAATTTCGTTTTCCATATTAGAATTCTCCTCGTATTAAATAAATCATCTGTGATCTATAACAAAACTTTCAGCATTCTAACTGTAAATAAACTGATTTAATCATAAATAAAGTCAGATCAAATCAACACTACAAAATGCCTGCTGGACATTGTTTTGATATATTTGACATAGATCGACATTTCAATATTTTTTTATGTCAATCACTCGTCATAAATTTTGTTATATCAATATTTTGAATTATAGTTTTGGTATGATTCAATACGAATTCATCGCATTAGGGATTTATTTTTAGTAAATAAGGACTGGAATATTTTCGAAAGGGATTTCATCGTATTTTATATATATATAATAGTAGGAATAATCTAAAACATAAAAAAACACGACAAATAATTATTTATACTTGGTTCGTATATTTTAACAAAATGTTGTAAATGAGCAGTGATGCTTTTAATTAGCAAATTTAAAATGTTCCAAAACACCACTTGTTACCCATTTAAGTTTTGCTCGGCTCATATAAAGTCGGACAAAGTAATTATCCCATGAGGATTTAACCGGACAAAGTTAACACGTGTTTCGCTCCCAAATAAGATACACATTCCCAGCTTCCGAAATAGCTACCAATTCAATCTCTCCAGAATTGTATCAGATGGAATTAGCATAGAACCATGGAAACAGGAAAGGTCACATAATTTCACGCAAGGATATTACAAACGCAGGTGATGCCATTAATATCGCAAATGCGAAACGGCAAGGATAACAAATATGTTCGACATTAATATCGCCTTCGGAGGCGTTGGGGGGTGTTTTTCATTATTAACTTTGCTCCCTGTCGATATGCAAAATCCGACATAAATTAAACGCTCTCTTCAAAAATTCATTGAATTTGCTCGATTCGCGTTCTTAAAGAATTATTCCGAGCAATGTGGCGCTATCTGGAAAAGCTGAATACATACAGGGCGACGTGACTTACGACCAACTTGGAATATCTTTATGAATATAAAATGGTAACATTTATTCAAATTTCATGTGAAATATTGCACCGGTGCTGAAAACGCCACATTCCTGCGAGGCTTTTGTGGTAAAATAAGGCATATGCGGTCTCGAAACGAATCGCAGAAATCTTTCAGGATTGAAATACTTAGATCTTGAGATACATAGTACGGGTATATTTCTATTATTTTTAAAATCGACGATATTGAAATACATATTCTCCGTGATTCGTCTGGACTTTAGAAAGTTCAGAGTTCAAACACCGATCCCGAGCAAAATGAAAATACGAACAGATTGAAGCATGTTTTTTGAACGTTCTGTCTATAAATTTCATCCTCTTTAACAGAGATTTTTATATCGGAGAACAAAAGGATACATCAACTGAAATGGATTTATACAGGATTATTTTTAAGAAAATTTCGACCCGACCTTTTCAAAAGAATTTTATCAAGGAGATTCATTTAAAAGCTCCTTTTAGATGTAGTTTTTCACATACACAAAACTAATTGAACATTTTATTTTTTCCTATTCAACAAATAAAACCATAACTCAATTTGTATCATAGATTTATCAATATATATATCCAAAATTATTTTTAATAAAAGCTTTCCCTTGCAATGCACAACTTTAAGAAAATTATTTCTATTATCATGAAAGTGTATTTGTCCTTATTTCAATCAAATTTTAAACAAAAATATCCAATAACAAAAGTTCTATTAGTGATTTCACTATTAGTTGTTATTAAATGTTTTTTTCTATTAAAACATAGTAGTTCTTTAAACTAAAACATCACATATAATAAATGGTAAAAATTCAAATCAAAGTGCTAGTCGTCGTACACTAGTCGGTACAAAAATAAACAACTAAAATCATGCTCATCTGATAATCAATTTTTTTGCTTTGAAATGGGGATTTACGATTAATTAAATTTGAAGAGCATTTCCACAGACACACAGACAATTTAAAATTAATCGTAATTTATGTCTTTAAAAACAAAGCCTTTCATTTAAATAATTTTTCATCCCTTAATAAAATACAAAATCTGCAACGATGTGTTAAAGGCATTGATTTTATTTGATAAATTCATTGAACGGATTATGATCTACTTTAGCATTAAAAGAGGTTGACATTTATTCGAAATAGCTCCAATGTCGTAAGACGATGATATAAGCTCAGTATATTTTATCCTTGTATAATATTGGTTATTGTGGAACCCGTTAGGGTTCAAACGGTGTGCTAATTTTAATCTCAGATTTCAGCTCAAGGGTAGAAAAAAATCTTAAAGCTTTTTAAGCCCAAGTCAAGTGAATATATAAGTGCACTCATGTCGAGATTCGTGACCCTGAGATCCCTTTTATCATCAATTCTATAGACATACCTCAAATACCCCGAGTAAAAATAAATTATTGGCCATAGAAGATCGGATTAAATGTATCCATCCAATACTGCGAAAATTCCTCTTTTTATTAATACCAAACATAATCATGAAAATACAGGCAATATGTTATTTCAGCGTTCGCATAAAGGGATCGCGATACCAAATCTAATATAAAGAATGGAAGAGTTGTGCTTTTGTACATTTTCATATGTATACACAATTTTGTGGGCAAACAAACCGTCACCCAAACACCTGGGAAATGGAAAAGATTAATAGGTTTAAGGACGTTTCAGATCGTAAACCCTCTGACATTTGCATATTTGAGCAGAAAAACATTCAAAAGATATTGTATCGAGATGTTGCGGTAAACACCTAAGAGGTGATACATAAATCATAAAACAAAGAGACTCAAAATAAACCACTCTCGGGCTTAAGTCCCGCGTGTGGAAATCCCGTTTAATTAAATGTTGGGGATTTTATTTATGAAAATTGATACTTTCGATAGCGATGTCAAATTTCTCCTTTTGTTTGTCTTTTAAGAAGCATTTTCCGCTCTGCTATATTTATCTATCTGTTCTAGTTTACTTGAGGACATTAGCTTGTACACAAGTATTAGTAATCGATATCTCAATGGTGGCAGACTGCAATGTTATACATGAGTCTTCTTTCATATGATACATTTAAATTTTATAAATAAGTTTGTTGGTTGAAATTGATTTTTATTAATGAACAAAAATTAAGATACATAATTTATAGCTTAATAACTGATTGCTCCACCATGAAAAGCAATCTTTTTAGATGTGCCAAAATTTCAAACTTAAATTACAGTCACAATGAACGAAGACAAATTCAAGACATTTTTCGAATTCAAATGCTTCGATTAAATTGTAAAAGAACCACTATTTGCCAGCTCTTTGTTCGATTTGAATCTGCGTATTCAATTAACAGTCGGGCGTAGATTTCCCTGATGAGTAACTAAATAGCTGATACGACTCTTTTCCATTTTATAAGCCGAGCACTGAAACTTCTTTCAATAAAATTAAAGACATTTTCCAGATGTTTATTTCAATAGTCTTGCGTAACCTCTTCTGGTCGAGGTCATCTCCACATAAACTATGCCAAAAATTCGCATCGAATAACAAGAGTCGAACATTACAATATATTTGTCTGGCTCAAGTACTTATATATATCAAAAGCCTTTTACGTAATTTCGGTATTGCAGATAAAATATAATACTTCAAGGTCTCTTAAAGCTTAATTTTCGTATATTAATTTCAAACCAATCATAATGTTATTCTATAACAAAAACATAAACAACTATGGAACTATAAAACTATGTTTATAGAATGAAAAATATTTTCAAAGGATGGTGATTTTCCTTCAAGACATGTGGAAAGATTTAAATACTAATGATATTTAAGGACCTTTTTGTCGATAAAGATGTCATAGAAGATAATCTAAATTGTAAATCAAGATGTGAATTTGTCGAAAAATATTTATTCAGTATATGATTTTAATGCTAAAATGTTAGCATAAAACAAACATTTATATTCAAATTAAATGCAAATATATTTAGTTACCCGCTGTTGAATAGTCTGATTTTTTATCATTTTTAGAATAAATCAATACATCAAAAAAACGGCGATATTTGGTTGCATCGATAACCAATATTGCAATCTTAACATATTTATATAAAAATCTAATTTTCGCTTAATCCATTTCGTTAATGCGTTTTTATATTCATTGTAGTGCCGTATTTATGATTAAAAAAATGTACATAAACTTTAACTATGGGCTTAGAATTGCGATTTTTCTCTTACATGTTTAACAAAAATTCCGACAATTCTTTGAAAGCGTAGAAATTCACATGTTGCTTTTTATCTCTCACAGGATAACACTCCTCCGCAAGCCGCTACCACAAAGTTGGAAACTATTCGTATATTGCAACGAAATACTACTATGTTCATCCTCCAGATAGTGTTAAAATAGTATCATCCGATTTCTACCTATTTGTATTGTAAAGAGTAAAAACTATTACAAATGTGCTTAAAAAAGGTGTAAAATATATTATATTTTTGTATAAAATACATATTTTAAATAACAGAAGCAATTTTAATTTATGAACGCCCGAACATTGTATTTGCGTAATAAGATTTTTATTCATTTGAAACAGATGATCGTATGATCTTAAAAATGTAAAGATCTACTCTGGTCGTTATCTGATCATTGTTGTTCTTCAAATCGGGGTATTGGTTTGAATGTAAAAAATTTTAACAAAAAATGTCGAGCTTTCATATTCAACATACTAGAATGCTATGGCTCTAAAACAATGTTTAGAAAGCTTTCAGTCAATTCTTAGATTCTCGTAGAATATTTTCTTTGAAAATGATAATTTCGGAAATAGTTCATAAAGAATTCCCTATTTAAATAACCTTAATATAATTTAACTATATGTGGAAGACAATAGAAAATCACCACATAAAAATCTCTTTCAAAGACAAGATTATAAGCTTATTGCATACAGCGTAAACACAAAGCATGCTATACGTTCAACACCAGACTTAGCGCTTTCATCCAGGTCAAAGACGGCTTTATTATATAATAAGCTCTAATTACATAAAACGATATGTTTTTTGTATTATTTTTGAAATTTGAAGAATAATTGTGAGTCCATAGCATTCTGTATTAATAACATTAGATTTGGCAGATTCTATATTATATGTTAAAGTACATTATTTTTTGATTAACAAGCTTATTAGCCATGGACATTTTATCCTAAAAATATATTTTCTTGTTGTTTATTTTCAAAAATATATATTATATTTCGCTTGTCCTATTCTCTTAATGTCAAACAGTTTTCCTTCAAACTACTATCATGTACAGGCTGCTCACAAACTTCTCTGAAAAGCTGGCAAAGTATTAAGCGCCTTTACATCATTTCGTCCCAAGTCCTGAAAAGAACGATGGACAAAAAGGAAAATATTATTCCGAAGTAATTCAATTTTTCGTATGGCCATACTTATAACCATTAGGGTCATATCTCTCATCGCCGGGCTCTAGGTGAACGAAATGAAATTAATGTGGAAAAAAAGCAAAGGATCCAGAGGCGTGCTATGAATTTGGAAGGATTTGTATATAAAAGCCATCCATCGGTCGGACCAATGTGAGCAAACATGACCGCACATGATTGATTTACAGTCTCAACACGAATGCGTAAAAGCTCTCGCAGCCGCTTGCTTGCCAAGGAAAAAGCTTAAAAAAAAGAACTCATGCGTTTTATTGACTCGTATTTATTGAGGTCCTAACAAGGTTATCTCCATAGACTATAGCCCTACATGTGTGTTTGGCCGTTCAAACAAACGTCCGTCAAAATACGTGTATAAGCTCGGAACTTTAAGCTCGCAACCATGTGACCCATATACACGCACGATTTGATAACACAGCCAAATTGTAGCTAATGTAATCTCTAAATCCATATTTTGGTTAAATGCTTTTGGAATGCATTAAAACGCGATTCGGCTGTTCAATTAATAAGCTGCTCATTTGTATACTCACGCTATTGATATTTAAACAGTCAATAATAGGGGCTTTTTTCTTAATAATTTAATAATATATCTGATTATTAGCCTTACAAAATTTTCAAAGCAATCAATTACATTCACTTAGTTATGAATATTTTAGCGCTAAGTATAATAAATATGCCAATAAATTATGCAAAAAATATTTCAGTTGTTAATGATGGTTATTATTTAGTGTGGTCGATTATTAACATCATATTTTCTAAAAAAATACGATAAAATCTTGCATGCTTAATGCTTAATTTATATTGAAAAAGAATGATAAAATCATTTAATATATTTTTGAACAATTTTTTTCACAGTAAATACATCGTATAATGAAATGAACCTTCTTGGAATTTATTATGGCACTCTTATATAATACTAAAAAAAATATATTCGTAATTAAATATATATATAATATCGTTTTTATAACATCAAAATGACATGCCAAAAATATGCAAATTCGCTGTGTTCATCAATTTTTTTATTCAGACTTACCTGAAACAAAAAGATATGTATGAGTGTCGCTATTATAAAACACTCAATTAATACTTTTTGGTTAAAAGTTTCAAAATGGCGTTGGTTTTGAAAAAAAATTTGGAAAAATACACCTTTTATTAGTGTATTTTTTAATGTAAAACGTAAGATAAAATAAATATTTTAACCTCATTTTGCGAACTGTCAAAGCCATATATGTGTAAAATAAGTTCATAAAATTTCAGACCAATCGGCGACTTGGTTTTTCGATATTTTTTTTTAAACAAATCCAAAAATGTCGTTTCGAGAAAAACGTGTTTAAAGTTTTAAGTGCTAAAAAAATATTGAAAAGGGAAATGTATTACTAATTAGCGATTCCAGATCCATAAAGTAATTATTCAGCTATGTAAATCTTGTCTTTTTTGGCTGATCTGACATCTCTGCGGGCTGTTCTAGCTTTTTTAGAAGATTTGGAGCCTCAGCGATTGGCAAAGCATATGAAGCATCTGAACCGATTGTGATCCCCATGACGATCATTATTCTTAAAATAGTTTCAAATCCTTCGTTAAAAATGCAAGCTGCAGTATATGTCGCGATTTCCTGTATTTTTTACCACAAAAAATATGTTTCGGTTTCTTTCCAGTAAATCATCAGACGATAATTCTTCATAAATGGGTCTTAAGAATTGCTAAACTTCCTCGTTAAGAGAGGAAGATTGCTTTACTAATATAACGATCTTGTAGTTGCATGTTTCTGCCATTTCACCAAGAATCTGCGCCTTCCGAATGGATGATATTATGTAGCCCAAATAGCATTTCTTTTATAAATTAATTAGTTAGCTGTTCGATTTTCGAAGCACTTTTTATTTTGCCCCTACTATCCACTTGCTTATTAGCCTCTTTTAGATCTGTTTTAACATTTTTTTACTTAATTTCATCCCTCACTAGAACAAAAATAAGAAATATCCCCAACAGGAACCTCTGGGCTGCAAGCAAAAGCAGGTATAGGGGTAAGCCTCCGATTGCAGCCGTCTCAGAACCGTTGGGGTGCAATCTGGACGGAGTGATTGCTTCGAACGCATTTCACGAATTGACTGTAAAGCATTGATATAAACTGAATTTCTTCAACAAAATTATATATGACATTCTTAGAGATATTTACTTTCGAAAAATGAAATTGACCCATTAAATTAGAATATAATATAACGGTTTAAGCTACAAAAAATATCTTGTATTTTCTTTAGACACTACAAATACCCGTCAGAGTGATATTAGCATACAAATGTTTAACAACAACATTTTTTTAAATTAAAAGTTGAGCCACGTAAACCACCAACTAGCAGCATTGATGACGATTAATTATAAATCGATTTTTTATTGAATCCTATGACAAAAAATAGTTTACTGTATGACAACTACATAAAAATAGGACAATGGATAGATTGCGATGAAGTTTTAAAAAACATGTAAAATTAAGAATTCCTTCCAAAAATATCATAGTTACCATATGATCACTAGCAAAGATATTAATATTCCATTATTCCTGAAACCTAGAGAAGAAATAATGTCTCGTATGATTAATTCTGCATTGAAACTCCAAACGTGCACATTTATCATCGAGGAGTTCTTGGGTAAATTTTTTAAGTTGAAATTATACGAATAAAACATCGGACATTTCATATGAAAAACTGCTATTTTTAATATCACGTGCTTTAAGATCGATGACCAAGCGTTTCGATTACTAATGAGTTTTTTAACTTACCATAAAATCAGATTTATTTAAAAATCAAGGACAGATAAACTAGTTTTGGAGCGGTTATCTCCCAATGGTTATTAAAATCATTCACAAATCGTCTCTTGGATACAATGCTCTCTAAATTATATTAATTTACCTTGAATTTTATAACCATGAAAATACAGAAGCTAATAGTGATTGAAATTTTGGAATATTTTTAATTAGATCCTTTATAAATATATGTTTAGATTAATCATGAAAAGCAAAAAGTATATTGTGATATTTAGATATAAGAGGGTATTTTTGATGATAAATACACAAGACGTTTGTATATATTTCGGCTCCATTTGGAATATTTATACAATTTTTTCTTACATGTGTGTATAATAAAGTCAGATACCTTATTTCGATCTCATTATCTTGTCTGGATTAAATGCGTTAGCTTTTGGTCTAGAGCTTACTAGCTTACACTGAAAGCACCATCAATAGAATTAGGCTAATATCGGAAATAACGAACTGAAAACTACCCACGGGAATATAAAGCACATAAGAGAAAATCCAATTTAATCATACATGTTGTGTTTACCAAATATTAAATTTTCCTTGACATGTCGTGATAAAATTCATACATTGCACAAATCGTCAATCAGCAGAGATCCTCGATAATTTAATTAACCCAAATTTCCCATCAGATGCATTTAGAATGGCTCGGATTCGAAGTATAAACAGTCGTCACGTCTGCAATGAATACATGTTATCTTTAATTATATCTAATGGTATTGATATCGTACGTTTAGGTATATTCAGGAATATGTAAGTAATAGGCCAATCAATTAATTGATATGCTCTGCACTACATATTTGTAGCTTATCTTATAGTTAGTATGAATATTTATCATCAATGTCATGTTATATCACACTCTAGTTATTTAAATAAAAAAACTACATTAAAATAAACATACAAGAATCTTGTCAATAAAACTGTACCTAAACGAAGAATTCCTAGTTAATTCGACGTAATTTGATAAGGTTTAGGAAAAAATCATAAAAAAGTGAAAACGCCAAAAACATCATTGAGTGAATCCCTCCACAATTGTGAACTTGATGCCTTTAAAAACTACAAAACACGCAGTGATCCTTCAGTGAGAAAAGTAGACATATTTTTGTTTTGTCTTTGGTTCGTTATTAAAGTCTCGTGGCTGGGTCTCATTTTCATACTTTCTTAAAATGAAATATAATCGTTATTTATCTTTCGAAGTTTATTCTCCGTTTCATCATCAAAGCATAACAATCTCTAGCAAGGTTTCGGGAAATAATTCCATTTAATATATAAATATGAGGTTACAACTTATTTTTCAACCATGTGATCTGATTTATTAAATCATATAAATCGACGAATCAGATTTGTAAAATAGCTTTATTGTAATTTTTTCAGCATGCCTTTCATTGTTGAAATTTTAAAAGATCTCAACTCTTTACTACCAAGGAGTTATTAATCGTTGTCAGTTTTGCAATTAAAGAATTTAGAAGTTAAAATTTCTCATTCGTTTGTATAATACATTTTATGTGACTTTGGATGCTCAGAACTAATTTTTTTAAATCATCAATTGCATAAAATTATGATTTATTTAGATCAAAATGTTAAAACGATTTAAAGGTGAAATTTTGGGTAATTTTTCAAAATTTTGAAAAAAATATTTCGACAACCCTAATATTAAGAATATAGGGACTATGCGTGAAACGTAGTTAAAAAAACCCTAACCCCTAAACAAAATATATCGATCCATGTGCAAAACATCCTGCATGTTGGATTTTTTGTTGGAATATTATAATTAAAAGATTTAATTATATGAAAAATACTTCTACAATATGATGATATTCGACAATCATTTAATATTCAATCTTATTGCGTATTATATTAGATATACGTCTTTATTTCAATCAAGTTAATTATCAAATTCATCGGTATACACTTGTGTCAAAGCCTTCAATCCGGCAGCAAGTAATAAAAATATTTTAACGACCCTTTACGAATTCAGCCCTTAATTCTTCTGTGTATTCGGTAAGATCTTGAATTTCAATCACGTACTAGTTACTCTGTAGGAACTATAGAAGCAGAACCCCCCAGGCTGGGACGTGATAGTGAATATCTTTGGGTTTTCCTTGTTCGGATCTATTTCAAGATGAGTCAATTGCCTCCGACAATGTTTCAGGTTCCATAGCAGAGTTGATGGCACGGACGAAAATCGCAATATACATTCGCAAGCCCAATGCCTACACATAAGTTTGACTATACATTCGAACTAATAACTGCTCACATCCCAGGCTAAAAATAAAAATAATTCCATTCGACGTCCGGATGCTTATTCGAGACTGTTGAATCAATGCAGTGTTCAGCATACGACGATAAAACGTCGAGAATTCTGTAATTAAGTTACTAAACATCCGGCGAAGTTGTGTTACTAAATTGCAGCCCTGTATGTAAGGTCGGTCTGTGACCAGTTTCCTTTATGATAGGCAATCTATTTGGCCAGAAGTTGCCCCGATCATAAATTTTAAACTCAAGTATAAATCAATACAAATACTATATTACATTATGTAGTAAAAACATACTTAAAATATATTCTATGGGTAAAAAATGTATATTTTATTCAGCTATAGTAAATCCTTAATCAAAGGCAGTATTGATAATAAAAAATATTCAGATAATCGAAGCATATTAGTAGAAACATTATTTAAACATGATCGATGATCATAATCGATTTTAGTCCTAATTTATTAAATCTAAAAACTGAAACAATCAATAAAATCATGCAAGATCGCCTATGATAGACTGATTTGCATCAGTTTTTAAAATAGCATTTAAAAATAATGATAATTTCGCTACTAATAGCAAGTTGTAGGAAGCTTTCTATTCCAACATGCATTAAAAACTAATATTCGCATAAGCACCCTAAAAAACCTATATGATCTAAAAACCACAGTCAGCTTCATAATAATTAAATGAAGATCCATCAATAATTTGAGACAGAAAGTGGCCATAAGACGGAATATACCTGCTCAGGTCATCATGTAATAGACGCTATAGACTATTTTACCTAGTGTCTTAAAATCGTCTTTCCCTCCCTTATCTAAATATATTTCCTATGTTTCTGTCAAAATTTCATCTTATCATCAAGTGTATTTGAAACATTTCTTACGTGATATTGAAGGCAATAACCAATTATCTTTGAAATATAAATCAAAAAATCGCCTACTAAAGATATTTTAGCATTTGATATTGCAAATATCATAACTTGAAACATGCAAAACTACTTAAACTATCAATAAGTTAGTATGAAATACTTTATTTTTCATAATGCTTACTCAAGTATAGTTGGAATTTAAAAGCGACCAAGAATATATTCAACATCATTTTGTCATCAAGTAGATACGATTTATTATATAATCATTAAAATTATAAAGTAATAAAAAAGGCTAAGTAAATACAAATTGGCATGCTGATACGTGTGCAACGGCAGTCAATTTTTACGTATAATCTAATCATTTTTAGACACAATACTGTATTTAAAAAGATGTATTTACTTAATACTTTTCAATTTAGACAGTTTCATTTACCAATGATTGCTTACATCAATGGATAATATCCCCACATATAATAAAACCTTCTTTGGTTGTAATATGGTCGAAAAGGGGCCAATCATTCACAGATGAAAATTGATATATATTACTGTGTGCATCAGGTATGTAATCAGAATGATTGCCTGATTTTCTAATAAAGCCATCTGTAAATAGTTTTCCCTTTCATCCGCTCGCAATCTTTTCAATTTGGAGCATTTTTTTTATATTCAATGAGGTTTTTTCGAATCAACACTTCTCAAAGGGAGCGCTTCGAAAACAGAGGCTTTCAGTCTTAAAGAGCTTTTTAATGGACGGAGTTTTTTTGTAGGGAATGGCACACAGGTCTTTAGAGCGGACAGATAAAGCTCGTCATAAACGAAAGCCTCCTTAAATGAAACCTTTCACTTTTACCGGGGGCTCCGGTGAAGGCTGAAAATGAAAAGACATCATTTGTATATAGTTTTACGTTTTCAACTTTTGGCAGTACATAAAACGAAGGCTCCGACGGCACTCGGAATAAACGTGCACTTAAAAAAACATTATTTTATATTTTACGGTCGCTTATTGTCCTCGTATCCTTCCTGTGAAAATCTCGCTTTAAAAATCGTCTGAAGCATTTGTTATTCATGCTATTCTGTGAGATAACAGCCTACGTCTTGTTATTATTATGTGTATCATATTTATCGATGTAAGTTAATGGATCCTAATACTTGCTGTTGGCAACGCGTATTACTATTAATACAACAAAAATGTTTTCTGTTGGATTAATATTAGATTACTGTGGTGAAAGTGTGTAATTTGATACAGGAATAAGTAGCATCACATGTTATTATGTACAATATTACATTTTGTGTGTGTGTAATCTATTTCTGTTGTATACCATTCAACGACCAAACTTTCAACAATCTCAGTATATGGCTTCAAATGGCCCTTTTTGAAAATAGTTCGACTCTTGGCGTTCTTATGCCAGCAAGAAAATGCTTTGAATCGCATCATAATACGGAATTGCAAGGGACATTACTTTAGATTGCACCAGTGACATTGACGATAATGTGACTCTCAGAACATTGCACTGAGACTTTGAAGTTTATCTTACGAGCTCAATATTTTTCATTCAGTTGTTATATACATTTCTCATATAAAACATTTATACGTATATAGACAAACTTGGCTATATACTAAATGCATGAAATACAACTGTGTTAACCGCCTGTAATTTTTTCATTACCCTGTCACTATATAAGGACATGGGACTCTCCACTAACCCAAACTGTTTATTGACCTCGATATTTTACTGGCCGCCAGGAGGGGGCTCTACGACCTAATTGAAGTCGTAGAAGGCGCCAGGAATGCATTTTCTTCTAAATTTATTGCGAAAAGCCCCAAAACCGCCCCAAAAAGTTTCCGTGTCCAAGCGGTCCAAATTCTGGACCGTTAACATGTCGAAATAGCGCCTTGCGAGCAGACGCCATGCCCAGACATATTCATATAACATGGTCTGCATCCAGGAATGGATCACTATAAGTACATTATAAAATTAAATTAAATGTCAAATCTCTACAAGTAAAAAAGTCACTGTGATCCAAAAAAAAAAATTAATCAAAATTACCTTCCCAATGTAATTGAGCTAGGAAATTATCATTTTAATAGAAATTGTGGATAGATGATCTTTTAGCAAGTAGTGAAATTATCATTATTTTCAAATTCGTTATTTTTTAATTAATTTGCTAATCTAGTTACTCATAGCGGGCTTTTCATGACTTTATTAATTACTTCAATATTCACTTCTTCGTGTCAGAAAATCACAGTAAGCCTGGATTGAGACGGCCGATCGGAAATTATAATACCTTCAATCTCTCAAATTTATTGGTACGGTGGCTGGGCTTAAACCCAAACCTTCATAATAATAGACCAGAATCCAACCCACTTTAATAACACATATTTCTCGTAAAAATTAAGCATTAGTGGAAGTACCTTCTATATTTTTTCTTCTACTTTGCGCTAGGATATTCTAATGACATTTTTTAGTTGTTATAAAACCATTTCTTTCGGGTATAATCATTTAAAATTGGACTGTGGTGAATAGGAAATATCATCCTTCGCATAAAGCCACTGTTAAGAGTCACAAACTAAATTCGCGAGATTAACAGTGATCTCTTTTCTTCTTCGTGCGCGAGCTCGAGAAAGGACACAGATGCACAGAGAATAAGATAAAAGAGGTGACCTTGATCATGGAAACACGTTCGTTCCGCTGGCTCTCCACTAGTCTCGCAGATGGAGCTTCTCTCTCCATGATAAAAAAATATCCTAACCAAGAGTTCGTTTTTATATTATCTTTGACCATCTTCTTCATCTATTGCGGACTTAAAATGGTTGTGAATGGTCTCGTAAAGGGATTGCTAAAAGCCACCTCAAAAAAAAAAAATCTACTACAAAGACAAAACTCTCAATTGCACTGTTGATGAAACTGTTCATACGTGAGTTTTAAATACAAGCATTTAAAAATAGCACCATTCTATGATTGTATAGTACAATTATTCATGGAAGTTGAATAAAAAAAATAATGCCTGAAAGTAGCTATTTCATTTTTCTGTAGTATGTTTTCCTGCAGCGATTTCAAGCGTAAATATGAAAATAAAACATTATTTGTTTTTTGCTGTCGTTTCCGAGGCATGCGAATTACTTTCGCATAGTCTCTTATCACCGAAACATGACAAATAATTTTGATATCCAGATGGAAATAAGATGTTTAATGTTACGATATGGTCACGTTCGTCGCTAAAGGGTTTTCCCGCTTGAGAATAATGATCACATGTCATCCGAATCGTGCATTCGCTCTGACATTCAAGCTCGTTAGGTATGAATGATCAACCAACGAGCTACCATAGTGAATGTGTAATGATTACATTTTAATGTTCTCATATCTTAAGATCAACTATGGATGATCTATACAAATATTATTCGCTTTTTGTATTTACTTTTTTAAATCCAAAAAATAGTACATAATAATAATTTACCAAATATATTGGTATTAGGATTTTTTCTCTACAATCTAAATTTAAACTTGAACTTTATAATAATAGTCCATGGGTTAGTCCATTATAGCAAAATTTGATCCAAAAGTTTCAGTTATACAAAATAAATGCTCTTGTCGTATAAATCAATCCAAATCCAGCCAAAGTTAGGAACATTAATTGACATTAATGTTGCGAAAAAGTTTCTTCAGCCCATGCAAGTTCCAATACATTCCACTAATCTAAAACTTTCAACTCTAAACTTTAATGGTAACGAATATTTTTAGATCTGTCTGATAAATAATGCCATTAAATAATCACAATTTAGCTTTCGCTTGTGTGTATTGATTTCTTCGTTATACGTAGCAAAATCTGTTGGAAGTCCCGCGGTTAAGCGGTTGGATTCGTAACTGACTGGCGACCACATTTTAAAATATATATATATGGTATGAAAACCCATGTTAAAATGATTGACAATAGTCCCATAAAAAATGGATCGCTAAAAGTCAAATAAAACAATATATTCCATTGGATCCATGGATTCCATGAAAGAAAATTTGTATGAAAAAATGGAATATTTATATGAAGAAATAATACAATATGAATAGTAGCGCGATATTAAATCAAGACATTTAACTATGATTGATCGATTCAAAATGTCACAGGTGATCTTCTTGGCATGATGCGCCCATTTGAGCATAAGTAAAAGTAAATTTCCCATCAAACGCAAGATGCTGCCAAAATATATATTTCATTTGTGTAAGATTCGCAAGCATCAATTACAACAGGCCGTTAAAATGACAACAGGGTATTTTTTTTAGAAAAATTGAAAAGTTTCAGCCAAGGTTAATGATCCGTCGCGCAATTTTTTATCGTCCAAGGAGACGTTTGGTAGTGCTAAAGTCCAACAATTTGTACGACTATCGTCAATCATCTGGCGCAAATAGATCAAATAGGTCTATTTCGATCTAACACTAGCAGTGACAAATTTATATCCCACTAGGGGCCATTTGGCAACCACTTCGGAATCCTCTGACCCTCATTCCGGTCAGATGCACCAAATTGTGGTACAACAGCCAAACCGCTAAAATACCCAGTGAAAGTTTGAACATTCGAATGTTCATAAACAACGGTCGTAACGCGCCACGGCGCTGCAATTTAGCTCCATTGTTATAGCCAAGGAATCGTGTCAAAAATGCGAAATTTTGGAGCTTGATCGAAGACTGTCTAAGAATATGGATTTATATAGTTTTGTACAACAGAATTTATATGAAAAAATAAATTTTCACCCGATTGTATTCGTACGATATTTATGTTCCAATAATTATGGTCATAGATCTAACAAAATATAGCTTTTTACCTAAAATTATTATCGATTAATAAAATAACTTACAGGGCACAATACATGTTAGTAAATAGAACATTAATGCTTAAACAGTTCTGCCTAGTTTTTATTAATTTTATTCAATTGAACATATTTTTCTATACTTTCATTTTCGAATCCGACTCCGAATATACGTATTTTAACTCTTTCAGATCTGAATTATTTTTTTCATCCGATGGATTTTGTAAATTCCATGTATCTAAAGTATAATAAGGAGACTATAAAAAAATTGTATCTTATGTCTACAATTGTGCACAAGCCTTTCAGACCTGAATTATTTTTTTCATCCGATGGATTTTGTAAATTCCATGTGTCTAAAGTATAATAAGGAGAATTTAAAAAAAAAATTATGTCTACAATTGTGCACGCCAGATCTGAAAGAGTTAAGTAGGATATTCGGATAAATCACTAATGATGCTGAATAGATTTCTTTATGAAAATCATATATCATTTACCAAAATAATCTACAATAGATAATGAACGTATATTTATATTTGGTCTGCACAATGATTCTTGATTTTTTTAAAATTATGATGAGATTAATACCATACAACTGGTTCATTTTTACACAGTGAAAATATTTTTAAAAAATGCATTTAAAAGCAATTAAAAGGCAATCGATAGCAACATGGAAGTACATTCCCATTTTCATATCTTTTTATTTAAATATTTTTTTCAAACAATAATATTATTCTTAAGTTGATTATTAGTAAATAGGTATTAAATTAATTTTCTTATGTTTTTAAAGTCACTATATATAAATAAACATTAGCAGAGGTGCAATAAATTCTAATGGTTGTTATCATATGCTCAATATCTAAATAATTTGATTATTCCATGCGTTCCCATAGAAGCACAATTGATAAAAATTATAAACGCTTTATAATTCAAAAGTATACGAAATATCACCATAAAAATACGAATTAAGAATTGGCAGATAATTATGTGACGGAACAATCGGGAATCATCAATTAAGATTGTTTGTTAATGCTCAATAGCCCAATTATTCACAGGACACGGTTGATTTAGGGCCTTGTTGATTAGGTTTGGGCTTTCAACAACTTTGGAGTATCCATATGGAAATTCGTTCATAGACGTAGATGATATCCTGTGGACATGTTCAAGCATGGCGTCTGATTGCGAGGCGCTCCTTTGATGTGTCAATGATCTGAAAATCGGACCAGTTGGACACGGAAACCTTATGACCACTCCCTCGGGGCCGCGAGTAAGACTCAAAACTCTTCCCTACCCTGTAAAATATATATTTAACGATTTTTTTTATGTATTTCATAATTTTAAACTGTATTTACATATATATATATTTATTCTAATCTAAGAATTTCAAAGTTAAATTTAAATCTTTAACTAGCTTGTGTGCTACAAGAAGTGGAAAATGAGCGTGTTTTTGCGGACATAGAATTTTAAATTGATGGCTGGCATAGCCCCGAATAGCGGGATAAACACACAGACTCGGGTTAGAGGTGGGTCCTCATTTTGTTGTTGTATCTCTAGCCATATTATTTGTTGTTAACACTACAAATTGACCGCTAAGTCTATAAAATTCGTTATATTACAATAAGAATAGAACTTACAAATTGTGCGTATATTTGGTCTACTGATACCCACTTTGCAAGGAGGCTGTGTACCTTGTGATCGTCGATAGTATCATTAAGGCTAATGGTAAGGAGCGCCCCACCTCCAAGTGACCCACCGGCGTCATCCTTGCGGCCGAATAAGGCAACAGTCGGGATTGTCGTAGCGGCGAAGGCAACGCAGCAAGAAGTCGTCTAAGGCATCGTAGAACAATTTATACAACTCTCTTGTTCAGATGTAAAACCGACTTATATTGCCATGAGATATAAGTATATTATAATAATCTTAAGCCATAAAATAATGATTTTCAGTTGATTTAGCCATTGAAAAAAATGGTGGAATTTCACCATGATAATACATTTTGAGTTGCTTGAAATTGATCAAATAATCATTCGCATTATATTAGTTAAAACCCTACTTAAAATTAAAAAATAATAGTAAATTGCAAGTATATAATTTAAAATAGAACATAAGTGCCAATATTTTCAACGGGCGAACGAACTGGTAATATATCAAATAGTCAGACTCTTTCATATGCTGATATCGAAATCTCACCTGCGTGTTCGTCACGGACATTATTATAAGCTTTTGGCAGCTTTTACACCGTCTGAGTGCCACAAAATATTAACATATGATATTTTACCAGACCAAATATAATATTTATATATTTTCAATGTCAAACAGAGATGTCATCACCTTCCATCGCGAAAATAAATGATTTTCTAGACCAAATTGAAATATCAAAGTTGTCTAACTGATAGCAACTTCCACAATGCTAATAATAAACTTTAATACTCAAAGGCATAACGAACAGTCTTCGTGTCTCATTAATAATTTTTCATTGACATTTAACCACTTAATTTCGCTTTTTTTAAGTCGAAAAATTAACACGGCAACATGAACAAAAAAAAATAGCAAAAAGTCCTACATCTACATTGGACACATCGGCTTTTTCGATAGGCTTGCTTTATATTCTTTATTGAAAATCGTGTCAGGGTAAAAACGTTTCAATGGTCAGGGGCTACCGGACATTAGAAATTATGCTTTTCGAGCGGAAATGGGACATCAAAGAATTCAATCGTTAACCATTTCCGTTTCCATCCTCGTTTACAAATACCAAGTCGCAATTTAAGGGAAGTCTTTAATTTAGACAAAAACGCTTAGCGAATATTAACTGACTTGCTCCAACCGAATTACGTCTATCTTGTATTGACATTTTACAGGGCCATCTCTTTCATTTATGCAAATCAAAATCATTTTCAATGCCTAATAGCTTATAGATTCTAATAATTTCGTGAAGACTGCAAAACAAGCTAATCTACATAAATTAATTGATGAAAAATAGTACATTATTTTTTTAAATCATTAACCTACGATATCGTCCTAGACACGGGGTAATAAATTTGGATTCAAATATAATAACCACGGATAAAACTTATGATAGGTTGGCTCCAAAGTCAATAATATGAGTCATGCATATATTCGTACGTTTAAGTACATTTATTTATGAATATTAGAAGAAACCCCTTATATAATGTCACTAATAAATCGTTCATAATTGTTTTCCAGACGTTTTACAAATGAACAGCTAAATTATTCAACGCCTATTTGACTTTGCTGATGATTATGGCACGCGCCGTTAGAGCTTAAATCATAATACAGTGTTTCCTTAGAAGAAAATGCAAAAATTCAGGCTTTTAAATAATTTCAAAGTGGATAAATTGTCAATCATTGTCATTTATTGCATTTGCACACTTCATATCCACACATATGTATATATTATACAATACAAAAAATATCAATACTATCATCTCAGACCGAAGATTTGCAAAAGATTTTTGGCCCTCTTCGAAACGAGACCTCAGGCTTTAAAACCATGAGATCCAATCGGAAGATCATGGACATGTACGACGAAGCGTCAATTATTGACATCGACTCCATTGAGCAGTCCATGTATCGCAGATGCCGACTCATAGAGTCTTTCCTGCCATTTTAGATATGAAACCGAATGGCAGTAGAGACGTCGGAAGACCTCGTCTAAGCTGAGATAGACATAAATGCGAAACGTCTGAGCCTGGGTAATTTGAAGGAGGAAACTCAAGACAGTGTTTATAGATTTTAGTATCAAAATTGTTATTCCTGGATATCCTGGAATTATCTTCTATACAAGGTAAACCAATGTTCATCATTAAAAGTTTTCCTCATAATTGTATACATTGTATATATATATATATATATATACAATATTTGGTATAGTAATTAAGTATTATATCAAATATTAAGATGTTTTATGACCGCTTTTCTCAAACAAAAAAATTGACTAAGTAATACGAATTAGCTCATATGACAGATTGAGTAATCTATTTTTCGACATACATAACTCTGAATCGATAAGAGTTCAGACATAAGGTTTCTTTATTGGAAAGTGATATTTTAGTACCAGTATGAGGTTCGTATCATAAAAATGTGGGCAATAAAATTTTTGAAATTTAGCACACACGTCCTACGGTATTCTGCTTAAAGGCGAATTGTGAAATTTTTATTATCACTCCATTTTATTGCAACTGGATATAATAAAATCTATAATATGATCTAATATCCCACAATTAATCCTGAATATCAATATAAACATTTTTTATTGCCGTGTTGCAACGAATAATAAACCGAGCTCATGATACACTATGCGCGGAAAAATGTCAAGGATTTCGCCAAAAATGTTTTATTTTGGCCAGGGATTGGAGATATTTTCGATTGAAGATTATTTGAGGCGATGCAGAAGTATAATAACGTTCATTGAAACGAACCGTGAATCTTAAGAAGGGGGTGTTGTTTTATTAAGACGTCGGCTTTTGTCGCTCTTCCCTTCAGATCAGTTCTTATTTTTATCCTGACTTTTTTAAAAATGATCAAAGAACTCTGGAGTGTAAGAGCATCGTGGAATATTAAAAATGTCGTTATATTTTTGTTCTCAAACCAAAAAAATAATAGATGAAAACGAACTGTTGGGTTTTGCAGCTCTTTTAATAAGGGGATGCTAAATATATCCAAAGTCAAGCAATTCACGACAAAGCAACCTTTGACATAAAAATCAATATTTATGCTATTAATTGATGCTTGATGGTCGTTTACATAAAATTAAATCTTATATTAAGCTTGCCATTTAATATACATAACGATGACCAAAACATACCCTAAAATTTATCTCAGAACTTCACCGGCTAACCAAATGCGGCTAAGATGCCACAAGTGGTCCACATAACGCTTTCAAATGAGCTGCAAAACATTTTTGGCATGACTTAGTAAAATGTTTCCAAGAAATTGCCTGCGACTCAATTATAAATGTTATGTTCTTATACACTGATTAAATTTGCATAACCCTTTTATAAAAATGAGAAATAAAGTGGCAGGTGATTTTATGGAGTGGTTAATAAATCATGTAAATTATAAACTAAATTTAAGTCGAGGTTAATCATCGTTTTTTTTGTTGCTATTATACAAAATTATACATGAATGTTTAAGCCTATAAATAGTGCAAATGGTTGTGCCACATGCGATCTTCATATATAAAGGGATGATTTCTATGGCGTCTTCTATGTGTATTTTAAGTGTATTATTCTACAAAAACTGCGTCTATCTCGCATTCAATTTAGGCTTTTTCCTGGGTGTTCTAGGGGAAATACGGAAAAACAAGCATCAGAATGACGTAACTAATATTGTATTGCGTTGGTTGAACAAAACATATCTATTCACAAATTAATATTTTTAACGGTTTCATTTAGAACTCAATTTTTTGTTTATTTTTATAGCTAACTAGCGAGTACCCAGCATGCGTTGCAATTCCACATGCATTTAATAATTATCTAAAAAGAAACACTGTAGTATAGCTATGCGGTTTAATGTTGTGGGACTCGCAAAACAAATTCTGCACACAAATAATAGTCATGCTAATGTAAAAACCTTTTCGGATAGACGCAAAATAACCCACGAAAGTTTCATTGCAATTCGATGAACGGTATAAGAATGTATATCTAGCAAACCCCTCGTTCTGCGACACACTTTTTTATCCAATGTTTAAATTATATACAAACCAAGACATTTAATAATTTTAATAATCATAGAATTTATAATATCTTGCAACATTACCGTATTTTTACATAGGATAACAATACAATACAATCTAATATCTAAAATTACTAATAATTATACTATTTTGGGGGAAAAAATGAATACTTTTATTCATGTTCCATAAATGTCTCCTTTTACGTATCGTTCTTCTCAAAAAAATATGCTCAATTCCTACCCATAGTAGAACTTAATTCACAAATCTGTTTACGTTCTCTCCCTTTTCATTTTTGTGTCACGACCCTTCTGCTTCATTTGAAAAAATGCTGATTCGACTTGCGTCCCTTTCACATACGAGCTCCATCCGCATCCCATTAATTTCTCTTTATGTGCCGTTTACTTTTATTTTATCCTTTTTTCCATTCATGGGAAATGCCGGTCGTGATTAACTCGCACGTTACATCACAATTTTTGACGCGTGTGTGTTATTCCATTATATTAATTATTATCTCCCATACTATGGACATATCTGACGACGAAGGTTCCAATTATTTGCGAAAAATCTCTCGAAAAATATCGACTTGACAACAAAGTATAGGCGTTTGAAGGATATTTGTTATGCTAATTAATGTAAATTATTAAACATCTTTTTCTCAATATTCATAATGTGTCAGTAGAGACACTTATTTATGGAAATGAGGCCCTATTGTCTGGAGAATCTTATTATTTACTTTTGATGGTAAAAAAACCTTTTTAGCCGGTACTATCGGCTTTGAAATTAAAAAGTTTCAAAATAGGATCATCAACTTTTAATTTCATTAATAAAGAGGAGAAATATAATATCCAACAGAAGTTTGAATATCTTTCTAAAATGAGAAAGGTCAAAGAAAGCCATAATTTTTAATGTTAATTATTATGGTTTTGATAATTCTGATTTCTCTTGGGATGTTAGAATAAGCTGCTATAGAAATGCGGCCAAATGTGGCCATTTTACAATTTTATGCAATGTCCTTATGGAAACATTGCTTATTATATGCATTTTTTTTTTCAAACTGTTTCAACTATTCAAAATTAGATTTTGATCAAAATATTCTCCACGTAACATCAATTTATAAATTCACTATCCAACATACAATTTTTTTGCCTTAAAAATCAACCCTTTGAAAACAACCATAATTTCATCAATAATGCAACATAAATGAGATGCGATTAAATATAATGTACACCTTATTGATATCATCAATATGTTTAAAAATAAGATGACCAAAGCTTTAATCAAAAGCACTGAACATCATCGATGATATTTATTACACATTAATAAGATCCTAATTCTGATGGACAATTAAAAACCCTTTGAGTAATTGATATCAATATCATCCATAGATTACGAAAGGTAGATTTATGATTTTATAGGTATCTATAAGAAACAACGATAGTTTAAAATTGAAAGAATATATGTTATAGTAAAATTAAATCATACGGTCTTCATTATACGCCAATTCGTTATGTTATAATTACGATTTTTGATTTTTTTTGATTCGACCAAGAAAATGCTATACTGTTAGCGACCTTCCGTTTGATGCTTATTTCATAATTTTGCGAAAATATGACTAAATTGTAACACTGATCAAAATACAATTCAAAAATAAGTTTGATTTCACCACTCTTGTAAATCCTCTCCTGTCTTTAAAATGTCAATTTATTCACCCTTATTCTAATTTATCTATATATGGAAGCAATGCGAAATTAATATTTAATGATTGTTTCCATTAGGTTGAGTTGATATCTTAAGCTTATCCAATTACTGGTTATTTTTCAATGCAAATTTATTTAAATAAATTCTATAACATGTTATATTTTTAACTTGGAAGCCAAATTGTGAAAAACAATTAGGAGCTTGCTGAATAATTTAATCTTGTGATGTTTTTACAGACTCTCGTTTAAAAATGAAAAGGGAATAAGATAAATTATTACATTAGCACCGGCGTCTATATATGGTAATTATATGCTAAGGGGTTTCAGAGGGTGATGTGTATAAATTGGTAAGGTAAATTGTCTCGCCCCCAGAGAATGGCGTTCGACATAAATAGTTCTCAAGTCTCAATGACTTTCTTAAACCTTGGAATTCGTCCTCCGCTAGACGAATCTCACCACTTTAAAATACATTCTATATAAATGAGAGTCTTGACAGCATATAAAAGCGTGTGAAACGACTAACTTTCGTGAGCTTTCTCGAACAATCTGCGCTGAGATAAAAGCTGTGCGAATATTTTTATTTTCGTTCTTCTGCACGCCGTTTTAACCGGCTGTATAACAGAAGTATGAGGTAATTGTTTACTTGATGTTGTATACACTGTTTTTATTTTGACAGCATCTTTGTTCCCATATAATTAAGCATGGTCTTCTTTCAATGGAGACGACTGATATTCGGCATTGAATTACACCGGCTGCTTTTAACGCGAGAAGATGACTTCTTTTCCAAATACGTTATCCTATGGCGGTGTATTTCGTCCAAATTTTTTTTGGGTTCATACCTTTGAAGTGCTTCGATATTTTCGTGGAAATATAATCGTCTTTTTGAAATAAGCGATCCCGATTTCTTGCTTGAGTTCCCTTGACGATATTTTCTTCAAATTCCCACATAAATCTCCTCGATTTAGGATTTCGTCGTAAAATTTTAGTGGACGCTTTATTTTTAAGCGATGGAAAGTTAACAGGATAAATTGGCTTGTTACATATTCTTGCCACATTTTAATGTTTATTGCTGCATTAAGATTTATATTGCCAGCTTTGCCGTCTTATAATCACTCCTTTTACGCATCGTTATGCAATTAATGTGCTTTAATTAAATACATACTAGACTTTATAGTTTTGAACATAAAATGGTCATTTCAATCCCGAAAAGGTTCAAATACTTGCAGCGTTTCCTGGCACAATTTAATTGAACTATAACGATCATTTAAAATTTTTACAGTTCATTAATGGAAAATGATCGAAATTTGATGCGTTCTTTTGAGCGTGAAAATCAATTGATGTTCTGCAAGCCCACGATAAGCCATTAAATTGGATCTGACCAAAACGAAAAAAATATGTCAATAAATCCGGCTTTAGCGTTTTCCATCTCTTTTTCGTATTTGCTTTTATTTGTTTATTGGGTTGCTCACCTGGACTCAAAACTCGATACTGATCGAATCCTAAGTAATAACCGTAGACCTTTCCACTCATACCAATTTCTGCAAGCACGAAGCAATTTGCTTCTGACGATCAAAGCAATGACGCAATATCCTTCATTTGCCCAAAGATAGTAATTTTATACATAATCAATGTACATCCAATCGCACAAACAATTTATTTACACTTCCAAAGTGTAAAATAACTAAATCCAATCATTCGTTCGTATTTATAGACGATGCAATAAACTACTGACTTGCTTATTCAACAGAAATAATGATCGGCACAATAAAACATTTAATTGAATATCCAGGAATAGACTTATAAATACACGACAATCATCCGACTCGAAGTTACGACGAAAGCATGGATAATCATTAATTAAAACATGTCTTCTGTCGAAAAGCCGCCGTCAAATATCACCAATGAGTAATCAACCGATTTATGAATAACAAAAACATTAATACATCATTGTCCAAAATAAATTATTTGACTGTCAACTTTTCGCGTTAGATAATCAGCCTTATTAAAATTCGTTAATTGTCGAATCATTCGCCAATTAGTATTTATCTCACAGAGACATCCATCAGTCGTGTTGACACTTTTATTTTGCATTTAAACGTTTGTTTGGAACGTTGCTTGAGATAAACAAGGAACGAAAATAGAGAAGATAAACGATTGCAGGCCACACACCACATGCGATCTAATGGAGGTGGCAATTTGGTAATGGAAAAAGCTACTCATCGACGACAAAACGGATCAAATGAAAATTTTATTGTAATCCTTATAAATATAATTACGTCGCTATTTGTCCGAAATGTTATTTATATTAAAATCAATTGAAGATTTTATTACAGTTTACGTGGGCATCCAGGATCCAAGGATCAGACAAGCAATAAAGCCATAGAAAAGCACCAATCCTCCCCCCCCCCCCGTGTGATTTTACTACCTGCTGGGAAGAGGGTCGCTACCATAAGCCAAAGTTTCAAAGAAAAAAAAGTTATTTGGCCACTTAACGATGAATCCGGCTTATTGATTCTGGTATGTTTATTAATATATTTTGAAGTGGAATAGCATACAAAAAGACTCACTACATCACTACAGTTAGCCTTCTCCCCTTCCCCCCTTTCTTTTAATTATTTCTTTCCTGTGGGTACGTATTGAGGTTGAGCCCTGCCTTACGCCTCACTTCTAATTCAGTTTGTTCCCCTCTCAGTTCTTTTTGTTTCCCCAATTATACTTATTTCAATTAATCACAACGTCCACAAGCAGTAGCTGGAATTTATTAACTAGAAATAAAATCAATATTTGGCTTATCGACCAATCAACATTAAATTTGCATCAGTCAAAGCTACTTTCTTTTGGTGAAGTATTAGATTTATGTTTTGACACTACAGCTGTAAACACCAGATTGACAAATGCAACCTGTGTTCTTCTGAAGTGGAAAATGGGAAAAAATATACTTTGCCTAACTTATCGCCATCATATAATTGAAATTATGTTAGAAACTATAGTGAGTCAATCGCTCGGTGCTCCTGCTTTCCAATCGATTAAAAGTTTTAAGAAGAACTGGTACAAAATTGATCAAAATGATTGTAAAACTAATTAATTTATGATATCACATTCTCAAAAAATATAGAAAATGTTGCTGCAGACAGGATTTCTTTGGCTCAAAAACAACTTCAAGTATAACAACCTCGAGATGACTATAAAGAGCTGCTGAATCTTTTCGTCATTTACTTGTGAGGGAAGGACTACTCTAGTGCACACCCACACGTTTTAACCTTTCCATGCTGGCACAAAAGGGATCTTATTCATTTCTTTTCCGTATTTTAATTTGCATATTTACATAATAAAAATAATTTGTTCTTTAGTCATTTTCAATAATATTCACATGTATGAAACATCGAAAGTTCAACCTAAGAAATCGACATATAAATTGAAAACCGCTTATCTATAATATTATACAATACATCAGTAGAGAAATATTATTAGCATCAATTTATTTTCAAATTACAGAAACTAAAAGCCCCATGGTCAGCAGTAATATTTAAAACTTACTGATAAAGTAAGTCAAATGGGTGTTTAGACGTTATATAAATTATTCATGACTGATAAATATATGCAGATGCTTAATAAAAGACATAATATCCATTAATTTCTTCATCTGATTATATTCGGGTAAGAGAAGTAAATTGTTGTTACACAAAAAACAATAGTCTTTAAATGATACAACCATTCTAAGCCTTGAACCCGGCTTAACCCCAAGATAAGTTTTTTTGTGTGCTATTCAAACCAAATGTAAATTAATTAATACGTTATATTGCATCATTTGTATTGAAAATTATATTTTATCCAATTTTATATCAAAATCCTATAATGATGATATGTGATGACGACGATGAGTTTACCGAAGCCAATTATATTCAGACTCCTTTACTACGAACACATTTGTAAGGGAAATTAAACGACATTCAACGCTATCTGCACATTACATTTATAGTGAGTTATATTTGCCGTATACGTTTCTGATTATTTGATCATCGTTTAAGGCATAATAATAAATATTAATGCATACATGAAACCAGTTTCATTGAAAATTGGCGCCAATTAAAAGCATAAATCAATATTTACGTATTGTAATTCCATCATTATGAGCATTAATTTTTAGAGGGGAATCGCAGCTTGATGGATAATAAAAGTAATATTTCTTATAATTTATTCCAGAAATGAATCATATTGCAGTGTGAAATGATTCGTTGGGTCTACTTTATTTCATTATTCTAGAAAACTTTTTTTTCCATTGACATTTTTTATCTTTATGACCATTTTAAACTTAATAGTAAATTGAATAAATATTGACTATGTCCCATTTTGAATACTATTAGTAACTGGTGATAAAAAATTGTTTATTTATGATAATATACAACGAAAAAATCAACAGTTTTCTCGAAAAGAGCCCCCAATTCTAACCCCTATGCATATATATTGCATATGGTGGGATATGCAGAGAATAATCAATTATGAATTAACCGAGAGAAACTCTAACTACACAAGTTTATTGTCGACAATAAAAAATTTTGCAACAAAAATTAAAAGAGAAGCATTATGATACGTAATACGCGTTCTCATAAAGCAAAATTAACACTGGATAAAGTAACTGAGAAGTGTTACCACATCCTTTTTATTCACCGAACCTATCTCCGACGTATTTACACCTTTACAGGTCCATAAAACGGTTCAAAATGTAGTTTAAGTGGAAACGCATTCAAAATTGTTTTCTAAGCTTTCCTTCTGAGCTAGAAAATTTTTACAAAAAAAGCATCAAAGGACTTCCAAAACGATGAGTAGATGTGAAAAAGAGAGATAATGATGATTTTATTATGTATTAATAAATTTGAACGTTTTTATACTAAATTTTCGAATGCTTTCGGATCCTTTAATAAAAAGTGAGAATATTTTACGAGGCATATCCCGAAAGTAAGTGTACTAAATTTTTATATTTTTGTAGAAAAAGTGTATTTGAAAAAAAAAACAGGATATTGTTGATACATTTGTTAATTATTTTTCAACATAATCGCCATCCCGGCACAGACTTCTTTATGCCCTTTTCGAAGAGCTCTTCCGCCAGCTCCTTCCCCCACTTCAGAACCTCTTTCTGCACCTTCTCGTCGGTTGAAACAACGTGAATATAATACTGCCCTGTATCTTCTATGCTCGCTTTGTCAAGAAATCCCCCCCTCTACTACTCAGTATGGCCAACCCTTAAAAAATAAAAATAAACCACAGCCCGTTATAGTCACAGTACACTTACTTTCTGGATATGCCTCGTATAACATTAATATTTAGTATATATGATCATATAGTATATTCGCATAGTTTGGATTGTATTCGATTATTTGCTATGGCAAGTATTCGAGATAAATATGTTACTTCGAGACGGATTTAATTAAAAAATAATATTGATTAATCAATGTTACAACCTTGTTTCATATTCTTGCAGTTGCCAATTGGAGTTTAACGTTGGTGACTCAGTACGTCATATGTCTTCAATCAATGAAAGTATTCAGTGCATTCATGAACAGTTCTCTTCCTTATCTGCTCAACGTCAAACTGACCCTGCACTTGGTTATTGAAATTTAAATAAAATTGCTCGATTCATCTTTTGATCTATGGTGCAATCCACGTAATTATTTTTATAATAACTTAAAAATCAAATTGCGCGTTTCTTTATCATTTTTATTCGCCAGAGGCGTCTTTTCGTCCCAACATGGAGAATTCAAGCACGACCTTCATAATTAATAAGATAATTTGCTCGGGCGAGGACGAATTGTAGAAATGCCTCAACTTGCGTATAGTTAAGGCAATTAATGTAATTAAGATTAGTGATTAGCACGGAAGCTTAAAGACAATACGGCCAAAATTAGAGAGGACATCTGCGGTCAGCAATCTCTTAAAATGTTTTTGGTTAATTAATGTGGGTCGGAAATGTCACCTCAGCCTGCTCTTTAATAAATTTGTCGAGGTCCTTCACGAATCCTGTCGTAAATGATTCACGCCCAATTCCTTTTTTTAAGGACGATCCCTCAAATCTCGCTCCGCTTCGAAGCGGCAAGCGTTGCTTTGGTTTTTATTTCAAAATTTTATTATGACCATAAATCATAAATGATGTCGTTATGACATAATCGTTTGAATTCTTCCTTTGATCGCGTTTTATGACAAACCAATATAACAATCATTGGCAATAAAACTATATCGCCCAATTTTATCTGGGCCACTTTTAAATGCACTTAATCAAATTAATATTTTCCAAGGAATTGACGAATAGGGCCGATTTTATCGCACAATAAAAAGCACAGGGCGCGACTATAAAATTATGGCATTTGGCATGATTCATCATCATTAAATCTAAATTATTATAAATAAAATCTAATTTAAGTATGAATTTGTTTTTTAATAGATTCTGCCATCTTTTGGCAGGATGTGCTCATTAAAAAACCATTTAATTAATCAAAATTCAATTGAATAATTAATTGACACAATGTACTATTTCAATGAATTTGCTATTAAATAGTCCATATATATGAAATAGAAGGCATCCAAACGATCCAAAATAAAATAACTCTATTGTCTCTAAATATGGCAGTCGTAGGCGATTTAATCGCTAGCAATTTTATTGCATTTTAACTATTTTATCATGGCAAAAATTCAATTGATATTGATCATACAGGACTGGATAAACATGCTTGGATTATGAATCGTAATCCAACCTCACAATGGATTACATTTGACCATAAAGACCTCCCAGTGGAATTCAAGCATGAATAATAAAGAATACATTAATGATGATTGTATTTTTTTCTAAATTATTTTTAAATTATTTAAACACCTTTTGGATTTTAATATTTTTAATCTAAATATTTGATTTAAAATTTAAAAAATAACAAGCTTGAAAACTTGATTTGCATGCAAATCACATATATTCGATGCATTCGCCTCTGTGGCTCGTTGGGGAATATGTCGATCAATGTAACACTAAGTTTACAGGCGTTGCAAACAATTCGGCTAAACAAAATATTAACTCCTCTCTGGATCTCTGGATATTTTCAATTCAGTGCACTCTTTATATAATATCCATGCGTTCATCATTGCCAAATATAAAATGTTGAAAAAAACTTGAAGGATCCATCGGAAACTTCCTGCTTTCACACTATATTTGCGTGTCATCTTGTCAACGATGTCCACATCAAACTTTGTTTTATTGTACATCTTTATTTGTATGTTTGGTGCTTAGAAGGAGGACGGGCATATAGAATTCCTATTAAACTACGTAATTCAGCAACTGTGATAATCCAGTGTTTTTTTTTTTCAAAACTCAATGTGGCTCGGTTTCAGTTCAATCTTCTATGTGTTCCATTATGTTTCTGTCACTTATCAATTCGAAAGCACTGGTTACATAACCAGATATAACATTTCTCTTAGCGTAGTCAGTTGGCCTTGCGATATCCATGAATATCATACGAACAGGCATCCTACCCCTAAATCCACCTGCTTTCAATTTTATTCATTATGACCCGTCAACTGCAATTTCATTTTCACTCATTACATTTTCGAATGTGGTTGAAATGCTCGTCCTCTCATCTATGGAGTCATAACTAAATTAAATACGCATCCTTTTCTTGTTATGATACATATTCAAGAAGTTTTCCTCTTCACTATACAAAGATCCTTTTATCTCCCCACTTTTAATGTATTCAGAACTTTCACTGTCAGCTTCGCTTTGGTTTAATGCATACTGATCTTCGGAGGTATCTTCAAAACAATCTTCATTGATGTTGATAATTTTGTTCAATATTTGATTATGTCTCCTGGATTTACTCATAATTGCTAGAAAAGTTGCTAGTTTAAATTATTGGGGCGCATTTGCGATAATAAATTGGAAGCATCTTAATAAAAACTTTTCTTTAGAATAAAGACTTTTAAGAAGGTTAGAAGAAACACAGACAACATACAGACGACACGTTACTCAATGAGGCTTATTACCATAGTAAAAATGAATATGATGGATATGTTCGACGAATTTTCGCTGCTTAGTTATTAAAAATTATAAGCCCAAGGGTGGTTGAAACGCCTTACAAGTCGAAATTTTTTATGTGGTACATTAATATTGATATATTAATTCAATCGTGTGCCACTTTAGACATGCATGCCCATAAATTCGTCATGGTTGTCCTTGTCGATATGAAATCTCCTTCGCATGTCATTTTAGATTTTGAATTTCATACAAACACATAGATTTCGATACCGATTCGCATGAAAGACGATTTTTGAACTTTGCTAACTAACAACGTTATTCGTATGAAGTATTTTATTTTCTGGAATGAACCTGCGCTTTGTTTCATCTGAGGACATTTATATTCGAAAGAGATAACAAGTAATCCATTATCCCTAACAAATAAAGCGCGGCTCAGCTTTTTGCCAATAAATTGGAATCGAGGCACATTCGGGTCTAAATCATATTTTCTGGTTCATGGATGGCAATTTTATAATGTGAGTCAAATTTAATATTTTTTATTGCTTTGGACGCTTCATAGACCTAATAGAAATTTAACGCGTTATAATTTAGACTTATTTTTAAATAGTTTCTAGCAGTCCCTTGAGGATCTTAAAGAATCGTCGTCGACCAATTTATAGATAAGATTTCATAGAGAAAATATATTCAGCAGCAACATTTACTAATGATTTGAGCTCAAGATGATCGCTTTAAGAGGAAGCTAAATCACGAGACTACCTTCAAGTACAAATTTTAATTTATTTGATATAATAATTGGGTCGATTTACCTCATGATTCTTCAGGCAGATGTGATTCAAACAACACCACAACTCTATTCACACGCATTATCATAATCACTGAGTTCCCAAGAAGTTCGTACTTGCACAACACTTTCAGATCGACTCCCAAAACTGGTTTTCACTTTTTATGGTCGGAACGATATTTACGGACCTTGTGGTCTGATTTCGTCGAAAAAAATTTTAACGATGCACATACGAATCGCACAATATCTGGCAACGCAATTGGAATACGGTTTAAGAACAAGCTTGTGGCACGCGTCCATTGTCAAAGACCGGCTAAATGTGACTGGTTCGGATATTAATGAGACACTGCTGATTTCAATTTCTAGCATGTTTTCAATGTGATGTCTTGCAATTTTGGAACAAAAAAGTACTTTGAATTTTAAATTTGCTTCGTAGCAGAGAGTCGAGAAAAAATTGTGACAAAATTAATAACACAAGGAATGCCAGAGTCTCGTGACGCATCCATCTTCGTAAATCTCATCTTAACGCATTGCAGCTTAATGGCTCGTCTGAATTTGCTTTTACGTATATTTAAATGCATCACAGATTCTTACAATTCATATTTTTAATAATAATTAAAAACAGTATTTAATCACATATTTTGAATTATAGGCAAAAAATAAAACCCCCATTATAAATATTATAAATCGTCATTTTTGCATATTTTTTTATAGAAAACGAGGCGTTTCGACCTTTCAGCAACAAGGCCATTATAAAACTGTATGAGATAACAAGTTATTTTTAATTTTATTACGATCAAAAATTAATACCCATCGAGTGTTAAACACCAAATAAATTCTTTAAAATATAACTTTAAAATCTTCATATTCAATTAATTGCAATAATTGACGGTAATTGCAATAATATTTTAAAATGAGATTATAAGCACTTAATCCACTTAAAATACATATATTCACATAATACATATAGTTATCGAAGTATGCAATTATATTTTCCTACTTAAAATATCAATTACTAATGTATTAAATTCATAATTGACTGTGTGTATATTCGTATTTAACACGTTGACTGCCACGGTATTTTTCGGGATAATTGTGTTTTATTTACACTATTTAAAAAAAATCACAAATGCGCACGAACTTTTGGACTAACCTGATATTTCAATATTTTTAAATATTACATATGCATAGCCATCGTAGCTATTACTAAGGATCCGCGAAATTATAAGAAACATTTATCTATGCTTGAACAAGATATTCTCATAAAATTATTATGTGATAAGTCTTTGAAACTACAATTCGCCAAAACTGACTCACAAACTTTTGGTTACTTCTCAGATCTGATGCACTTGCAAATAAAGCCCTCTAACAATTAATTTTGTTTCTGCACAACATATATATGTGATATATATAACAATACTTTTGCGGTATTATTATCCAGTGGTGCATAAAAGTAGCGTAATGGTAATTTTATCCCACCCTACATAATGATGAAACTATTTTCCACAATCTGGATTTGAACCTACACCATCATAATAAAAATACAGGAGCTAAGGCGCTGTACTTTTTTATGAGATTATTACCAATAATTTTGACATGGTATTTTATAGCTTACATACGGTTTTTAAGAATGTCATCGCCAGCCACACCTCCTGTAGATTTGAATTCAAGATGATAGAGTTACTAGTCCAACCGCTTAACCGTAGGACTATCTACAGGTTGCTTGATTATATATTATATACTATTAGGTTGTCCCATAAGTTTCTTTCGCAAATGAACACAGATCTAATCATAGCCATGGTTGAAGAAAACCCGCGATATACTGTTTGCGAAATAGCTAACAAGTTAGAAATTCCCCGAACATCCGTCCATAATCATCTGACAAAATTGAGCTACGTCAATCGGTCAGATGTGTGGCTTCCTCGTGAACTGACTGACTCAAATAAGCTTCAGCGTATTTCAACATGCGATCTTCTTCTCCAACGACATAATAGCCAACCTTTTTTTAAGAGACTTGTCACTGAAGATGAAATTTGGATACTCTATGAGAATATCCAACGTAATTGATCTTGGACCGAGGCTACAGAACTTTAACTGTAGCTAAACCTGGTCTACATTAAAAAAAAAGTTTTGCTATGCATTTGGTGAGACTGGAAGGGGGTAGTTTATTATGAGCTACTTCAGCAAGGTGAAACGATTAATTCAACAAAATATTGTTTCCAACTAGACAATCTAAAGGATGCAATTGCCAAAAAACAGCCAGAATTAGCGAACAGACGAGGCGTTGTTTTTCATCACGATAACCCCAGGCCTCGTGTGTTTTGCTCGTCAGAAATAAATTATTATCATTTGACTGGGATGTTTTACCTCATCCTCCATACTCTCCGGACATTGCCCCTTTAGATTATTATTTATTTCTTTCATTGAAAAATTCTTTACGTGGTAAAAAAATTGATTCAAAAAATGTACCTTGATCAATATTTTGCCAACAAACCTGGAAAATTTTGGCAAGAAGGCATTATGAGGAAAAGGTAATTGAACAGAATGGATCATATATTATTCAATAAATTTTGATGTAATACAAATTATTGTTTATTTTTTTTCTTAATATGAAAACGAAAGAAACTTATGGGACACCCTAATATATTGTTGTACATAATAAATTTGATTTTCTTTTCTTAATCAATTAAAGTTATACGCAATTATTCTCTTATTACCAAAAAACAAATCAATTACATTTTTTCTATCGTTATGTTATGGTTTTGATTCAATATTTTGATAGGTATGAAATATAATTATTATTGCATTCATATAAAAACACATCTGTCCGAGTTTCATTTTGACATTGATGGTCATATTTTTTAGTAGTCCGATTTTAGTATTTATCTGCCATATCTGCTGCTAGATTTACTTATTCCTAATGGATTGAATGTAGAATATTTCTTTGGATCGCACATGTTATGCCCAATATAATGGATTTTCAGCTCTTGCGAATTATTGACTAAATTGATGGGTGCTTGGGCTAAAAACGCGCAAATTAAAACCGTGCAAAAAGAGCTGGATGTCAATGTTTTCAGATTGTTTTTCTTGTTTTATTGGAAGGCAAAAACGCAAAATAATTTGAATTGTAAATATTTTGCGGCACGCGTGACCAACTAGAGATACGTATGAAAAGTGTAAATGAAGAACTATCGAGATAATCATATTCTACCAATTTATTAAGCCTCGCAGGACAGCAAATTTTAAGTTTATTAATTATTATGTGATACTAACAACATCTTAAGATAGTGGGTTATTATTAAGTATTTTTTTATAGGCTGACCAGATGATTTTTGTTATTGAATATTAAAGAATGAATATTATTGATACATATAGTAGAGGATATTCAATACAGGATTCAAAGATAATCAAGCTGTTCATGTTTGTATGTAATTTGTATGTAATTTCGTTGTTGACAATAATATTATTTGTAGAAAAAGATAATGTGTTATTTTTATAGCTTTATGACCTCTGGCTCGAAAACAAAACTGATAACATAAAAATATATAAAACACATTCAGTTTAAGAATTATCGTATTATTTTGTGGTTGCCGAACCATTCAGTTGATGGATCGTCGACCCTTTAAACAAATTGGCTTTCGTTTGGCCGCTCATTGACTTTTATATGGATTTGTTTAAATTATTAATATTCAATGAGTACTGACAGATCATTTTACGAAATAAACCGCATTTATGGACAGTACTTCGCGAATGAACTCTATGATCAAAAAACTGGTTGGCCAACTAATTGTTAAACCTCAAGGATGATTTCTGTCGCATTCGATTATATCACCATAAGTATTTAAATTCGATCCGAACCTGTATAATTTATTTAAATCGCAAAACTTGAGGTCTCCGCCGGAATGTCTTACAAATTTGTTTATAACATACAACATGTATATTTCCATTCCGGCTAACTGAATCCAGAGCGGAAAACTGCTCCCCATGAGAAAAGCATGTTTTTTTCCTTCCCCACAACGGCAAAAATACTTAATTAAAGAAGTTGGCCGATCCACCCACACCTGTTACCCCAACATCTGAATTTTCTACTTAAATTCTGTTTCTCAACGTTGCCGAGGAGGAAAGTTTTGGCGAATCGAACATTAAAATTTATAGGTTTAGCATCTAATGCATGATCGATAAGGTGCGTTGAGGGGAGATATTTTGATTCAAATGTGACAATAAATATTTTCATTTAAAATATCAGCTGCTTTATAAATTTTCCACGTATATTATTCATAAAGTATCTTGTAACATATGGCAAGCCAGTTAAAAATCGTTTAAGCCACGCTCACCAAAAGTGGGTCACTTCCGTCCCATCATTGTACATAGTAATTCTTAATAGCCTATTGATTTTCTTATCGATTACATTCAAAGTGTTGAAGCATTATTTGCGAAGAATTTTTAACGAACCTAGAATTCTAGGTACTGGCCGCGAGCAACTTATGCTTTCTTATCTGCGCGAGGGAAGAGCTACCTCATATACGCTGCAATATATTAATTACAGTTTTTGGTTATCAACATCCCTGCGGTGACAAATAAACATAATAATCCAAATAATATATCTGCTTATTATCATCTACATATCTGGAATTTAAGTTTTTATATGGTGGGATAAAATTGCCTTAGCGTCAAACATGGTTAAAAATTGCCCTCTTGTGTATAAATAATAACGTGGAGAAGTCAGCTTCAAGACCTGTCTTCCCAAGCATTTGTGTTTTGAAGCACTCCATCTTGGTCATTTTTAAGGATGAGATCTATTATCGTGAAGATATTTTTATCTTAAAGATATCAAATTAATTATAATCTTAAACTAAATAGGTCATTTACTGATCATCGCCCTTTTTTTGGTGTCACTGTTTTGATTTTTACCTTCTAATTTGTGGTGTTTGATACAACAATTATTTGTTTAAAAAACATTCGATCTATCAATATATAATAGGGTAGTCTTTATTTGGATCATAATAATAGTCCATATTTTTCTTATCTTGAATTGAAAATTCGTCGTCAAAAAATGAAGAGATACCAATTATTCCGACAAGTACCATAAATGATCGTTTTTTCATGGCGGCTTTGGGTATTATTTGGTTTATCCTTCAAAGGGTGCAAGATTTTTGTATGTCATTTCTCGGTGCTGAATATCCGACAGGGACTTGAAACTAGTATTTTATATATATATAGTCATAATGACTGTGAAAATACATATATTATTCGCTATTTTCTCTTCCTTTTTCGTCAGTTTAAGCCGATTTTTATATAGGAAAACCTTTATGCAATACAAAATTGTTTTGGCCATCCATTTAACATGGTTAATACCAGTAGGCTTCCTAAATGAAACTCTTTTTTCAGAAATTCCTTTCAAATAAATGATGGAAAGATTCAACAGCTCTTTATAGTCAAGTTGTTTTTGAGCAAAAGAAATTCTGTCTGCAGCATTTCTATAATTTCTGAGGATGTTGTATCGTAAATTAATATTTTATAATCACATTGATCAATTTTGTTCCAGTTCCTTTTAAACATTTTAAGCATTGGATATTAGGAATACTAGACAGTTCGAGCGATTGATTTACTGCAGCTCTAACTGCTCCAACATAATTTCCATTATACGATGGTGATGTTTCTCTCTTTGACTTTAAAAAAAACACGTATTTATTTTTTTGGGGCAGAAAATCATATGACGATGTGACTATTCAATTTTTTAAAAGTCAAAAAAATAAAGACCACCCTAATATACAATATTCAGGAAGACCGGGAACCTGCACAGGCTGAACTTTCTTGCCATTTACTCAGTGATACTCAGTGATTGTCTATTTGGAAACAATATTTTGTTGAATTGGTCGTTTCACCTTGCTGAAGTAGCTCATAATAAACTACTTCCTTCCAATCCCACCAAATGCATAGCATAACTTTTTTTTGATGTAGATCAGGTTTAGCTTCAATTAAAGCTACCGTATCCTTGTTCCATGATCATTAAAGATGGATATTCTCATAGAGTATCCAACTTTCATCTTCAGTGACAAGTCTCTTAAAAAAAGTTTGGCTATTATGTCGTTGGAGAAGAAGATCGCATGTTGAAATACGCTGAAGTTTATTTGAGTCAGTCAGTTCATGAGGAAGCCACACATCTGAACGATTGATTTAGTCCAATTTTGTCAGATGATTATGGACAGATGTTCGTGGAATTTCTAACTTGTTAGCTATTTCTATAACAGTATATCGCGGGTTTTCTTCAACCATGGCTATGATTAGATCTGTGTTCATTTGCGAAAGAAACTAATGTGACAACCTAATATATAAAGATTTATACGCTAAAGGTAGATAATCGCTCATTAATGATACATGTGTTTATTTAAAAAAATAAAGTACATACTTATATAAACCATCTTCGACATTTTTTTGGAACACAAATCCTAATTTTGTATGAAATTAAAACCTTGTATAACACGGATTTGTATTAAATGACATAAAATAAAAAATAATAATTAAAGAAATATAGACATATACAGAATATCATCTCCATTTAACTTTCTCGTTTATCTTCAATCAAATACAAATAAAAAAATCCAGAATGTCACATGTATTTATTTCAAAAATAACCCCAGCTCTTCTCACAAGATACTGGATAGCAAGGATTACATTAAACATAACAAAGGTGGATATGTAACGAGAGATCAGCGGATCAAAGGTTAACGAGAAGAATATGAGAATGATGGCCTATAAAGCGAATGGACCCCAAATGAGGCTATCAACATGTCGGGAAGGTGATCTAAGAAAATTCACTACTATAAATGGACGTGAGAAGCTCTCATATAATTTATTGCTCGAATCTGTTATAATCATGTTCAACGAACATTCAATGAGAATATTATGTAAATATTTGCCAATGTTCAATATGAACTGAATCATTTTAATATTCATGATCTCATCTTAAATTTCTAGTTAAATATAGCGTCTAATAGGCTTCTAAACATAGACACACAATGGAGCAATTAAAAAATGCTGTTCGCGCCATTTTATGTTATCGATATCCCGATTTGTTTGCAGAGGGGGGGGGGCCTTTAAATTATAAAAAATAGCCTCATTTCGCAACGAATACACGTGAAATGTTTTGCATGTCGACTAGCGCGTAATCCGATATTATATTTTGACTTGAGCAAAATAAATAACAATTATACGCTTGGGTTGTTCAGTGTTTGCCTTAAAAACGTGAAAGTATCATATTTCTATTTATCCGTTAAGTCTTGCTCTTTAGGTAGTAATCGAATACTATTAATTTTTGAAATCAAACTAATTGTGTATTAAAATAATAAAAATTCAGTATCTGGATACACCGGTCATAAAGAGGATTCACCTGATCAAATGTTACCGATATAGCTACATTTTATCAGGTCAGTCCAAAAGTTCGTGCGTATTTTTGGGAAATTTTTAAATGAAAAACAATTTAGAGCAGCGAATGACAACGAAAAAGCAGGCGTCTGCTCAGTTCATAATTTGACGTGCTATAATGGTTTTCACCTTCTCTCGTGTGGTTAAATTATTTAAATAGAAAATTTAAGTAGAAGATCTAACAAGAGTAGCGAAATCATTATTTTCAAATTAAATTATATATATTTTTACATTCCAGTCATACATTTTCAGTCTTGAACAATTTTATTAACCACCTCCAATTGTATTAACCACTTTCTCATATATTAATATTTCATATATGAATATTAATATTTCTGATCGATCATCAAGATAATCAAGATCAAAATGATCGATCAGAGGGAGGATTTTTAAATGAGTGGCAAAATTATCTTTATTTTTAAATGATATTTTGATCATAGTTGTATAACTGACTAATCTGTTAATCATTAATTTATTATCCCGGTACTTACATTTCAACCTTTAGTGAACGAATGTCGCCATATTCGCGACAAAAAATGGATTTTTCTTTTGATGATTTTTAATAAAAGCACTATATCGTTAGAAAATAAGATTAAATATTGGTCCACAAACAATATCACTAGAATTTCATTCTATTCGGATACATTTCCATGGAATTGTCTCAATCAAATATTCTGGATTTGCATTCGAAATCCGACTCGAGAGAGCTTATAATTCATGAAACACATAGTTTCTAAATTTTCATAATATCCACGGTCCAATATATATTCATTTTTATAAACTAATTTATATTTCAATCAGTATTTCTTCTTAATTTGCCATATCCGAACCATCGGACGTAGGCGATCTCCATAAGATATTTTACTAGGGAAAGGATTTTAATGTTGTGGTTTCCTGTTGCCTTCCACATGTCGTAAAGTAAGGATAGGATTGTTCATCGTTGCAGACATTAACAATAATTTTCGATATCTGAATAAATGCACATGCCAGCATTAACCACTTCCCTGACGCATTATTTTCGATAATTTTTTTTTTCGTTTTTTCTACTTATTATCATTAACTAATACTTAAAAACAAGTTTCACCTTGCCAGGAGCACTCAAAGTGTATTTTTTTTTAATTTAAAAAAATTAAAAAATTAATTTTTTTTTTTCAAAAACCAAAATCTTACTTCTCTATCTAAATAGTATTACATATAAACAAGTCCCATATTTTTACAATCAGTGGAAGTATCAAATTTGTGACGCAGAATTATTTTTTTAACGATTCCAGTACATCCAGCTTTGACATGTGTTGGTAATAAATTATATAGTTTATTAATCAGGCTCATTTTTTCGGAACCCACTGATTTTCACATTTCGGTTTGTTAAAATATTATTTTCTTTACAAGATTTTAGACTATTTCTGTCAATTGCAGAGTCGTATCGAGGGTATGAAGCGCCTGTGGCATGTATATAACTTGCATCGAAACTAAAACTTATAACTAAAAAAAACTAGTCAACACTTTCTAAATTTTTATACCTATATATTAATAACCCCCTTTCTTACACTTAGGGTAGGGGAGGGGGTATTAAAATATTATAACTTCAGCGCTCCTAGACTTTTATATTTAGCACTACACCACTGAGAAAAAACCCATGATACAACAGATCTATATATAGAAACCCTTTTGGGGACGTTACGAGACATGCTAATCTTCAATAAAATAAATAATTTATTGGACTAGTTAACTTGTCGATGCCGAAAATTGAACGTATATTTTTGGACGAGTATACTCGACCACGTCAGGGAAGTGGTTAAATTAAAATTCACAAAGCTGATTTTTGGTTTACAAGTAGTTTACGTTAATTATTGTTGAATAAATGTTGTCTATTTCCGATATAAGGTGGCTAAGGCTTCGGCAGACGTGGCTAAAGTTGTAGTGCGGAAATTTGATTAAAATATTGCAACTTTCAAAGCATTGCAATATTATGTCCATATAATATTTATTATAACCAGCTACAACATAGTTTCGGTGTTGTAGGTATAAGATATTTATATAGTATTTATTTACAGGTTTCAAAAAATGTTATGAATTTTGGCAATAACATCATTGTAGTAGGCTACCATTTTATTTGCTTACAATATCAAATCAACAAAATTAGTAAGAATCAGCTTTATAGGGATACTTACTCAAACATTTTATCAAATTGATTAAAAGGGATATTTACAGTTTTTATTCTGTATTTTTTAGTTAAATTACCGTCAATTTGCTCGCTATATTTGCGAAAAACTAGGGTTATAGCTAAGGAATAAAATTTCTTTAGCATAATATGAGAATAAGAAAATGATCTCACAACACTTAAAAAGTTAAGGATTACTGATTTTAATAAAATAACATTAAAATAGATGGAGATTCTTAGACGTAAAATATTTACCTTCTTTCTTTATATAAACTGAAGTGAATATATTACGTACTACTTTCTGTGTTCGAAGAAAACTCATTTGAAGCCTCTAAATCGAACGAAACAGTGTACCTACGTGACACAAGACATAGATCTGAACATATATTGGAAACTATAAATGCAAGAAGTTTCAAAGCTGAACGATTTCTTAGCGTATCAGGTAAACTAAACACGTATTGTAACTACACAGGAACTCCTTGCAATATTGCAACTGATAAAGCCTATTCCATTATTCTAATCGGATTGTCGCTTTTATTGCAGTTCGATTTTTAGCAAGGACGTAGATTCGAGCGGGACGAAGAGCAGATTTGTAGAAATGCGGCATGTGGCGAATGTGTCATAGTTTGTTCGATCTTCCTGCAGACCTTGGAGTCAGAATGAAACTGAACGATTAGATTCAGCTATGTTTCTCATACAAATATGTCATCAAATCAAATGCTGCTACTACCGTAACACGTTTCCATACATGGATAGGTCGAGCTCGCCAAAACGGCACATTACATACATAACATCAAGGTGATGGCGTGGCGTACATGACCTGGGGAAATCTTCTCGAAAGTACGAATTTTTCTTTTTCGATACATTACTATGGTGAAAATACATGTTCATAGAGCATCAAACACTTTGTTCGGCATAGCGAATTTTACGATTTGGCGAAAATTCAGTGCTTGACTGCGCCGTAGAAAATTCACCGAAGAACAAATACATCGATTAAAATTTTGCATATTGTTCCAATATGCTCCTTTCGTTCATGTCAATTTATCATTCATACAACAATGTCTTAATTTATTGAAACAAATTATTTTTCCATGGTAATGCGTCCATAAAGTTAACCGCGTTTGACAGATTTATGTGTCATAATATTTTCAAGTTCACTTTGTTTGAGAGACGATTAATAATCCGACAAGATTTATTGACCAGATGTCAGCAATAAAATAATAGTGGATCAAAAAAATCATATACTGTATAAATAAGTACCTTTATATTGAACAATTTGATTCTTAGCTTTGATGTTTAAATCATTTTGATCAGAAAGTAATATAAATATTATTGTACAAAGTGTGGCTTTTGATTCTCTATTAATATCAAAAAGGGCGTTTTTCAGTGCGTTGGCTATCATTTAATCTCAAGATCTGGAAGATCAATTCAAAAAGTTAGTGTTCGTTTTTATCTTTTACTCGTCGTATTTGTCATATCTTTTCCATACACGCAGCATCTATAATTATCTACATTTAACATGTTTATTGGCATTTTGATTAACATTGTATAGAAAGAATGATAATCACAATATTTCTCTTATATCCAATAGGTGCCAAATATGTATAATATCTCTAAATTTCGTGGGAATAAAAAAAATATTTTAATTTAATCATAAATCACAACGTCTGTGTCTCTAAAGATTTTCTTTGTCTATTGTAGTTAATAATTCTTTAATAGACTCGTTTAGCTAATTAAAAAAAAATCCATAATACTTAAAGCTACAATCAAATACATTGAGATTGATCCATGAATCAAAGAGAATCATCTTAAATTTAGAACAATATTGGCCAATATGTAACATACGTATCACAAAGTAATCAAATTATTTACCGGTACTGATCTATTTTCTTGAGTTCTAATATTTAATAGTATACTACTGCTGTGATTGTCTGACCAAATTCAATCAACTCAAATTTAATTACTTCGATGATATATCAGCATACAACAAGAAATTTATTTTTTATTGTCAATTAAAGGTTAGAGGAAGGAACAAGTACTTAACTTATTATTGCAAGTCATAGTTCTTGTCAAAAACAAGTCGGCACCAAACCTGAATTAGAGCTTATCATGACGAAATCAAATGTTTTACTTATTTAATTTACCTGTAAGATGAAGATGCTTTTGAACTGTTGACAACCAAGTATATAATTCTTCAAATGTTGGACAAAAATCTGACTTCAACACATCTCGTTCTACAAATTAGATATTGTTTAAAAATTACAGCTTGATATAACAATACATTCACAATTTTCACACTTCAATCATATTTAAAAATATGCGTTTCCTGAATCATATCTCGATACAAACTGACTGTAAAAGGGTTAGTCAAAATAGTTTAATTGCTTTCTGATCTCTCTAATATATTTCAAGACCATTCTGTATGGTCGATATTAAATATGTGATTTTATTGTATACAGATGATTTTTTTCCATACATCTGCCGTCGCCCGCATCAACGAGCGTCAATGATGTATATTATCTCCTCTTTTTGTGATCAGATAGTATTTATAACATGCTTGTTGTTTTATTTTTGCGGTTATTTAAACTCAAATGTTGATAATAATAAGTTATTTATTTGTCTCTGTGGTTAAAAATGTTTTTGTTGTCGCTTACATTTTATTTTATTCGCATAAAAAATAGTTCTGTAAGATAACACTTTAACGAGAGCATTATTTATCAGTCGGGTTACATAAAATAACAGAACAAAACGCTCATTCAATTTTCAAAGCCCCAATTTCATTAACACTCCCTGGGGAACCATTTGAACCCGAATACGCGAATGAGGCTAAGGTTTCGTGATGTGCATGCGACATTTTAAATGAACTTAACGATCAATTCGCAGACGGTATTCCTGGAATAATCCTGGAAAATTCTGTTCTTGTCATTTGTTAATAATTGCTTAGAATCGCATTGAAATTTGTGAGATTTCGTCCGTAGGGAACAAGCAATGAAAATAAGGCCTTATGTGACTGGAAGGACATGAAATTGAATCGTTGAAATAGCAACGTTGAATAATAATGTCGAAATGAATAAGATGGAATACAATTAAGAGTGAATATATGAATTTCGCATATTAGCCATTCACAGATGAAAAACAATTCAAAGAATTCGTTTTGTCTTGGTTTTCTTATTTATAATTCTGTTAAAAAATGTGTTGTTGTATTCTGAATATATATTTTCCTTATGTTTCAATTTATTCAAATTTTTTATTATGTTGATTCTATTAAATAATATGAATGCTGAACAGATAATATTTCTTTAACAAATATGAAAAATGGAACACTCATTTTCACAAAACGATTCAACCATTATAACAAGATCAAATAAGTTAGGAAATGGGTAGTGTGAAGGTCTTCCATTGGTCAGATGGCTTAAAGTTGGAAATTGCATTTAACTGTCATGGGAATGAGCAAACCTTTACAATGTGAACTTCGGCTTTAAATTTGATTTAATTATAAATGCTTCTGTTGAATCGTGTTTATTCTAAATCATTCTTGTCTAATCATACTTAACGAAATACCAGCACTTGATATGCGTTATTTCTAAGCATAATTCCCAACACTAAGATTAATCCGGAGGCTGCCTCAAAGCAGTGCGTTTGATTTTCTTTTTCTATCTCCCATCGCGAGGATTATCTTTGATGTTAGACGTAATCTTCATAATGCGGAGAAAACGAGAAGCGATCTCGCCGAAGGCGTAAAGTACCCTCTGTAATAGCGAGAAAATTGTCACTGCTATTTTTCAGGGTTCAATTTGAAATTTAAATTAAAAGGCTGCAGAGATACCCGGGTAAACCTGAGCCTAACACGACGGTGGTAATGTAAACTCGCTTGTTGCTGGATACTTAATTTTAATAAGCATTTGAGCTTCGGTCGCCAACTGTTGATACTTGACCCAAACATTTCAATCCTTTCAAGCGGGTACACTCAAAAAAATAATACTAAATCTTTAATAACTGCATATTGCTATTTTTTATAAATAAAACACATATCAATCATTTAAAGCAGCGATTGGTCATAAGAATTTAAGGACCTGCTGAGGTCTTAGTTTTGGCAGTAATATTCGTCGAATATCGATTTCGTTTTTGGATCAGACTATGACTAAGTATTATAATAGGTGTTTAAATCTTCAACAAAAAAAAAAAACAACTACAAGTAAATTTTATTCACCAACTATTCGGAAAAAATATGAATTTTAACAAATTAGGACAATTAAATGGTTTGGATTCATATTTAAATAAAAACATATTTTTTGCAATCACATCATAGGGAATTATTCTATTATCAACCCAACTAATGATAGACCCCCTCTAAGGATTAGAGAATTTGTTCTATTTTTACAGCTCATTGTTAAAAAAATATCGACAAATAATCTGATATGCTGCAAAAATAGATGGGGCCATAATAAATCCTAAAGATGATAAAGTGTCGCCTTTTCTAATTGAGCATAATTTTAAATTTAGCCAATAAAAATAATATGATTAACCCTTTTAATAGTGATCTAATTTAAAATCTTCATAGTCTTAGATGCTATATTTGCTTGCCCACCCACTCCACTTTTCTGTCAGGATCGCAGCAGCGCGTATGAAACTTATATTTAACACTCTCGTCGCCCAACAAAAATCGATGTTGTTTCGGGATAAACGCGGACGATAAGGATAGGAATGCAAGTTTCGAGAGCGATCTCGAAAAATATTTATATAGTTGTCATCTGGAAGATATTAGAAAGACGTTCGTAAAGATAACAATTGCAAGTCGTTATAGAAATACGTAACAATGAGACTTCGGAGACGCGCATATCTGGTGGACGCAGCGACTAACTAGTTACATAAATAAACACTGTCATTCACACATCGTTATTAGTCGATGAATTTGGGTTAACGATCTATACAATCATGCGATGTACGCAGGAAGCTCTCCGTCTCTGTCTCCCGAAATGCAAGACGTTGTCTCTCTGTATCTGTCTCTTTCCGAGCTCTTTCTGAATCATTGAAATTGGCTCGCAAATACGCGATCATCCTAACATACAGGTTAATATTCTATGCTGAATTTAAATGTAAATATGTGAGTTGTGTTAGTATTGTTTAAATAACAGACAGGCGTATATATATTTTAACATATTGATAATAATCGTATTGAAAAATCATAAACTTTATATAAAAATTAATAATGATAAAACGTGTTTTTATAACAGAATTCAACTAAATTAAGCTTAAAAACAATTACTAAAACATTTTGTGTAGATGATTTGTAAAATAGCAATTGTATTTTCTGATTAAGCTTTTTCGTCTTTGAAAAAAAAATACCTTCTCAAGCTGTTTATATTCTAGTAAATTGTCAAATTTCTCTTTAGACGTATTTTACTGTAAAGATCCAAGATGCGGAACTTAATTCATCGCGCCGACGATTGAAAAGCCGAACATAATAAGCAGAATAGACGGGATTTTTTTCTTTTTGTAGGAATAATCCCGTTATTTGTCATTCGGGATGAACAAAACTGTTCTTTAAATGTTTTTTGTATAAGAATAATTAATCCCCTTTAAGAAATCCTTTCAAGAAATACAAATGTTTGATCACAAGATTATATCCTTGGATTTATAAAAACTGTTCGTCGGTCAGCGTTTGTGACCACTTGATGGTACAGCGACTCTGATTATCGCAAAAATTATTATCACATTGTGATTATAAAATATATTTAATCATGGATATTTAATTGAATATTATGATATCAAATATTTATGATTTTCGGGCCTTTTGCGTATTATATATGATATTTGGCGACGACGTTTCTTTCATTACATTTTTGATATTTTTATGGCATTAATAGAAGGCATTGTCACCATGGACGGTAATGTGCGACCATGGAAGTCGAAACGGAGAATCGATATATTTTCAGAGTAGGCTTTCTTGTTTTCAACGTTAGCAATGTCTCAAAAAGATATATTTCAAAGTCAAGGAGGATGAGGGCCTACTGCAAACGGCCGACAACATGTCGCCATCTCCGAAAACATACCGATTCGCATCCGAAAATTTACTGTTATAACTTTTTCTGGCAATAATATCACGTATCATATTTTTCATGGTATAGTTTATAAATTATCTCTATCATTTTTTAAATAAACTATAGTTTGTTCAATACAAATTTATTATCAGAAGCCATAAAAACGCATAACATGGTATGGCGTCCTAAATACATATTGCTTAAGATAATCCATTCCATACGAACTGAATTCCTATCAATTTAAGCAAAAGGACGTATCAATTCACTGTTGCAAAAATATTACAATCGGAACACATAGAAAAAGTATAAATATTCATAGTGTGATTGAGTTGTTATTGAACAGTAACATGCTAAAATAAGCGATTCATCTCTGACGAATGAAAATTTTAACTTGGAAAAACTCATTTTTACGATGCATATTTTAACGGGACCATTAGAAAGACAATAAAATTATATATGCACGTTTAAAATTATGCAAAATAAATTTTGAATGTCAGCAAAAAATACATTACAATCGACGTTTTTAACATAATGACAATAATTAAGAGTACATTAACATATTTTTCCACATGCTGGTACTAATGCGTACAAAAGACATACATAAAGAGTGCTTAAATATTTTTATTTGGCTTACAAATTTAACTCAATTACCATGGAGGAATGCTGCGATCTTTTAATAATAAGTAGACATGGTTTAAATTAAAATCTAATGCAAATAAGCAAGGTTTTGCTGATGTTGCGGCGATGCTCCTCTGCAAATGTTAATTGAATGTTAAAATTATGTGCTAAGAACACAAACAATTGATTTTAATTGTATCTTGAATATCATATTGTTTTTAGCATATACTATATTGCTTTAAACAATATATCGTATTGACACACTTGAGACATTTAGTATGAAAAGTAAACATTAATACAATTACAATACCAGTTCTAGTTGACAAATCTTCCACGCTATCGATACTTTTATGCTATCTTATAGAATTATTCTAAATCTGTCTCTGAGTAAAGCTCTTCTATGAAAATAATGATTGCTGTGAATGTAGTACACCCTTCAATTTTGTATTCAGATTACCTTTTTTTGGAAGGACTCCACAAGGGGTGGATGGTATTTGAAACGATTGCTTATCCACAGCATGTTTATTCGCTCCACTTTGAACAGCCTGCGGCAGCAAGGCGTAGATCTCGAGATTAGAAGTAAATCTATATTCAAGCTGAGCCTTAGACAGAGCCTTGATTAGACTCAAAGCTGACTGATCCTTAGAATAAGACTCTGATTCAAAGCTGGCTCGATGCTCACTCGGAGATGACCCGAAGCCGATATCGAAGCTTGAAAAGCTCGAAGCTCACTTGGAGCTGAGTCGAAGCCAGCTCAAAGCTGACTCGAAATAAGACTGTATACCGACCTGCACCTCTTTTAAACTCGGTTTAATACTCCCTTTCTCTCGTAGCAATCTTTCTGGAAGGTAATTCTATTGTCCAGTTGTTATGAAAATTAAGATATAGATGTTGCTCCTATCACAATCTGGAATGTTATTGTGTTATACTTCCAGAAAGGTCTATCATTCACATTGTTTTGAAACTAAATCGTTATTTTGATCATTTGATCGTGCGATCGTTGAATCGAAATTTGTTTTCAATCTTGATCGTGGGTCCATTTTGATATATTTATGTAAAAATATTTTTTTCAAAATTGACATAAGTTTTCGGAATCGACTAAATTTTGCTTTAAGATCGACCAGTCGATCGCGATCGACTGCCAGAGCAAAGTATAATTTTCATTTGATTTTGACCAATAGCCTCAGCCGTAGGAAGACGTGTTCTTCCCGCTGGCGTTCTAGATTTCGTAACTATGATCTACAGTTGGATAAATAAAGTAGAAAATAGAATAAATATTATAATTTATAAATATTTTTTAATATTATCATTTTATATAGTTATCTTAACAGCATTTATATTTTTCATATGGACCCGTTGTAATAATAAATTTTAATAGCTGAGATAACTTAAAAAATATGTATTGATGCTCTGGTTAAAAATAATTTTATGATATTGAATTCCTGGAAAAAATATATCAATTCAACATTTTTTCTTGCAACGAAATAACATAGTAGATGTTGTTACTCGTCTTTCCAATAGCAGAATCCCCACACAAATCTTCCACGTCACATACACAAACGTAGGGGGAAAAGTTACATTCATAAGAGAAATGGTTATTACGTTACTCAACCGATGTGACTGGCTTCAAAATAACCAAATTTATATGAACCTTCCAAAAAGTGCTCCGAATAAATGGTGTTCAGCTACGTTATTCCGTATACGGAGACAATGCGATCTGAATGATTTACTCGTGTATGTGAAATTGTTTTGTTGTTCACCGTCAGCAAAATGGCGATGTTTTTAAAGCATAGGCCGCAAGTGAAATATGATGGCGACAAGATGGCGGCAGAAAACTTATTTAATGCAAAGTGTTAGGTTCTAATGGATATAAACGGTTATTTATTATTCAACTCGTTACATAGCCAAGTTATGCTCAGACGGAGCACACACTGGAGGGTTCATCATTTCTAATAAAAATACGGGACTAGTTGACCCTGGCCGTGAACCAATCGCGCGTCTGATTGTACCGTCGGCTTAACGAGTGGGTGGTCATAACCAATTATTTTAAATGCATCATTCAATTAACATGGCATGGATCATTTCATCTTGTATTTGTGCGAGGATAGAAATGGTTGATAGTTCATCTCTCAACAGTGGCGCCAGTAATTCATCAATATGTATGATTAATTTAAAATAGATGGCAATACATGATATAAACAAAAATTCTGTAGCTAGGAGTTTGTGATCCCAAGAAAGGTATATGTGTATCATCAATTAAGATCATTTTAAATTAATTTAAATGTACCTTCTTATATCACCCGCGTTTATCTTTAATTTAATGTTATGTTTCCATGGGAACGCTTATAAATTAAAAGAATAATAAATGATGTATTATTATCATTCAAAAAATATATATGCGTGAGACCCTTGTGCGAGAGAATTGCATTGCTTTATTCCATGTGTTAGCTGAAAGATGAAGCTTTGTGTAATATATAATAAAATAGCCATACTATTTGTCTAGTGGTTACTTTATGCTGCGTATATACACATATAGTAGAGGTAGCGTGACGCATGCGCATCGCGTCCAAGATGTATGCGAGGAAGACAGAGAGTCTGCTGCTTGGCGTTTCACTTTTCGTGACGTTTAAGCTACCGTACGAACAAATTTGGGAGATTGGAAATATTAATATTTCTGATCGATCGTCTCGATCCAGGTCTATCCTGATTTCCTGGACTAGAAAAAATAAATGCTGAGGCAATTAATAAAGTCGTGCAGAGACGCCCGTGAGTGAGTGATTGAATTTGCAACAATAATTAAATTATCATTTATATATAATGATAATTTCGCTACTCACTCATAGATTCTCTCCTCTCCTACCTTTCCAAATAATCCTATCCTTACTTTACCACTTGTGGAAGGCAACGGGAAACCACCACATTAAATTTCCAAGTAAGATCTCCTATGGAGATCACCTGCGTCCGATATCGGATATGACACATAAAGATTCATGCTTTGATGGACGTCATAAGGATTTTAAAGATATAAAAATGGAAGACGGAACGGATTAGGGGAAAAGGCGCCATTTCAAGTAAATTCAAGAAATAAGTAATTTCTATTAAAAAATATTGAGAATCACTGTTATAATTTTCTGCCGCAGTAACGTAGTGCTTAATCGATAATTAAATTAATTTGTTTTGACTAGATTTCGCAACTTGGCTAATCCCAAGACCATTCAAAAGAGGGCAATTTTTCGAAAAAATATCTCGTTATCACCATATTTTTTATTATGCTTAAACATCGATATTCTATATATTTTTTAGCGTCCATAATTTATAGATATTTCGCTTATCTTTCAAATAGATTAGGTTTTAATCATCGATATAATTAATAGAACCAATTGATAGTATAGTGGATTAACTACTGGACCGAGATTGTTGAAATAATTTTAAAGTTCATCATATACCCACAAACCGTATCCGTCTAAGATTTCTGAACTTGAAATACATAATTAAACGATTAACAACTTATAAATTTATTTTTTTGTTATTTGCTACTATTCGTAGTTTGAAGATCTAAAAATCTTTTCAATTCATCTTTACTTAAACTTACGTAAAAGATATGAACTGCCACATAAAAACATTTGTCCTTAGATATGTATCCTAAGAAATTTATATAACATATATAAATTCAGTATGAAAATATTGTCGTGGGATACCCATAATCAGTTTGCGTAGTATCGTGATTAATTGACTATGATTGAATGGTTTAATTGTTCAGAGGTAATTTCACTTGGGTCCATGAATATTTGATCAACATACAAGTCAACTGGAATATAATACAGTTGAGTTGGCTAATGTATTTACCGAGGCGAACTGATGTATTAAACCCAATGAAACTGTGCTAAATTTAATTTCAACACCACGAGTAATGCACCAGATGGAACCCAAAGGCAATGACCAACAATCACAAGGTGAAGCATCAATATATTTGCTCTGGAATACCATCTACCAATTTGCTTCGATGACAAAATAATACACCCCGCAATGGAAACGCACAGTTTCCAATAGTACAAAAAGCTCGATAGCATGTTTTTCTCTAGCGTAATTAAAAAGCTTTTCTGCTTTCAAAGCGTGTGTGCGAATCTATGTGTTTTTCGTAGGAAACGGCCGAAATTATATTTCCTTTCTGTCGTGGAATTCGGAAAATGCGGAGACCACAATCGAATTATTTCAAAGTTATTTTTCCGCAAGTGTCCAAAATGTTTCCACGTTCATTAATCATCACCTCCTCCCGCTAAGAATGTTTTACATATCTGCGAAACTTTCGTCAACGCCAAGGGTGGATGTTCTAAAAATAAAATCAAGCAACGTATCCGTTTGGCCCAGAAAGGTGACATTTCTAAAGTTATATATGAATGCTAAAATTACAACGATAACTCATTCCGGTTATCTTCATATGTGGATTGAACCTTCAATGAAATATATCTTAATTTAAAATATACATTCAATGTTGACCCTATGTAGCCAAATACATGGTGATCAAATTGAAATATATCTATAACTTGATCCGAATTTTTTTCTTTTGAAATATCAGCAAGATATAAATCATGTTAATAAAAATAGTTTTAAATCGCGACCTTTTGCAACACCAATATCACCTATTTTCATTATTAACCTATATGGTAGGATGATCACGTATTTGCGAGCGAATTCCAGTGATTCGGAAAGAGCACTCTTGTACGTTGAGCTCAGAGAAAGACAGAGACAGATAAACAACGTCTTGCAGTTCGGGAGACAGAGACGGAGAGCTTCCTGCGTACATCGCATGATTGTATAGATCGTTAACCCAAATTCATCGACTAATAACGATGTGTGTATGATATAATAATTCGATTTCAAGTGAATTGTTTATGTTTACATGAAGAAATTATCGAATATTTTGTGCCATTGACAGTGTTTTAAAAGCGAATCCAGCGTCTCATTGTTACGTATTTCTATAATGTCTTGCAAATGCTAACTTTACGAACACCTTTTTACAATGTCTTCCAGATGACAACTGTCTAAATATCTTTCGAGATCGACCTCGAGAATTGCACTCCTATCCTTGTCTGTTCGCACTTGCTTATCTTCACTTTGTTTTTTTTTTTAATTTGTCTAATGATAGAATCAAGCTTTTCGATCTAATATAAAACAACACCCAAGAGAAGATGCATCCGTGATTATCCCGTGCATTATAATATAGCATCGTTATTCCTTCTGTTTACGCTCCGACTATCGAATTTAGGTCCCATGAGAAACAACTCCGATTCACATTAGGCGACGAGAGTGTTAAATATAAGCTTCATAGGAGCTGCTGCGATCATGGCTAATAACTGAATTTGTTCGGATGATAAGTGACGGACGAGCAAATATAACATCTAATACTATGAAGATTTTAAATGAACTCACTACTCAAAGGGTTAATAAATTTATTTAACAGTTTCATAACGAAAGAAAAACATGCGCTTATTATTTTTCAGGATATAAAAATCATGTAAAACATATAAAACTTCAAACGAAGCAATTAATTGTTTAGTCCATTTAAAATAACTAAAACGTTCTTATTGCCAAAAACTCTCTAATTGCCCCTATATATGGGTCATTTGGCATATTTGGATAAATGTATAGAGCAAATTTGTAATGGTTCCAAAAATATGTTCTCCAAATAAGGACTTATATGCAGCTTTTTTATCTTTAAGATCTAGAGAAAAGCACTTTTGCACTAATGTCCCCAAAATCACAATACTATTATAGTTGGATATATAATCAAATTCAATTAAAGCAAACGTGCGCGTATTAAAACCATTATGAATTATTAATTATAGTAATTATTTTTAATTACAATATTATACAAATTTAAATTTCTATGGAGTTCCATAATGTTTATATGCAGTATCATAATGTAGCATCCTCGTTATAAGCGTGAAATATTTCACATTATCTCTTTCTAACCATTTCTATATAACAATATTAATAATAATCAATATTAAATCAATCTCGGATTTGAAAATTCTTCTACGTCAAAATGACACTCCTTATCTTCAGATGTCGCCAATCATAACATCTATCTCTATTATAAAGCCGGCTGCTTTGGATAGCAATTTGTACTGCAGTTGAATGAATTACATAGGTTTATCATCCAAGAGATTCATCTTGTGCAAACACAAAGAATATCATATTTCTACCCTTTCATGTGACGTGCAAAGGTTCTATTATTTCTTTCAGCATTATTCAGTAGCACTCATTTCTTATTTCTATGAATCACAATTTCCTTATCGTTCAATTCAAATATATAAATTTATTATTATTATAATTTCGCTACTGACTCATAGATTGCCTTCTATTTAAAGTGCATGTTCATATAAACATATCCTAACTTACTCTAATATGAAAAGCAATAGGAAATGCCTCAAATATTTTTTTCTTAGAAATGTTTCCTATATTGATCGCTAATAATGCATATGGCACTATATGAAAAAGAAATACATATTGCATATGTAAATGTATGTTTTTATGTTGAAGATATAGTAATTATGGATTTATTTGGTATTTATTCATAGGTTTAAGTCATATAATAATACATTAACTGTATTATCAGAAAATATTCATTGCTATGTGAGGGTTTGATGTAAGGGTAGGTTTTTCAGCTACTCGCATGACGTATCACAAACGCCACTCACGCGCATTTATAAGCAATTCTGCCAACAATAAACAATAAAAAGAACTCAGTGTGCCGTTTCGAAATTAAATCGCAAAGTTATTGTGCGCACCAAATGTACTGCTGTTACGTCGCTCCGCTTTAAATATGAACTTACATTGGTTAATTGAGAAAATTATGTATCGTCCTTGCAGAGTATTTTTGCGCCATAAATTACAAATTAGATTCGGTTGCAAAGTTTGCGCGGTTCGGTGCTTATTTACAAAGATAATAAAACCGGTTTTATGGCTTTATCTCCGGTTCAAGACGGTGCCCCGTCGGGGTATATATTCTCCGAAAGTTTTGTATTTATTACCGATATGACCGCAATTACCGGGGTATACATGCCCGTTTAATACGGCTTACGTATTCAAACTTAAAATTGCTCTTAACCTAAAGGATACTTCGTGAATCGATGGGGATCCAACTTCACCCCGGGAAAACTCCCATTACCCCAAACTTCATATTGCCTTATGGCCGGATAAATGCTAAAAACAATCTGATAAAAGCTCTAGTAAAATCTTTATCTGCTACCATCCGCAATCCCGCTATTTTTATTCAACCACCTGTATCCGCTCGATCGATCTCTTCCTTTTTTCCGTCTCAACCCTCCCACAGCATTCACAAGGACTCTTTCAAATCGAATTTATTTTCTAATATATTTAGCTTGTATGACTATAAAAAAATTAACGAGTAAAACTGCTTATCCCGCCAATAAACGTTTGCGATCTAAGCTAAATTTTCAGTAAACAGTTTGTAATAATATGCTTAAGAAATGAATTTATTTCAATCGATTTACAAACATTCCATAAAACCACTACAAAAAGGCAATTAGCAACCAAAAAATATTAAATTTACTAATCACAAAAAAATATAATAAATTTTCTTTCTTGTAATTAACATCATAATAGTGCAGCCATAAATAATCCACTGCAGGAATAGGGCCTCTTCAATATCTTCAATTCTGGAATACAAAGAATCCAGTCCTCCCTTTCTTCATGCGAGCGCTATCGAGCTAGGGGGATTCACCAACTCCTTAAAAACTAAGTAGTCGTTCGTGAATAGCTATGAATATTAAGTAGTGTTTCGTGAATATATTCTTTATAAATAGGTAGCTTTTTTGTAGTTGTAATTGTCAGAAGCACTAGGAAGTATTTCGTAACTGTAGAAGTTATGACTGAACCTTTCTATAATAAATGATGTTAACTCTTGTTTTGCGGGGTCGATTTAATTCACCATGTATTGAATGTCAAGTTTGCTGCCAGACCACAGTCCACAATCTTACCTCCACCTGCTTCAAGGAGCCTTGAATTGATTGCCTTATGAATTTTACTTCATATTTTATTTCCTTTTTACTTATCGTTTATTATTTAACACTCTTTGTTTTAGTTATTTTTCAGTCAATATATATAATACTTTTTGAACGAACTCTAAGCTGCCAATTTTTGTTGTACTGGAGAATTGGTCGTCTCATATTGTATTTGGTTGGTATTTTATGAAATGCATTCCTGAGATCAAATCTTGCATCTACCCAAATTCCGCATTCAAATGGGGAATGCTCTTCATCATCACATCATCTTCTTTCTTTCTTATTTTATAGTCTCATAACAGCGGTATCTGGCTAGTAGTTAGGTCTGGTGATAGCTTCTTGTCTTCTCGTGATAGTCTATAGCTTCCCATGCTTTCTTGTCAATCTCTTGATCTTGTCATAATTGAGTAATTGATTCCTTGTCCCTTGTTTGTCAACGTTTTTCTGTTCCTTAGTTTCCTCTCCACTAAGAGTAGATTGATTCGTAGTTGGGTCGATTCTAGTGCACCCAGTCTTTATACTTTTATTTTATTTATTGCCTTCTTTCTAGACCTACTTCGTCACTTTATAGAGCAGTCTTCTTCGACTTGCTCTTGGTCCGCATGAGCTTTTTTATGGCTTTTTACAATTCATAAATATATACCTGTCTGTATATCCCTACACTCATTAATAAATCAACACAAACATTAAATAGAGTTTGCATATATGAATCAAGAATCAACACCCTCATTCCATTTCTCTTGACATAAATCTAACATTGGATCAATCTTTGCATTACTTGTGCAAAAAGAAAACTTCACATTTCTTACCAAATAGCAAATAAATTAAATTATTTAATATCATGAAATTAAAATAATCATAATTACATTTTAGAATTACACTACATATTGTTCATCCATCATTTGTGTTTCCGTGGGAATGCTCACTAAATGAATTGAATGCGATTTTAGATACGACGTTTTTATAAATACCATGTTTGGTATACAAAGAAGAACGATTGACCATTGATTGATTATTGACAATTTATTATGGTGCTTTATCGTATGTATTTAAAGTTGATATTAATATATCTAATATTAACATAAGTTATCTCTGAGATTATAGTTAATGAAAAAAGACTAAGACTAAAAGTATTGATATTTCTCTGAAATAGCGAGATTTTTTGCTTCTGGGAAATTAACTATAATGCTCTGTAATAATTATTAAAATACCTTGGAAAAAATATGATAATTTCCTAAAAAGACTCATAGATTCACATGAAAGTTTATATTTAAATAATCATATCATAAGTTAACCATATGTGAAAGGCAATGGGATATCTCTACTTATAAATTTTTAACTCCTTATAAAATAATATTGATATAATATATGGATTTCAATAACTACTCCTTGATATGTATAATGTAATATGCTGATAGTGACACAACTCAATCATAATATTATATGAAAATAAAGTATTTGAAATGACAATGGGTGGCTTATATTATTAGGCCAATGGAAGAACGATGAACGAAGGCAAACTGAATGGTACTCGAAAGTTATGAAGCGATCAAAGAAAAAGCCGATAACTAGATGGGTGGATGAAATCAGAAAATTGCTTAGGGCATCATGGATGAGATGGAGATGAAATCGATGAACTAAATTATCTTATTTTCATTTGAGTTCATTAAAAGTGATGAACTTCTAAGATGAGTTGGCCAAAACAAACTAGTCGTTCGTTACTCACACATAAACCAGAAATACATAAAAGGGCGCATCATTATCGTTATTTCCAATTCCTCCTTTCTCTATCGCCTTAGGGCTATAAAAAATTTATTACTCCAACAAGCATCCAAAACATCGTTTAGCGGTGATTTATATATGTTTCTTACACATTATTTGGCTCCTTGAATTTTTTTCACAGCGTCTTATAACGTTATTCAAGTTAAATTGATCAGTTAAAACAGAAAATATTTTTAAGGCCTTCCATAAAGAACAGTATAATTTTGTACTATCGTATAAATTTCGTCAGTTAACTTTACTTCAAATTGCTGATATGTGCTATTAAATTGTCTAGAGAAATTGAGATTTTAAAACGAATCGTTGTTTGTAAATTTAATAGACAGTAAAATGAATTTCACCTATAAATCATAATGTTAATTTAAGATGAACTTATATTGAAAATAGGACTATTGAATGATATTTATACAGTCATGTTTTAAAAAAAGCGTAAAATTTGGGGTTTGACATAACGCTTCTTAGGCGATTTCCATACATCACGTACTTGGCTGATCGCTTCTCTGCTCCGTTGAAAATAGCTGGAGACAAGCCTTCTGAATTCCAAAATTTCGTAAATATATTATGTGGAAAATTGGCAATAGCTTTGACTTCAAACGATTTAGAAAATAATTTTAAAAAAAAGCATGTTATATGTGTATGCTGGATATTTCATCGCCTCAGGACTAATATACAGTAGACCAGTGATTCTCAACCTTTTTGAAGTCACGGTGCACTTTTGACCATGGAAAAAAGTGGCGGTACACCAGAATTAAGAAGTCGAAAAAATTTGTATACATAGACATAATTTTTATTACATATTTAAAAAAATAATATTTACATACCATTTTTTTACATATTTTCTTTTTATGTCAAATTATATAAAAAATGTTTAACATTGAAAATATATTTAGTTTGTTAATTTTTCCCTAGAAACAATTTTATATTTATACGCGTTTTATTAAAAATATTTGCTCTCTTTAAGTGTCACCAAAAATGATGTCCCTGCTAAACACAATAGAAGTTATATGATCAATCAAAAATCAATTAATGTGCTACCTGAGCTTGTTGGCTTTTGCAGATATCATAAATTTTAGGTCGAATATTTGATAAAGCTACCCTCAATTCTTCGTCTAAATTCATAAATCTTTCTCGTTTTTTAGTTATTGTTGAGAAACCGAGCTTACACAAATATGATGTCGGAAACTCTAACAAAATTTTCAGTGCCTTCGTGTGAAGAGCTGGAAGCCATGATAAATAGTCACAATTCTCAGACCTTCGGGGCGATATCCATTGGGGGAACACAAATTGAGGTTGAAAATGAATACACTTATCTGGGACAAGTAATACAACTAGGACGACAGAATTTCTCAACAGAAATTGACAGACGAATACCACTGGGATGGCAGCATTTAACCAACGCATCATCCCAGTGTTAACCCACGAAGACGTGGAATCTAATATCAGGCATTTTACACAGAATAAAGTTTTCCCAGCGTGCCATAGAGAGATCTATGCTCGGAGTGTCTTTATAATATAGAATCAGAAACGAGGATATCCGAAGAAGAACTCGAGTAGTAGACGCTACTGAAAGAATTGACACACTTAAGTGGCAATGGGGGAGACAAATGTGTCGAAGAAACGACGGTCGATGGGGAAGAAAAGTGTTGGAGTGGAGACTCCTGTAAGACTGACGACATCGAAAGAATAACAGGATGAAGCTGGATGCGGAAAGCGGAGGATCGAGAGGGATGAAGACTCATGCGTTCAACGGTGAACGAACACAGACTGATGATGATGATGATGATTATGACTCTTTCCTCAGCGGTCAGACTGCATAACGATTTGAAGATTCCGCCACGACCAGGCGCACAGCTCATCAGATACCCATTGAAACCATCCTACTGTACTCAACTATCGACATCTTATTCCGCACTCTATGTAAGTGTCTATTGTGACAATAAAATCAAAATTTTATCGTGGCTTTAAAAAAAACATAATGTATCGGCTTTAAATCCTACATCTTAAAATAGACATCAAGGACCTCCAATTTACTATAAGTCGCAGTACAAAACACTTAAAAAACTAAGAACACTTGCCTGAGTATCGACGCTGCATGACGTTCAGGATAGATCCTGGAGTACGGGACGCATTCTGGAACAACACTGCACTTTATTTATTAAGATATATCCCTCTGACGATTAAGCCAAACCGTATAACCTAAGAACCGAACACGCACTGATTGTCGCCTAGCTTAATTCGACGGCTCAACTGAGCGTACGAATATAAATGTATTAATACTAAATGAAAATTATTATGAAAAACTATTGAAAGAATGCATGAGATTCTCTCTGAGATGAGCTCTTTTGATATATTCCCAAAAATATTTTTATCAAATTTGAAATTCATTAAAAAATAATATATTTATGCAATGAAAAGGATGGTGATTTTTTTTGAAAAATAATATTTTTGGGAATATATCGCAGCAGCTTATTTAATCCCATGATTTTTAAAAAATAGTTTTTCTTATAAATATTAATAATTTATCATAAATGCGTTTCAATTTGTCCGTCCAGTATAGGCGTCGAGTTTATGTTATGCAACAATATTCGGTGCAGAGCTATATTTTATTTTCACAGGTTAGGATGTGCATGTGCGTATGTTAAGTGATATTTTTTAATACACAGAGTGTTGTGCCGTTCCGGAATGTGATCCATGTTCCAGACTGTATCCTGATCGTCATGCAGCTAAAATATTGAGGCAAGTAGTCATAGTTTTTAAGTATATTGTAATACAATTATTAGGCTTATTATCGAAATGTTTTATGTTGAACAATTGCATTGAGATTTCAAGAACACAGATCGGAAATAATACTCATAGTGGATTGGAAAATCAAGATGTCTATTTTAAAATGTAGGATATAGGTCCGATTTTTGTATCATTTTTTTAAAGTCACGACTAACAATCAAATGTATGTATGTAAAATACGATATTCGGAAGTGATTCATTTAGCATTTCATAGCTAAAAGTTTCATTAAGCATCAATTTTTCCTTAGATTAAAGAAAATACATCATATATCATTTTAAAAATATATCATCAGTTAAATAATTGGACTAAAATGTGTCAAATATTTAATTTCAGGTATGAAATCGTGTTTAATATAAAAGCAATCCGCAATTGTTTGATTACGAAATCGACCAGCCTTGATCAATCAATAGTCTTAAGTTTAGATGGACGTTGTGAAAAATTGTACAGTGTGGTTCAAAAGAACTGCTAGTGAACCAAATTCCAAAGGTGTCCAGGACTTCAAAATTCATGCAGTAAGAGCTCTCAGGTAAGGATAATAAGATTTACTAGATAAATTTGAGCTATCATTTAATTTGCATAAATACACACAAAATATTTGGTCTAATGGATGTTTAAATTTTTTATTTTAGGTAAGTCTTTCGAATAGCGCAATATCAATCCGAAATACCGAAGTTTTCAAATATACTCATACTTTGAGTTAAATACATAATGCGTAAAAATACGTAAAACCGAAACATAAATATTCTTCAGAATATTGTCGATTATTTTTTCTGATTTTACTGGATACATTTTCTTTTGTATGAAACGTATGATTTCTAGTAATATCGTCACTACTTCTTTCACTTGTACTCCCTGTGTCATTAATATTTTGGTCTGATTCACGATTTCGTTTGGTAATAAATGTATCCATTGTAAGGTAGGCGAGAAGTCTCAGCTGAATACCGGGGCCCAGTTATGTTCGTGTTGCTTCTGTCGACCAGTCCCAGTTACCTCCGTTCATAGAGCTTCTGACGGCCTGCGACTGCCGCGTCTCCCGTAACGTTGACGAGAAGGATTCCACAGGGTGATGGTGCTGGATTTCAAAGACGATTGTTTCTCCACAGCATGTTTATTTACTCCACTTTGAACAGACTGCGGCTGCGAGGCGTAGAATACCCAAAGTCTACGTTAAACGGTTAACATACGCGCAATTTATTTGGCTAATTCAAAATTACATTAACTCTTTCGTTGACTTTCATAATTTCGCCAACGACTTTTTCGGTTTTCACTGTTTTGCAGAATTTTTCGTTTTTACCAATTTTTTCGCGGTGCACCGGTTGAGAAACACTGCAGTAGACTCTCGATTATCCGAACTAATGATAGGAAGGAAGAACACAGATAACTGGAAAACGTGGATATTCCAAATCATCAAATTTCTATTTGCCTTCGAATATAATATTATATTTACAATAGATTTGAGTTTTTTTAAACAAATTTCTAATATCACTTCCATTTTTTCTTAAAGCTATTATATCACTATATTCAAAATCTCTTTGTTTAGCGTAATCTAACAATGCTTCAACATAATTGAATTCAAAATCTGGATCATTTAAATCATGATCATCAAATGATGCTTTCAAAGCATTTTAATAATTTTCCAATAATCCACATATTTCAGATATATCATGTTTCCATGCCAGGAAGAATCTTTTTATACGATCGAAGAAGTGTTTCTAGCTTTAATTTTGATCAAGATTGTGCTATTCTATGTATAACATCAAATAACGTACTTTTTTCCAGAAATTGATCAAATTGTCATCTTCAAATTCAAATTGTCGTGAGGGCCGTTAGATAGCCTTGGCTGCGGGAAGACGTCCTTCCCGTGGTCAGATCTATCTATTCGACACCCGTTTACCTCCATCCAACCGCTCGGCTGCATAAAGGTCCGATAGCAGAACGGACCCGCGTGCAAGCGCGGCCATCTCGACAAGTACGTGGGAGTCCTGCATCGCAAGCGCCCCCGCACCACATTATTCAACCCTACATTGATATTATAGCCCCTTGGTACATGGGCTGAATCAAAAATATCACATTAGGGGAAAACATTTTGCAATCATAAGTCCATCGCTTGTTTTCAATATGTTTTCATTCGAAAGAGAAAGAGCTTTACCACTTTCTGAGGCAATCACTTATTTTACAAAAAACCTTGCACTTCTGGAACCCCTTTATTTTTTAAAACAATCTTCCTGTCCATCCATAGTTAAATCATTCTTATCGCTTTAAAGAGTTTTGTTTCTTAATTCTAGGTAATTTCTACATGTTGAAATTAATACTGAAAACGTCATGTCACTTTTTACATGTATCATGTTGCATTCTGATACAAATTTAATGCGATTGAAAAATATGTATTTATAACAATTGGGTTTGCATGAACATTAATGCTTATGTTGAGGATGCACTGTTTTACGATAATTTAATTTAATTCAGCACAAGCATTTTCAATTCGTTAAATGATTTCAAACAATGGATCTTCAACACAGATGTTTATCAAATTATATATAAATCCAAAATTCGTATAAAATGTACGTCTTCTGTTGTTGAATATAACTTATTTTACAGTGTTTCCTTGTTGTGTTTAAATATTTCGCTGAAACTTTATCTAATTGGTTGAACCAAGTTCTATATTGGATCTACTTCATGAAACAGTTGGTGATACAAAGTTACATCTAGCATATTTTGAAATACCAGCGGCATATCAAAGATTCCAAATGTAATACTTCGATCTTATTATTTTAACTTTCAACTATTACTATTGAAAACTTATGTTTATTAATTTTCGAACCTTTGACTGAATCTACACCCACTATAAACATTTAGTGTAACGCGTGTGTACTTTTAAAAAAATAATTATGTAAAATAAATATTACCACGGCCCTTCTTTCCGGCTGATATGAAAGCTCTATGAGAGGGTAGGAATTTTAAATTTGATGCCTTCGGGAGTAGAAAAGTTAACTCTGAGCTTTAACCGAGTGAAAATGTCTTTTTTACGCCCTACTTGAGCTAACCTTATTCGTACTTGAAGAAATAGCTCATGGCTTCAGTTCAGGCTAACAGTTAAGCTTATTTTTTATGATGACTTGAATATTTTAAAAATATCAAAATGATCTAATTTATATTTATTGTCTATTTTAAATTTTGATTATAGATCAATTTTATATCATGATAAATTCATTTTTTAAATCAATTTTCGATCTAATTGATATACTTTTCCTACCTTTTTAGATCAATGAAAAAGGAGGTCAATCTTTTTTTATTTGGCGACGTCTCAACAACAAAGCTGATATTGGAAAAAAAAACTGTTCTTTGATCCTCGACATCGTATTCCCTTTGTATGTATCCTCGGTTACTTCGAATTCCCAAAGTTATCAATTTCCTGCTGTCATTTTCTGTTCGATGGATAAGTCCTCAACATTTCGTCTTCTTTTGCTGAACGTTGATGGGTGGTGCGTCATCTGAAGACTCGCTGTAATTTTGTCTTTGATTTGTTTGGCTTCTATTTGATAAATAAGCGAGATGGTGACAGACATGCATTCATCCTTTCATACGTTTAATTATGTCCTTTGTGATGACAAGTTCCACATGTGTGGGTCGCGCAAAACTTCCCCCCGAGTGCGTACAATCCACAACGTGATTTACGGCGAAACTTTGCAGAACGAGTCCCCTTCGGGTGCTCCTCATCCTGCAATATAAACATTGGGGGCGCGTTACAAAAGCCCTCGGCGAAGCGGGCTTCATACATAATTCAAAAGGAGCTTTTTTGTATTATTAGGCCCATAGACAATTTGGAGGCTGCACGTTAATTGCTTAATCAAATTTTTTGATTACACACTCCTGCCATTCGTCTCTGATATTTAATTCTTGTCAATTACACATTCGACTCGGTATTGGATTTCGCGGATGCTTCGCGCACGCATACGCATTCCTAATTCGATTTGTTCGAACGAAAAAATTTAACGATGCCAATTTTTTGTACTGAAATAATTTCCCGAGCAAAAGTCTAATGCTGAACCCAACTCAAATGGTTCTTGACTCCAATCTACCGCAGCGACAGAAGAGAGCCATAAATTGCGCTCAAGCGATTCATGGTCTTCCACAGTATACTTTTAAGTGGATCCATTTCTGCGGTTACCTTTAAAAGCGAAACGTGAAACACGTTATTATTTTCTCTTCGCCTTAATTACTCCATATAATACATAAGCAGAAATATATATATATATATATATATATTAGAAAATACTGTCGTAATCTTGCATTATTATTGACAATAATTAATATCTTAAACAATCGTTATTGTTATATAGCTCTCGGCCTTCTTCGGTGATATCCTGCTCCGCATATGTGCTTTGAATTGGATGAACTTGTACGTGGATTTATTTTCAATAGCATAAAAAAGCTAAACAAGAAGAATAAGATGACCAAATGGTGATTGAAAGTTGCTTGTTTTAACCAGGATTTTGATATAACTCGGAAAGGAATCCGCTACGAGACTACAGGCGAAAGAGTGGGAAGAATACATCTTCTCGCGGCCAAGGCCAAGATCGACTCGCCATTCCTCTTAACTACGCGTCCACATTCTAATCCAAAGGTGCCTAACCTTTTTATACTTTGAGGGCTACTTTTCAATTTAAAATTTACTCAAGATCGACTTCTAATATGATTCATATAAAAGATTTTATTGACGCTTTTTTTCTTTCTTCAAATTTAAAAAGTGTTTATTTTAAATGCGAAATATTATTAAATAAATATGTGCTTACTAAATAATTACAATTTAATATTTTTGTATTATATACATATATTAGAGGGACCCATAAGTAATCAATTATTTCGAATTAAACCGGAAAAAATTGTTTGTTGATTTTATTTTAATTAGTCTGTTTTGCGTTACAACCCATTTTAAAGTGGAAGAGAATAAGATGACGAATATGTTCTTCTGACGGCTGTATGTTTGACATGGTGTAGATAACGAGTTTACTTTTATCTGTTGGTGAATAAATGAGGTTTAGAGTCTACTCAATAAGATACAACCAAATGCACAACCTCTCTAGTCGACGCGTCAGCGATAACTGACATGTAACAACACGCTCTCAAAATAATTGATTACTTATGGGTCCCCCTAATATAACATACATACATTTTTTCCAGACGCGATGATACATTGCAGTACGTTCTATCCTACTAGGTTAGATCGAGGAAAGTATTAGCTTTAAAACGCACCCTTTAAAAGTCATTTCCGAGTCTTCTAAGAATGTAACACGGTGCAGTGGATTGTTCTATGGATCACTATCAAATTTTGTGTTAAACTTGGAAAATCCGTCACCGAAACGTTTCTATTAATTTAGCAGGCCTTTGAGAGTGATTGCTTGTTCATATCACAAATTCTCCCATGACCATCCATCAACCTTCTGAATAGACGAAAATTTGACGTGCATTCATGAACTCTGTTCAATGATTCTTATTTGAACTCTGATCAATGATTGAGCCTTCAGTAAATAGCGTAAACTCTAAACATAACTAAAATAACCGTTTTTCTCATTGTAAACAAAGATTTGAACACAAAGAAGAATGAAAACTCCATTACGAAAAACGATTGAAAGCATCCAGCGTCATGTTACATCGACCCTAAAGGTCATCTCGGAATAATAAAATATATTATGCTCATTTTTTTCATAAATTGTGTTTCTCTTCATATTGTGAGCAAATATTTCGCAGGTCTGTTCATAATTTGGAAGCACGTTCCACATTTGGGTCAATGCTATTTAACATGGTGTTTTCCAATTTCTTTGCCAGCTGGAGAGCTTCAGCGAATAAAGATGATTCGTTAAAATCACCGAGCTATTTACTTTCGAGATCATGCGCGAATGTGGGATTTTAAAAAAAATCCACATTCGCGACGAAAAGACAAAAATCGATACTTCTATGCAAAATGGTCAAATGGTCGTTTGAGTCATACAAGTAAAACGTAGCTTTTGATGAAAGCTTAATGTTGAAAGCTTTGAGCTTAATTAAAAACCACTTGAACGTCAATAAGGTTTGGTTTATTAAATAAATTAACTATGGCTAACTTTTATCCTTAAAAGTTCCTTAACCAAGTTCTAAAATATTCTATCTTACCTGAATATGATATTTAAAATTGACTGTATTTTATAAACACAAATTTGTCAATACCAATTTTCATGTTTCAATATATTTAAAGTAAATAAATACATGTTATATTGGAGCAAAATTTGACTGGATTATTATTGAATCATAACACTTTAGTCGATAGTAATTTCACTAGAGCAAGCTAGTTTTATTGGTATGAGTTTTATTCGATAATCAAATTTCAAACTGGGAAATGGATGCATGTAGAATACAAAGTGGAGCTAAAGGTGAAACGTCACAAGAACGTTTGCTCGTGGAAAACTTCGTTACCCGAGAAAATATTTCCGAAAGAAAACCCCTGTGATGCTGGAAAACTGGCAAAATTCTTTTCTGAATACAAACCAACGACATCCACGACACAAACCATCCTATATGTGTCGATTATTTCAATATCTTTTCTTCGACAAAAATTCTATTAGTATTCCATCCATAAAATCTAGTCCGCCTTTCCAAACCCATAATCTACGCTCTCTAACCATTCAAACTTTTGACTAACTATTGCTCAAGGAAGGAGGGTTTTTTAAGACCGTAATTAAAGCCCAAAGGATAAACCTACCCAAACTCCTCTTCAAAAAGATGTGAACCGTAGTATTAAAGGCACTCATGCCATTCACTCAAATTTAGACGTACGTTCAATTCACAGCTTTAAAGTTTATGTTACTTATAGCGAAGCATTTTAATTATTAAAGTTTTGCCGTATGTCGATAAGATTACGATATTTCTAAGAAAAATATTTATTTAATATTCGAAAACTACATTTATTATTTTGTACTATGGAATTGAAAACAAATTTATTTTGAAGCGATTACAACTTTAAATATTTCAATATTTGAAGCTTGATATTTAAATAGGGAATTGTCAACAAAACTATTTTTGGACAGACGGTAATCATTCAAGCAATGTTTTTCATCGAAATCGTTTTCGTAGACTATTCATTATTATAACAATTTAGCCAATTATCAAGTTCAGCTTCATTGAATGATTATTGTATTGTTAAGTAACAATTACATATATTCTTAAGAAAAAATGCGTGATCATATGGTCACATGTATTATACTTTTACATATGCGGTTAATATATAGTACTGAAAAATAAAACATCACTCATAAGTAAATAAAATTCCCTATTTTTAATTTTTGACATCCTAGTATCTATCACTATACTTAGCATAATTCAAGTGGATTAGACTTTGAGCTCTTATTATAAAAAAATATGTTCAAATTCAGATTATGATTTTTTTTAACCGTAACCAAAAAGTTAAGATCGGAGGTATTTATATTTTCGATCGATCGTTTCGATCCAGACTTACCCTGATTTCCTAAGTCTGATAATTTAATTTTAATTTTAATAAACCATTAAATACACTAAGACGTCCATTTTTGTAAGATAATTTGTATTTAAAATACAAAAAGCGTACAGAGAATATTGTTACCACATGGTCACATTTTCCTCTGAAGAATAAAAAGATTTTTTATTGTATTTAATTTCACTTATTCATTGATCATTTTATTTCTTTATTTTTAAAAGCTCGAATAAAAGTCGAAACATTGCACAATTTATACTAAAGTCGATATATTCGAGGATCTTTTCTTAGCAAATAATTTAAATGACTCTAAATAAATACCAGCCGAAGACACAAGAACAATCAACAAGAATCAAAGACATCCGGGTACATTTTTTAAGCTACGACGACAAAAGGTTAAATTACTTATAAAGTTACTTTATGATTGTTTTAATTAAGATTAAGTATTCCAATTTTAATATACTGCTTGTCAGACCTTTCATATATTGTATGAATCATAAAAAATATAAAATAATTACTTGAATAATTTGGCCTGTAAGCAAAAAAATATATCATTTACTATGATAATTTGGGTTCATATACATAATATAATTTATACATATAATATGTTCTCATATGAAAAAAATATTCAGGCTAACACGTCATTGACCAAAATACAGCAGTGCTTTTCTAACGTTGTTAAGTTAATGTGTTTTTAATGACTTGATATAGGAAATGGTTCTAAGTTTTCAGATGTATTTGTTCGTTTTACTATTACTATTTCAGTATTTTTCAAGCTCGAAGGAAAACGTCCAGATGAAAATATAATTTATCAAACTTACTCACTTAACCAAAATTTTCGCCAAGAACGGCTTTTAAAACGAAACTTTATTCTCGGCGCCTCCAATAGGACGACATAAAACCATGGCGATTGACAATATTAATTTTTATGATTAATCGCTTTCGTATATTTACTATAGCTTATCTAAAATAATTAATCGATATTTGGCCCCAAATAAAGTCCCAATGATCCAATATTTAATATAAAAATATATTTTTTTAAATTTTAATTCATTGATCAAAGCGAAATTTTTATATTTTAGACTTAAATCTCATACAATTATTGTTGTTGTTTTAATTTTATTATGAATTTAAGCTCCTTTTAATAAGAATTGTGTTGAACGTCGTCATCCACCCCACGCGCAATTCTCTAATCACACCACGGCCAAAAAATTCTTGGCATTCGATTTACCAAAAAAGAATCACTCTTCCGTAAAACGATTCAGAGCATCCATGGTTTTAACCTGAACCTTTTTATATATAAAAAATACGTGGGTAGAATATTTTTGGTGATTTTCTTTCGTTCTGATCTAAGGTGCGGATAGTATGGGATGATAATAAATCTTACCTGAAGCTTGAACGTTGCGTGTAGACAAAAGTTTCATCGAACGTGTCGTCATTATCTGAAGCACTTCTTTTCATTGCAAATTATTAATTATTAATTATTTATAGAACATTTCTCACCTGTCGTTCGTCTTGTACTTTCCAGCTATGGAATGAAAAACAAAGTATCAATGCGTGGAATGGGGATGGAGAATGCGGAACTTTCCCGGGAAAACCACCCCCATGTTTTTCTTCCGCGTTTCCCACAGCGAGCTCGACACCACTGACGGACAAAATGTACGTCATTGTCATAACGACCATATATATATATTGTCCCAGAAGTTACAATAATAACAACAAATGTTTCCAGAATGAAAATAGAAAAGTATACACTTCCAATCTATAAACAAACAACACCCATAAATGTTTTAACAGATCATAAAAATATTCCTCGAAGACAAATATTTTATTGAACGAGTTTTAATATACTTTGAAAGTTTTGTGGCATTGGAAAACTTTTGACATTGTCTTGAAATTCAAATGTACTATGGAAATATTTCTCGTTCTATATACAAGTCAAAGAGATATACATATCATTATTTCAATGTATTCTCAATGTTAATAAATCTTATGAAAGATGAAGGTTGGGTAAACCTTTCATCTGACAGCAGCATTAATATCCACCCCTCGATCAATCATTTATAAAAACATAGCATTTTTTTAAAATTTCAGCTATAATTTTTATCAAGTTCATTGCCACTTGATTCTTTTTAAAATCCTCTAAATGTACACAAACATCCTATTATCTTAAATGGTGGGTTATCAAATCGTAAATGTATTGACATGTCATAGAGTATTAGTAATAAAAATTAATATCTACTATTTATCTAGCTATTGACAAACATTCAGAATTATCTGTTTAATAATTTTGTTATAAAAATTATCTCATAATTTTTGTATACTGCCAAAGAAAAAAGTTATAGGATTTAGCCTATTTATAAATATTAATCATATCAATTTTTAAGCAATTTATTCAATCAATACATGCTTTAAATATATTAATAAATATTTCTAACATTAATGTTAAAATGAAACTCCTCCTCCTAAAATGACTAATCATTTAAATCATATTTTTTATCAATTTAAGCTTCCAATGAGCTTCATATTCATTTGATACAATTAAATATCGATACATCAAGATAGTTTATTATTGATATATTATATTACAATAAATAATTATTTAATGTCATAATAATCTTTCATTAATCATACTCTTATACCAAAAAGCCGCAATTAAAAAAGAAGTGAAATAAATTCATAAAATTTGCATTTTAGCAAAGGGGTAAAATTTTACCTAAGTGATAAACGGCCTCCGCCTTTACTGACTTCTGCGATAGTAATAAGAACATTAAGGGTGTAACCTTTTAAAAACGGCGTAATATCCGGAAAAATATGGGCAAGTATGATACAAATTAATTTTGGTTCATTTCACCGCATGGCCGTGTGTATTTTGCCAAAGTGTTCAGTAAATAAGGGTGTGACGGAATAAGCTAATGGTGAAGGCTTTGAAGGAAGTTGTGAGGCAAAAGCCGAAAGCCTAACAACGGGCTGTCACCGACAGGATGGGTCATTATTTGCTCCAGTGGCCAGGACGAATATAACTTTAATATCCCGAGAGATAACTTCTAACGGGGGGGTTGAAGACTTTCCCCAATATTTATTGCGGACCCCGACGAATGCAGTTCCGAATTTAATTAAAACATTCGAAATGAACAGTAGGCGTTTGGATTTTTTATGTAAATGCTGCTTCAATGTTAAGAGGATGGGAAATAAGGCGATTAAAAACATTACCTCTCGTAATGCTTGACTAATGCAATTTTTTCAACCCCAGTCTGTAGATGCCGTCTGCAATATAAAGCATTGTGTCCTAGTTTGTAAGAAAAAGCTCGTTTTTTTGCTTTCGTAGAAGGAAGAAACACGAAACAGGGAAGATCTCTATACAAGAATAAGAGAAATGAATGCCACTAGTGGAATCAGGGTTGTCGTTCTTGCAAATCATTTAAAGCTTTTAATTATTTTGTAATACTTAAGAATTTGTATTTTTCCTTGTTTGTAAAAAAATGCATATAAATCTAGAATCATATTAAAACACAATACACTCATCCCTTGAATTACGCGGTACCCATTTTGCGTGGTTTCACTTTTACGCGGTCAAGTCAGAATTTTTTTTACATTTCTTAATAAAATCAAACGTGTTTTGTGACATTCGTCACACAAACGCGTATATTGTATCAAATTACTCCCATTTCTAGGACTAGATGTCTGTAATCCCATTGCGTCAAATGATGCTCCTACTTGCAACCCGTTTTTGTATAAACTTGAAGTCTCGATTTACGCGTTTACAATAAATCTTTTACTAAATTTCAATAGCTTCTTTAAGATGTCGTTACAATTTTTAAGAATTACCCATTTGAAACAACCCTTGAGGTTTCCATCATAATTTTTAACTTTCTTTAACCATCTGTGATACTTTATAAGACTTATAAATACCTCATGTATATTACAAATTCTCTAGATAGTAGCATTAGCTTTTATTTCTTCAACAAACATAAATAGTATAAAATTACTCAAATGCGCTGTTGTTGAGTATAATATCGTTTTCTCTGAGGGGAACTTTTTTTAGTACAACAGTGATACAGACACAGTGCTTTCTTAAATATAAGAACAAATCTTACGTCTTAAAGGATCTCAAAAGTTGTAAATCTTAAAATATTTCTTTAAGCATATCCTTCAATAAATTATTTGGTTTTTTTGTTGTTATAGAAATAAATAGTTGATATTAAAATAAAAATGTTGTCTAATATTTAAACAATAGTGTTTAAAATTATCAGTACATCAATCATTTCAATTTATATCAGACATCTTTCTATATGTTTCTTTGGAAAAATATTTTGCTAATGCTGTGATTTCTGCACATTTTCCGGTACATAGAATATTTCTTCGAAAATGCAAGTAATCCAATTTAGTACACGTTTTTAGGATTCCTTCAATAAAGTTGCCCAGCATCCCAAATATTCTCATCCATAATATGCTCCATCCCTGATGTAGGTAAACCCCTTGAATAAAATCCATTTCAATGCTAATATAAACCGAGTGATTCAATTTTGGCTCGAAAATTATTCTGTGCATCGAAAATTCAAAGATGATAAAATAACATAAAGTATTAAACTATGTTTGAAAAGTCATCCATATATTAAAGAAATCGGAAAGTTATCAAATTTTTGACACGAATCATTTTATAGTCAATTTGTATCAAAACACGGTTCAGGAAACGCATATTTTTATTATCATTTAAAAGTGAAAGATGTGAACTGATTGCTTTTGCTTTAAATTATTTATAAAAAAAAATTATAAAAAATTGATATTTGGCTAACTGGGAATTATTATTTATGATTGAGATTATATTTTGCAAACTATAAAAATACGTATACCCAAAAATTTGCTAATATTTTATCTATATTTATTTATCTTTTATTGTTATGAAGAGTGTGTGAAACATATAAAAACGTTGTTTTAAATTCCACACCAGTGAGATAATATCCGAGAATCACCCTGTGGTGAGACAGATGGAGTTGGAGAAAAATACCGATTCATCTTTCAAATTTTCTTGCTTGTCACTGAGAGAATCGCTGCAACAAAGGAAGCAATTAAATTAAAAGAAGAAAGGTTTTTAGAAAAACTGCCATCCAAAATAAAAAGCGTCGTAAAAACTGTTTTCATCTGCTTTGCCTTTGAGTCGTGTGATGCCGCCATTTTTTAATAACAGTCTGCCGAGAGAAGATAATGGAGTTAAAAATGCAAGTTGGTCCTCGGTGAGAACGAAACAATTTTTCTTGCTCGGACTGAACGTGCTTTAAATACATTTTGGTATACGGAATTAATTTACACGTTCAACGAGTATACCAAATAATAGGGAAAAAAACGCGCGGAAAATGGCAGGAAAATCAAAAATAAAATTGAATGGAAGCATAATTTGGCTTCGGTTTTGTGGACGGTCGAAGGTTCCCAAAGTTTCTAGTCATTAATCCGCGACATTAATTTAAATAAAACGTAACCCTTTTGATATTATGATGAGAAAAATAATAATTTCAATTTCATCCATTAGACTCTTCAAACAATGGTCCTCGACGTGGATGTGTGATAAGTCGCACGAAACGTAGGATTACGGGATCCCTTGCATAATTTTAAGCTCTTATTTAACCCTCCGCGTTCGGCTCATTTTCTAAGGGTTCCATCGACCCGTAATAAATTTAACGCCTAAGAGAATTTCCCCCCGAGCATCATTGAAAGACAGGTTCGAATCAATCTTTTTTCATATATAGGTCAACCTCAAATACATTTCCTACCTTATAAATCTGGGAAATTTTGCGATAATATTATAAACCAGTGTCCAGTAAAATTTACAGCAACTACATTCTACTCTAATTTATGCTCTTTTCTTTTTTGAAAACCAAACATGTATGCTTGCTTCATTTTAATAGCATCCATAATTTTAAAACTAATATTAATCCCTTTATTGAAAAATTACACTGTTTAATGTTTGGCTTTATAACGTTTTATTTTGATGACGGAATACATACAATTGATATAGAGAGAAGACTAAAAAATAACATTTAATAAAAATACTAAGAAACTTCATTTATGAGCGCTTGAACTTCGACCCTTAAAACACCTATTGATTTAATTCTTACTTCTAATTGAAAAAATAAGAATATGACTCGAACAAAATATGCTAAAAATGTACACAATTCATATTATTGATTGAACTGAAACAAATTTAAGGGAAATAAATATAAGATCTTTCTAATGACATGGTTAAAATAATGGCTTGCTTTTCAATTTGCATTTATTATATTTGAATATAATCTTAATACATAAAATGGTCCTTTATCTATGTAGTCAAATGAACTTAACCAAACGATTATAATAATTTGAATGAGTGAATCAAATCAATGAGTAAAATCAATGTAAGCAATTTGTTTTAACTACAGTAGAACCTCTATTATCCGGACTTCAATTATCCGGATTTTAGATTATCCGGATTGTTCAAAATAATAAAAAAAAAGTTTTTTTGCTGATTTGCACGTAGAGAATTGTATCCACTTTTGCTCATGTACGTGATGGATTTTTTCGCCCAAATATTGACATGGACTCATAATATCAGGTCGAGAATGTCTACAAAATTCGATGAATCTGAATTAATCATATTTCCTATAAATCGTCTAGATCCGGGTTCGGGCTTATTTGCTGGATCTAAAAATATAAATATTGATCGATTTAGTCTTTTATAATAAACTATTATTTATATTCATTATTTCGAGCCCATCATCTCTGACTCGAATATTGACATGTCATTCGATAGGATAGGGTATATAGCAATTAGTCGTCCTTGTGTCTCAGTACCACAACTCAAACTAAATTGATAATCAATCTCCTGGCTCTCTAACAATTTTGAAGCCATAAATTACTCATCAAAGTTTCGACTCCTGGCACTATTGACACGATTCCGCTGGAAATTTAAGGCCACTCTTTTATGATTTTATAAATATTTCCTTTACACAATGTTACAAGTATTTTTTTTTTAGAAAAATCTCTTGGGGGAAATTAGAAGTGGCGATTATCCCTCATAACCGGAGCAGGACGCTGCAGCATTTTTCACACACGACAGGTGATTTGTTAGGGGTATAAAAATTTCAGTCTCATCATTTAAAGCCCTAAATTTTGGCGATAAAAAAGCCCTGCACATTGTTTTATTAAGGCTCATGTAATATTAAAATGTACTCTTACAATTATTTATCACCATGTTCGTACTACAATGCCTCATATGGTGTTACTGAAACGTTGAAAGCTACACGCATAACCTTCACGTGGAATTACTTAAGCTCTGTGTAAATAGGCTTTGGTGCTTTAAAAGTGATGCAATCCTATTATAAATTAAGATTTAGCACTACTGAAGCTATAAATTAAATTTATAAAAATGTATTTGCTTAACGGAAAATATTTATAAGCTCATAGTGAATTCTATATGAAGACATCATTGGACGTTTTTCCAATCGATTTTGCAAGGTTTTTGAATAGCCTCAATACAGTTGCTCTAAAAAGTCAATGAAATTAACCACATTATCAGAGTTTTACGACGTTAGTTTCAAACTTTCCAAGTTGCAAGAAAATAAATTACTGGATTTTACAGCTCTATTTGTGGAGTTGTTACCGCCATTTTTAAGTTCGGCGTACCACTTTTGCTTCGCTTGAGAGCTTGTTATTTATTTGGCTACTGTATAAAGATAATACATTTTATCAACCTAGTTAAATTCTCTCAAGTAACAATTATCTTGCAGTAAAAGTAAAAAGTTTTATTACTTTCGCTGTATCATTGTTTTCGAGATATAAATGATTGTTATATTGAATGATTACGTTTTAAGTACAAAACGCAATAAAAAATAGATCTAAATTAAATCGATAGAATAAAGGCTAAATACGTTATCTATCCTTTATTTGTCGTTTAAGTTTCCGTGGAGCGCTCCAGTTTCTTTTAAGGCTGAACTAAGAAGGCTTTTAAGGCTCACTTTGCCATATAATTATTACAAATAATTTATTTTAATTTTATATGAATAATAAAAATAGCAATACTCCTGTCTAAATCCATGAAAAATAGAAATAAGACCATTTCTTGCATAGATATTTTTCCCTTGAATGAAAGATCATTTATTTTAATTCGATATAAATTAAATAAAATACTTTTGCTTGTCGCACAAGTTGCAAAATATATATAACTGAAAAAAACTATGCTAAATTTTAAATGTACCATTATCAAAGCCTTGATATTTTACCAAGTATCAGGTCAGTCCAAAAGTACGGGCGCATTTTTGGAAAAAAATTAAATTGTGTAAATAAAATATGATTTAACATTCGATTTCGAATCTATCGAAATTTTTCGTCACTTGGCTTGTATTAGTCAGTTGGTCACCGATTTTCGTAAGCATCGGATGCATATTAGTACCCCTAGAAAATAAATATTGAGAATCTTAAAATAAATCCTAAAAATGCGCACGAACTTGCCTGATAATTTGGCGACTTTTTCATAAGAGTACTACAGAACTTTCCATCGTAAGTATCAATATAAATAATCCATTGTATATCGGCAAACAAATTTTCTGAAGTTTCAATTTAACCGAATGCACGACATTTTCATATTTTAAACTTTCAGCCATATTTAATGGAATCCGACTGCGATTTTTCAACTCACTGAAGATATCACCAGTGACTCTTGACGTAATGCAAAAATTGCACATCACCGCAATTCTTCACATATTGCAATTCAAACGAATAGTATACAACCTTCATCCACAATGGATATTATTTATCATGCTGAAATTGTGTCGTTGTGGAGCTTTCGGGTCGGATATTCTTTTAAGCACCGATATCGCATTTATTTTTAGATATTTCAATGCGTAGGCATTGAAAACTTAATGAAATTTATTTGAAGGCTTTTATATTGAAAATAGGTCTTGCGAGCTTAATTAAAATGAAACGCTCTTTTGCCTGTATAATCGCTTAATTTATTCACAAAAATGAAGTATCTTCATCCCTTAAATACTAAATTAAACAACAAGTTGCTTTAGAAAATTCGCAAATGGTAAATTTCGGCACGATTATTTTTTATCAAAATATAAGAATAGTGTTCTTGCGATGTAATGTACGCTGCGATGTAAATCAGCTATTGTAACTAAATTTGGAGCCGTCTATAAAAAGCCTCTCGGAAACATTGCGCTTCATTAAAAGTTATTCATAAAAAAGCTTTGTTTGTTCGAATTTACAGAGATTGCACCTTTCAAGTCTGCCTACCATCCTAAGTTAATTTATGGAGCTGAACACGGAATACTGACGAGGAGAATGAGATTGAAAATAGAAACAGTCGGGATGAGATTTCTCAGAGCATCGACCAGAGTAAGACGTACAATAAATAAAGAATGAGGTTCATAGAGACTTAAAAACGGATTCATTCAATTGTGTTGATTAAAGAATACTGCGAAAGCTTCAAAGAAAAATGTTCGAGATGCAGACTATACTTACTTGAGCTTTAAAAGCATCGAGCGTTTCTCAAACATTTATCAAAAGGACAAAACACATTTTAAGTGCTAAATATTTTAATTACAGTAGAACCTCGATTATCCGGGTTTTCGATTATCCGAACTGTTCAAAATAAAATAAAAAATATATAATTTGCTGATTTGCACGTGGAGAATTGTGTTCACTTTTGCTCACGTACGTGATGAATTGCACATTATGAAGTTTACTAATTGTTTAATATTAGAAAATAAAAGCTCAGAGCGAAAAGTTATAAAGCAATCAGAAAATACAGACCATGAAGAATGTTTTTTTATGTGGTTTATACAAATACGATCAACTGGACAGCCAAAATCTGATTCATTATTGTGTGAAAAAGGAATATTTTTCAATACAAAATTAAATGGAGATTCCACCTTTAAAACAAGTTCGGGCTGGCTTAAAAAAATCAAAAGTCACATGGTATCAGGGAACTTGAAAATCATGAGGATAAGTTTTCTACTGACATAACTTCAGCAAACACATTTATTAACATATTGAAGCTATTTGTGAAAAAGGAAGGATTCGATAAAGTGAGACTACTTTAATCCCCAATTAGTTCGGATAATTAAGGTTCTACTGTATATAATTAATATAATGGCAAGTATGCACTGTGGCTTTATGCTGGTGAACAATATACTACCCTTAGCGTAAGCTTTACATTGAGGAGCTACAAACAACGCCTAGATACATTCATAGTTTATGTAAATATTTATTTTTAAAAAAATCTAAAGCGATAAACCTCGGTTTAGAATTTTTTCAGATACTCATATATTTTTAAGAATGTCTGGAAAATATTGAAAATAAGCAAAATATAAAAGAGCTTTTAGTGAATTAAATCTTTATAAGCATTCAAAACAAAAATACCATTTTAGATGTCACCTTTACTGAAAAATATACCTCCCATAACTAAAAAAGACGTCAAATTTTATATAAAATCGAAGCAAATACAAATAATCTCTCATAAACTAATCGTTCAATTCAACAGTAACAAAATCTTTATTATAAAATTTTTGTATATTTATCTGCAAAATATTCAAGTAAAATTTGTCAATATATGAAAACTAAACGCCATTGCGAATCGCTGGAATCGATACGAAAATCTGCATTGCTAACCAAATGACGTCTCTTTTACTGCCAACCAAAATGCAATTAATTTGAACGTAATCCGTTTATAAATACATGCATTTTTACAATACCATCCAAAGCTTTATGAATTGATCTGAAAGCATTTTGCCACAATGAACCTGTCCATAATAAAGCCACTAAACGATTTTTTTCACATATCACATGTGTCACACATCCGTTTAAGCCTATCCATCCAAAATCCTATTAAAATAATGCTCTACTCAAATCCCATTCATGCGAATTGTATTTTTTACACTCCAATTAGCCAACTGTTGCATTATATGATACTCAACGTTGACTGAATATCAAAGGTGCCTTCTTGAATCCGTTTATGATCTATCGATTGCATAATTTCAAAGTTAAACATCCTCTATAAAGCACATTTCTGATTTAACCTGGGAATAATAATTTACATCAGCCGGTCTCGAAACCACAATCTACTACTATCCACCACAATCTACTCCGTCCGGTGGACGTCGGTTTTCATATTGGTCGAATTTGCTGAACAGATCGCATTATGCAAATCCTGCAAAGTTTTAAGTAAGCTGAAATATCATATTCGCAGATTTCATGCATATTTGTGTAATATATTTGATTCAAATAAACATAAATCTCTTTGTGAAGGCATCCAAAATATTACGAGCCTTGGCCTCTTTCTTGTTTTCAATTTTTAACATCCTTTGACATGAATTTCTCTTGTTTCGCAACCGCTTCTGGTTTTATCTTAATGTAATTTATAAATTACCTAGTTTATTAAATCTTACTGTTCATTAAGAACGCTTTTATGAGTATTACAACATATGAACTGAATGTATAAGAATTTCAAAACTTTAAATACTTATCAGTTTTCTTAACACATTATTATCAATTATTTAACAGTGAAGTGTACTAGATTTTTTCCTTATGTTATTGTGATTAATAACAACAATATGACCACATTATTAAAAAAATATGTTGAAACTTGGATAATAAGACCACTCCCTAACAGTGTACATAAGATGTTATATACACAGGTCAAGATTAAAGAAACAAAACCCTCCAAAGCAATAAGGATGATACTTGTGTCTTTTCTACCAAAACAAACGCCTGTTCTCATGCCTTAAATAAAAGCAGATATCACAATGAGTGTAAGATTATGAAAAGGGACCTGGGATGATAAGAGACTGAAAACGTATGAGGAACTCGTAAAATGCGACTTTTGGTGATTGAAAAAGCAAATAAACCTCGATATTTTAAGGGAATTAAAATGAAAAATATTCCTGTCCATTATTATAGCAAGAAAAGGGCATAGAATGCATTAATTATAAAACGGCGCTGAGTTATGTTCAAACATTGCTTGTAATATAATAACATTTTTTTCTTAAAATTATTTGAATATAATAACTTTAAGAAAAAAATGTTTAAACATCTCAAAAACATACAAAAATTACAGATTTTTTTTAATATACATTTTAGTAATACTTAGTATTAAATACTAATGGCCACTTGTCTGCTTAAAAATTGTATTGCTAATATGATATTATATTCGAAACCAAGCAGAAATTTGGTGATTTAGATTATCCGTGTTTTCCAGTTATCCGTGTCCGTCCTCTCAAGCATTAACCCGGATAATCGAGAGTCTACTGTATTTTTTTTAAATAAGTATATTGAATTAAATATTTCAATTTTTGCACTTGTATGAGCCCAATATGCAATATTTTGACAGTTTCAAGATTAAATTACTTATTTCAATTTTGTAAAGCACAAGGGAAACAAATATTTTAAACAATTTTATTTCGTAAATAATATATATGTTAATTATAACTAATATGTACAATTAAGATTAATAATATACAGCGCATTTTAAAATAATTTATATATTTAATATCACTCATTACGGATGGCTCAACACGTTAAAAAATCAGTGTCTACTTCGATGATATGTTTATGTCTTTCCAAGTGATGTCCATTGAGTTCCTTTTGTATCTGCTCCAGTGTTTTATCCTTGGTTTCCGGCATAAATAGGTGAATCAAAAGTGCACAAATACCACAAACGGATCCATAATTCCATAGAGCCCATCCTGTGCCAATAGAATCGACCATCTCTTGATAATATTTCGTCACCATGAACGCCGTAAACCATCCGAATATTGTCGAAAGCGCATTGACTTTGTTCTTGGCGTTCGTCGGAAAGAGTTCGCTCATCATCAACAATGGCATGGGTCCAACTCCACCAGCATACACACTGACAAAAACTGATAAACTCACAATGGGAACCCAATTATATTTTTCCATATCTGTCATGGCATCGAAATGTAAATACAAGCCGAAAATGGTGGCACAAATCCCCATGAGAATATTGGATATTATCAAAACGTGCCTCCTTCCAAATTTCGAGAGATAAACAGCAGAAATACATGCTGTGATTAATTGCAAAAAAGCAACTATTATACATGAAAATTTTGCAGGGATTCCCGCATCGGCAATCGAAAATATTCTCCACATATAAAACAAAATTGCACTAATTCCAGTCATTTGTTGGAAAATTACAAGGAACAATATTATCATCATCGCCTTTCTGTTAGATTTCGATGATAGAAAATCATTGAAATTGCTGTTCGTCGAGATACAATCGTCAATGTACTCTTTTATCCTGCTTATTTCTTCGTCGATGTCACATCCAATCCCTCTTATATATCCCAATGAATTTCTAGCCTCATTAACCTTCCCCTGTGTCATTAAATATACTGGAGATTCTGGCATGAAGAGGAATGCAATGAAATAAACGAGGGCTGCGAGGCCACATATCATCGATATAGTCGACACACTTGGCACCAAACCTGCAACAACAAAATAAACAGATCGTTATGAAGTGATAATAAATTAATTGGTCAGGATTATGATAGTTTATATTTTGAATTTATCAATTAGCACATCAAAATATTGATATACCAAGGAGGAAAAGCAGCAAATTGCGACAATATATCATGAATACTGTTTTATACAAATATATATCCCTCATTTTCAATTATATTCTCTTAACTTTTCCCTAAAATTTCTATCCATTTTTAATCAAAACTTGGTTTTGAAATACAAGCGAGTAAAAAGGTGTTATTTTTACATCTATTTAATTTAAAAATCAGATAATATAACCCAAATTTAACACAATTACGGCGGACGATTTTATTTTTACAAGAAAGGCTTATATGAATAGAAATTTATAAATTTCTTACAAAAATCACTCGAATTCCAGGCGATGTTTAATGCTAAAAATCCGGAATTTATACGAAATTTATCGCATAAAGTGTTTAAAAAAATACACGCTTTATAAATTGCTACAAGAATTTCAACGGAAATATCAAAAAGTATATATGTAAAAAGGTTTTAATAAATTAGGGTAATAGCACAACGGAAATTTAAGTACAAAAAACCCTTAAAAATATATATATAGATTTATTTTCAAAAAAAAACTATTTTCATCACAAAAACCAAATTAATATTTGTGTTACTGGTAGATGTGATACTGATTTTAATCTTATTCGTTTTGAAATTAAATTTGGTATAATTTCACTCAAATATGAATGCCTTATATTTACGCAATATTTGTGAAAATCTTTAAGCCGATGATAACCTATTAAATTGCTCGAGAAATTATCAATTGAAGTTTTCTTCGAGACGTTTTTGTTGGGAAAATTTCCTCAAGATGGAAATTAATCCCAATTAAATTCAAACGGCAATGCTTTATTAAGAATGTCAAACTATTTCAATTAAGCCGTATTCGAGGCCATTTTTTTAACCATTTTGCTTTCCGAATCTCAACTCCGTAAAATACGATGAAAGTTTATACTGTTACGTTAAGAAGTCTTAAGGTAGCGTGAATAAAAAGGTCTAGCGTGCTGAAAACTTCAGCGTGTTCCGGTTGAAATTGTGAAAGTTTGCTCGGAAAAATCGAAATACGTGTTCAAAGTCGAGAGTCGGGAAATTTCGTTTTGGACACACATTTTTTCGACATCTTTCAATGATATCATCTCGAAAGCATCAAATTGTATCGGCCAAATTATTGCCAAATATTTATCGGAAACAGCGCAACATTCGGCCAACACATCGTATTTTGTTAGCAAAATATTCTGCGAGGGATTTATTGGAATGACTTAACAAATACGTTTGCGTGATACAATTCTGAAGGTTTGAATTGCTCGCGATATTTCATTGAAACAAATTACTTTGGGTCTACAAAATTTGAATATCTACGATGTAAATCATATGGTAGCATTGCAATGAAAAATGTGCTTTCTTTTAAATACCACACCGTAAAAATATGAACGGTCTTGTATTATACAAACTATCTTTGACAGTATTTAAATTTATTCTTTTACGATTCAATACAACAGCCACTGCGAGCATATGTGCTCGTTATACGACGAAATGCAATAGAATATTTTTGATCATTTTAATAAATTCTAACTCATGTTTTCAAACAGCTTGCTTTGATTTATTCGTTTGAAAATACAATATAATGGCTTTATTCAGATTTTCATCGTATGAGGAATTGCAGTCTCCACATGTGGTCTTGGCCCATATTGTGGAAAACGCTTCTTCCATATTCACTAACATGCATTAAATGGTCTTATCGTTTGAATACAAAGTCCTTTTTTATATATTGCTATTATTATATTTATAAAATGCCATGTGTATTTTATGCTTTACAATATGTCGGACGAATCAAAATTTTTTAGGGAATAAATATAAGATAATGTATGACTTGTCAACTGAAATTAATTTTTTCTCATGAAAATTATATAATAAAGGTGTAAATAGCCTAAGATAACTCGAAAGAAATTTATATTCAAATGATTCGCAATTGTCCAAAAGATATTTCAATGGAACTTCAATTATTTGATATTCAAATGAATCAAAAATTATCGCGATAAGTAAATAAATGGTATTTCAGAGAATTCAATATTTTATTTTTCTCCATTTTGTTCGAGCGCCTTATTTTAACGTCGTCTATAAAAGATAAGCAGTCATAAGAAGAAAGCAAGCTTTTGAACAATTGTACTCCTTACTAACCGATCGTTTAGGGTATCCTTCATAATTATGAACCATTGGACGTTCTTGACTTATTTTGATATTTTAGAAAATATTAAACTCGAAAGAATTGAACAATTGAGTTTTAATTGTATATCGATCAATTATGTAACCAGTACAATAGGATGGCACAATCTCAAGCAATCAATTCATCAGAATTTTAGGTAGTTTAAGGGTGTTGTTCTTAATTATAAATTCTTAAATTTGAATCTGGCTATGTTTACTCACCAAGAAGGAAACCGAAGAATATTCCAAAAGAAAGTTGTATATGATAGAAATTTCCAAGAACTTCTCTCATGGCTGGTTGAGCCATTTCCGCCACATAAGAAGGAACTGCCACACTGATTGCACCTACTGCTACTCCGCCTATAAATCGGCCCACGAAGAAACAATAAACGGATGTGCTGAAATCACAACGGATATTATTATAAGCTAACTTTCATCAACTACAAAGATTATATTCCAACAAACAAATATTTATTCATAAAATATACTTTGCATTGCATATTATTTCAATTGCATATTTTGCTCCAATCGAATGCTTAACAATACTTCCCTTGATGAATTAAAATGAACCAATATTAAATCAACAACAACAGCTTGGAAGCGTTAACAAAAATCCTAGTAAATTAATCATCATGTAAAACCAAGTAATTTATTCGCAATTTACTATTTACAAAAGCACGTGCGTTCAATTATCAATTTAAAAGCTTTCGGACCACTGTTATAGTGCTAATTAAGCTAATGACATTAAGCGATGTAATGGACACTTCAACATTATCCAGCAACCGATCCAAAAAATATATTCAGGATGAACGAAAGCTCTTCGTTTATGATCCATCACAAAGGGGACGATAACGTCGAGGATAATCGAAAAATTCAATGTCCCATGGGAGTCAAATGATTGCCACATTAATTTTATATGGTTGCAGTAAAATCGCCGAATGGCCGATCTGTATCTCATTTTATGAGGCGTTGTTGTATTACTACAAAATCAAATGATTAATCACCCAGTAAAATAGATTTATGTCGTTTAACCTTCGCCCTGCCATTGATGAATGCGCACGCGATTCCATAGACAGCCACGTGTATTGATGATTCTTAAATTATGGTACACGATGAGAATATTTATTTCTTCCCGTTTATAAATTTTCCTAGTTGATTTTTCATCAAGACGGAAATTAGAAATCACATTAGTTCTGTGTGACTGTGAAACCGAATCTGGGAAAATAAATTTATCCTAATGGAACTCTAATCAAACACGATTGACCTCTTACGGTCCGGTTAATCCTTCTGTCAATAAAATGGTATAGTCATACCATTTTACTTTTGCATCGAATTTGAATAAGAAATCACGTTTGTCTTCGTGTACCATAAGGAATTTTTCATCCCTTTGATAAAATATTTTATTATATTTTTCATGTTGACAAGCATTTATATCTATGTAGTAGGAAATTCTTTCACAACATATGTTTGGAAAAATCTATATTTAGTATGATATTTTTATTTTTATTGTGCTGCAGAAAATGTTTTTTGCACCATGTGTCTATAAAAACCAATAGGTGAGTCTGTGATTCAAAAAATGGATATCCTTATGAAGGTATTCTGTATAATGAGGCCAGAGAGCAGTCAACTTAGGTTAAAGAGGCAGCTATTTTATATGTTTAAAAAAATCAATCATTATGATATCGAAGATGTTGGAAAACCCCAAAAGCCCAAAAGGTAATGCTATTTTACACCATGCACAAGGAAGGTGTTGACGTTATGGAGCAAATGTTTGGGGAGTATATATAAAAATGGCTTCAAGCTAGTAAAGCAAGCAAGTGCTAGTAAACTGAGAAGGTGGTATATCTAGTTCCGTTTTTTAGCTAAAAAAAATAGCTTAAAAACGAAGCTAACGCTTTTTATACAAAGCTAGAGTTGCTGATTTGATGGTACTAGGAATTATACAAATTTCAATTTTTGAACTAAAAGATAACAGAACATATAATACAAAGACCGACAGAAACTATTCAATTTTTTTCTAATTAAGTAGAATGGTTCTAATATAAATTATAAAATTAAAATTATACTTTAATAGAAACCAAATATCTGCAGCGTGAAACCGTAATACATTTGTAAAAATTATCAATAAACTTTATATTAAGACTGTGTCTGCCAGCAGTTTTGCATACGAGTGGAGCAACACTCTGTAAGTTAATTTGGATTAGAATTTAAAAAGATTCTGACTATTTTTGGCACATGAAACTGCACAGTCTCATATGAATTTTGGTTCGTGATCATCACTGAATATCGTAAAAAAGTACTAACACTCAAAGTACTCACAAAGTACTAACAGTACAAAATACTCACATTATTAGGACTAATTCTCTAATTGATACCGTTCATTCTTTTTGTGTTTTTTTTTTTAATTTTCTATGGAATGAACACAAATAAATTATTCATTGAACTAATAATAGCTTTTGCAGAATTCAAACTGATGGAATAACACTGATTAAGCTTTGAGAATAATACACAAGATGACCAAATCCTGTTTGCAATATTGATATCCAGGTGATATTGGATAAAATTGAGTTATCTGGAAATGTTTATATATAAACAAAGAATATTCAAGATCAACACCGCTTTAAGTTGTTAATTGTTAACGCATGCTGATCTATTTTTTTTTTGAATTAGTTCACAAATTGGAAAACTTAACGATCATATTTTTAGACATAGAATCAAGTATTTCCAAACTTTCAATGTATCGGATTTACAGACACTTGGAGCGTAATCATGTACACATATACCTATCGTTTTGAACCAAATTCCATCAAACATGTAAACGTACCAATTCCAAGGAATCATCTTAAGAAAGCAAACACGCCTTGACATGCATCCATGCGACAGACCAACCAAGAAAATTTACATTTATCTCTGAGTGTAAACGCGCGAACTTTTCGTTCTACTCTCGCAGAAAAGGACAACAGCGAGCTCAGAATAAAGCAAATTTAATTTAAGTGCATTTACTTACAAAGCAGTCGGTGGCTAAACAATTTCAGAAATAATATTCGACAATGCAAACAATCCCAAAGCTTTGCTACGAACATTTCAAATTGAAGCACATACGAAAACGATGCGGATGGGAAACATGTGCAAAATAGATCTGAAATGAATCCGCTCTGATTGCTAATTGAAACAAAGCCAGGCTTATTTCCATTTTAAAAGGGTTATATATATAATTAAAAATAAAAGCAACGCTAAAAACCATATCTATTTTTTCATTAATAGGCTTTTCTTATATAACATTAATTTTTGCCTGAATTTGTGATTGGCAAATGAATTCGGCGCCAATTCATAGAAATATGAGATAATTCAACCTACAATAAAATGAGAAATCACAAATTAAATCCTTTATTTAAAATCCACCAACGCTTCATGACAGATATATCTCATTAAGCAGAAGAACGCAATTATAAATACATTCGTATTTTCACTGCGCCCTACAAATGGAAAGTTTTGGCAATCCAATCCAGAGGAGCTATGTAAAACTACTTTTACTATTTTTATATTCAAATTCAATTTTTGTATTATTGAAATTGCTGAATATCTACTCAACCTTAAAATACTTCATTATTTCTTAGCTGTCGAAACCATACATCATCGTCTAAAGGAGCTAACTTTCAATGAATAGTGAAGAAAATGTTGCCCACAAATCCGTACTACAAATCAAATGACTTTTGAACCTTTTGCATAAATATCAATCATGGCAGCTAAGCTAGAAAGGCAACCAAGCATGAAAATTAACTCAACGGACGTCGAGGAATAAATTTTTCTTCGTTGAATTTCGGAAATTAATTTCGAATATATATAATTATATTATTGTTTGAAAATATTTGAATCATAAAATGTACGAAAATTGGTTTCATTGCGTCAAGCATATTTATATAAATTAAATTTAAAATGGAATATTTTAGATTTCATCAGACCAAGTGTTACAAGCTAATTTCAATGCTATTCAGTGGTAGCATCGCAAAATACAATAATCTTAAAAACTTCAGATATTATTAGGAATTAATGAATTTTGGAATATCACCTGAAAATTGGGAATTATATTGAAACTAATAATTAATTTTATTTAAAATACATAAAATAATGATTTATATAAATCAAAAATATATTGTGAAATAGAAAAACAGTTTTTTCGTGCTATTAGAATAACAAATATTTTAAAAATATTAAAAAAATATTTTTCGACAACTCTGACACCACAGGACATAGGACCTATGATCCATATGCGAAACACCCTGTATGTGAACTTAAAGCTTAATAGAAAATTTGAATTTTCCTTCATTTTACTTTTTATTTAATGCAATTTCATTTTGCTACAAATTGACATAATTTAAATTTGAAAAACCAATTTAAAATGGAATATATTCTAATAACCCTTATATTTACATCAAACTTTGTTGCATGAAGGCAATTTCTACTCGTCAGCTCTGCACAGCTCTAATTGATATCGTAGGGAATTACTACGGACGACTTCTCCACAATTGCAAACTTATTTCTCAGACTGCAACTGTATACACATTTTTAATAAGAAAATAAGCTGTCGAGCATAAAACAAACCGTCGGTATTTATTCTCGTTGCATAGCTGCATAGCTGTCTGTTTGTGCACGGTGCATCTTCGGTATTGACAATGCACCGAGTATTACCTGCTGCGCTCTAATAAACATCCTCCAAAGAGAATAATTCGCCTTGATCCACAACAGTATTCGAGAACAAACAATAACGCCATATTTGATTTTCAATCTGTTTCAAGCACATCAGATTGATTCAAGCTCGCCCGGGGAAGACGTTATGCTCTAATGAGCGATGAATTAAATTTCGAATCTTTGGTTTACTTATTATCTTTTACGGAAGCGGCAACCCGTTTAAATGAACCCCAGAAAACTCAAATAAATAGCATCACACGCGAGGGAATACTTAACAAGTCAAATGTTTGTATTACTTCCCTCGCACATCGGAACAGCCTCCAAAGTTTAAGTTGAAAAGAGCTTTAAGCGCCGAATCGCGAAAGCTCCCGCGTATAATTTTCGTCTCGTGTGTGCCACAGGTTTCTAATCGATAAATTCGTACGTTTCGACAATACGTTTAGCTTGCATGATATTTTATATTTCGGACGACCTTTCTCGTTTTATTGAATAGCTCATTCTAAAAACTCATGTGGGTAAAGCAATTTATCTTGCGAGATACGAGTAGTGCTCGTGAAAGATAACGGCTCGGAGAAATTTCTATTCAGTGGTTTTTCCTGAAAACCACTCGAAAAGGCTTTGTAGGAAATCTCGCTGACACGAAGAAATATATACGCTTGGCCCTGCTGAATTTTTTTCTTCCAATTTGGACTTGATAGAATCATATTTATTTATGGTATATTTAGTAAAACGGCTCATTTTACCCTTCCACCATATCAATACAGCCACCATCCGATATACATACTTCAGCGAATAAATGACGTGCACGCTGTATTTACTTATATTATCAAATAATAGATTAATAAACAACAATATCTGTAATAATACATCTTTATAAATATTTTTTACACTTAAATTACACTAAAGATAGGATAAATATCCCATCAATAACCTGATAAAATTAATAAAAGCCTATTTATGACGAACAAAAATGTCATAATAACACTATCAACTACCGGACATAGACGATCCCTTTATAAAAGTCATCATTTAAATCTGTTGATTTAATAATTTCAAATTTTGGTAAAATTACAATATTTAAATTTTTACATAAATTAATGTCTATGAGTAAGTTGCGAAATTATTACTGTTTTTAAAAGATATTTTGATTTATTTACTCTTTTAACTCATTCTAGACCGCTCACATGAACACGCCTATTTTATAGTATAAACTGTATATACATGCATAAAAAGTTTTTATCTCATTTAATGCTCAGCCTGCATCAAATCGTACATTGAAACAACCAATAAACATATCACCCACGAGATGACAAAGCATCAGAATGCAATCTTGCAATTGGATTACAAATCCACGGTACTTGAAAATGTTATGAACAACGATCACCATATCAATTTTGATGATACAAAATCCATAGCAACTGTTAAAAATTTCGGCATCAGAATTACGAGAGAAGCGATGGAAATCGAAAAACGAAGAAACTTCGCATTCGACGGACGAAACAACCGCACTAACATACCCAGAACTTGGCTACCAATTTTATCGAAAATTAAAGCAGCAATAACCAAGCAAAAAAAACTGAAAGTGCAAACAATCTACCACCAAGCGACCGCAATGCATAGTCTAACATAGCACTGAACGGAGGATACTCACAAGGAGAATCACCAAGGCGCCGGCAGCTATTCCGCGTCCATGAGTCCGTCAGGAAACTCGAAATATCGGAAAGATATATATTTGAAATCTTAATGTACCTCTCAAATAAAAAGCGCGATTGTATACCCGTTTTTCAGTGTAATTAAAAATATATAAAATCATTCTAATAAACTGAATTAAAATACACACACTTTACGTGTGGCATTGCAACGCGTGCCGGGTATTCGCTAGTTTAAATAAACAACGAATTTATTCATATAAAATTTATGATCATAGTAATATTTCTATAACAAAACACTTTTGGAATTATCATAAAATGATCTCTAAAATGAACTGCTTTTAATAGGTACCACGCACACATGCTCGCATGTTCATGCGCATTACTATGCATACACTCGTTATTTCATATAAACTAAATTACCGTTTTGGTTATCTTACATTGATTAAAGTTGATTGTAACAAATATTAATGGTATTATTATATCTATATGAAATCATTTTATTTTTATTTTTATTTTTAAATACACTTGACATATTTCACTTACCTTAAAGCGATTAGAAGCCATGATACTATCAACGGTATTGCAAGACTGAGTAGAACTTTCTTAGTAGCAAACCTCTCTGCGAATAGACCGGCAAGGATTGCACCGCAAAAGGCACCTAAATTTAATAATGAAGCTATCCATGATCCTTCCGTATTATCTATCTGGAAATTGTTTATAAAAATAAATAAATAGGAAATAGTTTTTCTTTTGGGTTATATGTTTGATCATATTATATTAAATATACCTTTATATACGAAATTTCTTGTGATAATAACGGTAAAGCTGTAGAAGACCATGCTAAGCACGTTCCCGCAGAAAATGCACTTAATGTCACTGTAAGTTAAAAAATATGGAATTTTAAATTTTGCTGATTCAATAAAAGTCTGAAAATCGAATGACTTTATTAAAATAAATAATGTTCTTTGCTGAATGTAAATTTGTGCGAACTTAAGCCTTTCTTTTAATGCTATTTATTCATATGTACGTTTGTAAGTAAGCATAAAAATATCTGAGAATTCAAACGGCATACCGCTGTAGTAAAAGACACATTCCCCTGTGAAAAACAAGAAATACAAAAAAATAAATTCCCAAGGAAAAAAATGTCTAGTATGCAGCGCACATGGATTAAGAAGTGAATCACGTCCTATTTGCTAGCTTTATAAAATCCTACTGCACGGGGTAGTTTGTCTCCCTCAGTATAAATTTGTTTTTATTTTTAAATCTCATTTAGATAATATATACGTATTTTAGAAAAGTAAATTGCAGCATATGAATTTACCTATTGCCGCTGCTAAATACTGTGTTCTGTTATCGTCGTTGTTCTTCTCTTCTGGAATATTGACCCGTTCATGTCCGAATTGCTCTCGAGATTCGTCACTATTTTGACTAGCGCTCGTATCACTTAAGTTATCTAAGAGTCCAGCCATTTTAATTAATTTATTAATAAAACACTTTGTCTGCTGCTGCTTTTTATGTGTTACCACAACAAACACTTATCACATTGAGTATTTTGTGTTTCCAAGCCAGAATATTTTTTTATGTTTTTATCTGCAGAACTGCAAAAATAAAATGAAAAACAAGCTGATTACACTGTGGAATTTTCGCTGATTAAAAACATGGTTCAAAAGTATAATATCAACTGTAGCTAAGCTACAATGCAAAATTATTATTTGAATAAATAACAAAATGTACGCTTTTGATGGTAGGCATTCATATTTATAGAGGACTTTTCCAGGATAAGATTCAGTTAATAATTTCCCCTTTGCATTTTACATTTGGTTAAGCATGAATGAGATTATTTGAATTGCGAAACTATCATTATTTTTAATTGGTCAAGTATGATTACAAATTATGCCATTCATAGACGACTCGACATAAATTTATTAATCGCCAAAATATTTACTTTTACAGATCCAGGAAATCAAGACAAACCTGCACCGAGATGATCGATCAGAAGTTAATACTAATAAAAATTAATACTCTAGTTCTCAAATTCGTTGTTAAGGTGAATTTTTAAACATGCTGGATTTGAATACGAGCCTTGAATATCACCCAAAATGAAGAACAAAGTTTAATGTGAAAAAAGTCCTACGAACTTATTGAGTGGCGTGTTAATAAGAATCCAAGATATAACCCATATATGATGGATTATTCATATCATAAAATATGTTTATATTCAAACGTGTCAAATCTGATATTAAAAAATGAGATAAATATCCAATTAGTTATAACACGTTCATTAAAAAACAATATTTTCGTCGCCATTCGGAGTAGAAACCGCAATCAAATCAGCGAAAAATGTCATAACCTTCAACAGCATAACAACCGTCAAATTAAAATAGTTGTCTTTCATGACTGACCTATCAGACGAACAAAATTCAAAGATATATATTTGAATGTCAATTTTTCTTTGATCACCTATTCAACAGCTGATCCGGTTATAAACGAGTTCAAAGAAACAGAGAAAGCAGTGTTTAGTCTGCCTGATAAACTTCTTGACTTTAGGATACAGACACCAAATCAAAGTACATTTTTTTATTCGTCTGGCGATTAATTCGATGACCAAAAAGCGGAATGCCACATGCTTTTAGATCAGTGATACGTAAAGTTCAATGTATAACATCTTTATATGCCGACTAATTCTTTCCAAATTCGATACATTTATATAAGAGCGAATGACCTCTCATTTTTCGAATGCTAGTTCCGACTTTCATTCATTCATGTCTATAGAAATGGTATCAATACGTTCTTATTAAATATCAATAATCAAAGTGCAATTCCTTTTATATTTTTAACAAATGTCAACTTTCAAATCGCGACCGAAATTTTGCATCTATTTCTACAAAGCTAATTTTTGTTTTAGTCAGTGTTTATACAATGTAAATCAGGAAAGTTACAAAATTTCCAAGTTTTCAATGTTGTTATTTTAGCTTAAAACTACAAACACTTTATTATATCTAGAGCCCCAATAAAACCTTTCAAACAGAATACATTTTGGTAGAAACTCACTTAAATACGGGGTAGCATTTTAAAAATGGAAGCGGTTATATTTACATCAAAAATTTTCGTACAAATTTTATTTTATACAATAAAAATTTGTCTCTGAAATTTTTCGAGAAATCAGAAAATTTCCCAAAAAATGAGAATTCTTGATTTTGCATATTTTTCGAGAAATTCTCAAGAAGAAACATTAGTTACAGCGTGGTAAGTTGATTGAAGTATTACAAATTTCGAAACATTGCAATATTAAGAACATATAATATTTATCAAAAGCAGCTACAACATAGTTTCAGTCTTGTAGATTATATATGAAACATTAATAGGTCTTAAAAAATATTATAATTGTTGACAACAACATCATCGCGGAAAACTGCCGTTTTGTTTACTTACAATATCAAAACCATAAAAAAAGTCAACATAAATAATATACTAATATAATATTCTCACAATTCACTAGCCCATTTATTACATTATTTTTTTTTTTTTGAGATAAATAAGCATGATTTGAAATAAGATTTTATTTGGAACTATATTCCAAAGCTTAATCATTCTTATTCATCTTCAGAACTATAAATAATTTTATATTATATAGGATACTTCAAGAAATGTTACTCAGTCTACTCGGCCACTAAACGTGATTTTCGATACGTTCACCTGGATGGCCTGCAGGGAAGTATAGTGGCTTTATATTGAAGTTTAATGAATATTAATGACAAATCTGCAGCGATACATTAACAGTAAATAGAACCTGTATTTGATAATCTTTAGTTTGCTCATCCATTTCAACTTTTAGCGATTAATATTACAAAATAAATCTAAATCATTCCAAAGAGCAATTTTGGAATAATAAAATGTCTTTATGTGCATACATTGTGTATCGTGTGCAACATTCAATTTGGGTCAAACTCAGCTGAATAAAAAATGTAGAGTTACAAACTGGGATAATATGGATTTTCAATACTATAATATATGGCTTGAATTTATCGTGTATCGAAAATGGAAGGTATGCATTTTTGAGCTTCATATTTTGTGGTAATGAATCATAGATGTGTCATTCTGAGCATGGAAACAATCGGAAATCGATGGAATCCGCTAACAAAGTTTCTCTGGATTACGACAAATTGCCTTCGTCGTACTATTGTTAATTAAAAATCAAGCACGTCTATAAAATGAAAAAAAGGACATCTTGAGGAGAAAACATATATTTTAATTGGAAGAAATTGTGCGAATAAAGTAGAAGCCGAAGTGTAATGGTAGCCGACTTCTAATTACGCTTCATTATTCAGCTATTTAAGCCTTCTCTTCTTTCAGGATCCCTTCTTAACAAGCAAAAGTATATTTAATATTCATTAACCTCCAAAACGAAATCTGAAAAACAAAATAAGAAAAGTTCGCCGAGAAGGATTCCTTTCTTTGATAAAATGCATATTTAATGGCAACGAATTTTTGATGGAGATTTGATTAATCAAAGACGAAAGATGTTTCGCAACAAATCTCCATCGTCCTGTTCTTTTCAAAAAAAATATCTCTTATTATTCATGTATCGTCAATCGAAAATTATTCTATTATACTACTACATCTACTAATGCCATCGTGATAAATAATTTTCAGCATAAATGAAAGCCGACATGTACACATTTATAATGGAGTTTCCCCATGCTGAGTCATGTTTTAATTAATATTTTTACGTAGAAATATCATACAATTTGTGGCCTACTATGGGAGAATACTAATCTCACAGATTTAATATCGTCTAGGTCCTATTCTCGCAGAATCTCACGTAGCTTATACGTGGTAATGACTTATGAGTAGCTTATTTCGATAACCAAGCAATAACTTTCGTCCGACTCTTAATCTAATTACTATAACAACAAACATCATCTCATATTATTTTATATATTTAATCAAAATATTTTATTTTATTCAACGATGGACATAATTTCCAATCTAAAGACTTTTTCAGTGCTAACACAAGCTTAAATTTAATTAATTCCTGAATATCCATCGCAAAAAAAGCCATCGTAAATTTAATATAATTTACGCAATAAAGATGCAGCTCTGAAATATTCAATCTATTTGGTTTTGGATAAATTAATTATTTTGCACGCCCCTAGACAAAGAAATCCAAAGTTTAAAAACCGTGAGAGGCAAAGAATAGGGCTTGTCTCTAGACAACATCAAAAATCCAGTGGTGTCAGATCTGAAGCCTGTGGGAGCCACAAAATAGGGTACGTCCTCAGGTAAAGAAATCCAGTGGTGTCAGATCAGGTAACCGTATAGGCCACGGAATAGGGCACGTCCCCAGGCGAAGAAATCCTGTAGTATTGGGTCTGGAGACCATGCGAGCCACAGAATAAGGCACGTCTCAAAAAAAAAGAAATCCAGTGATGTCAAATCAGGAACTGTGTGAGCCATGAAATAGGGTACGTTCCCAGGCAAATAAATCCGGTGGTGTCAGGTCTGGAAACCGTCACGAAAACGAGTCACGGAATAAGGCCGCCAAAATAATTAATTTACACAACAGAGGTGCCCACAAAAGAAACCTTAATTGAAAAGTTATAATGATTTAAAGGTAAAATTTTGGATATTTTTTCAAAATGTCAAATGAAAGATAAAATGATTTAATATTATAAATGAAAGCTTTTAGCACCATCCTTGATCGAATGGTTTTAAAAGAAGTGTATTACTTTGGATGTAAGAAAAAAGCTTGAATCCTCTGCAAATAAGTAATTCCAGAGGCAGCAAAATTATTTGTGTAATTATTTCTACAGAGCTGATTCTTTCTCATTTCGTTGTTTATTGTAAGTAAACAAAACGACAGTCTTCCGCGATGATGTTATTGCCAACATTTATAACAATTTTTGAGATCCATATATAAATATTGCAACTGTGACTATAACTCTACTAATTTACATTGTATAAATAATGACTGAAACAAAAATTAAACGAACGAACGTGCTTTAACGACATCGATCACGGCAATAGCGAATGATCGAACAAATACAGATCATTTTTGATCTGTTTTTGATCGTTTCGTTTCTGTATTTGCTTTAAAGAATGATCATATTTTTTTTTATAAAACATCATTGGTCTCTCGACATTGACAACCTTAAAAAAGAGGTAACCTCAATGTTCGAAAATAGTTTTTACAATATCGAAAAATCAATTATTGCTGAAAGATTGTGTTAAAAAAATAATGTTAAACAAATGACATACATAATTTTGTACGTAGCAATGGTTATTATGATATTTTAGTGCTGATAATTTTACATCGTATTACATCAGTGTTATCATAGTGCAAAATATGAGAATCTGTGAATGAAAACGTAAATAAATATATATATATTAATTATTACGAGCAATATACGTCGATCTCTTTGTATGTGCGTAATCAATTTCATAATATTGTTTTTATTTGGAGTTATTGAAGTTTATATGACAGTATTGATACAAATTGCTGATCTAAAAATGATTTCAATATTCCACATGTTAATTAAAGAGGAAGGCTTATATTCAATGTATTGCTGTTTGAACAAAAAAAATCGTGAAAGCAGAAGCCGTTTGCTAATGAGATGGTGTTATCAAATGATAAAAACCACCGGGGGTAACAGGAGATCCTCCTCAAGGGTAAGAGAGAAATAATTTCGCGCAAAATCCCAACATAACCTCAATCAAGCGCAAAGTAATATTTCAAAGGCGGCAAGGATCTCACCTCCTTGTATTAATACAAAGAGTCTCGGCCATAAAAGCAAATAGATTCGTATTTATACGGGCGATACATCGAAGGGTCGATATTGGGGGTAGTTTTGAGCACGTGCTAAAAGATGTAAAAACACTTGCCGGTAACACATTATAGTAACACTCGTACGAAATCCGCTTTATTTTACGACATATAAAAATATCACTTCCGTCAGACACACATGCAACTAAATACGCTTTTACTACTCACAGTTATTAAACTTTATACGTTTCAATACGAGACGTCGTACTTAATGTCTCGTGCAAAAATAAAACTGTAATCTTTAGTTTTCTCCGGCTTCCTCTTTGTACGGTTGTCGAGGCGGAGTAGAGTTACACTACGGTTGATAATACGACTTGCCCAACATCAAAGAAACTCTGAGGAGACGAAAAAGTTTTACACTTATTTATTTCCTCAGACTACACTTGATAAGAGCCAGCAGTGAAATATCTACCATGTGCATAGGGTAACCAAAAAATATTTAACGCGTATTAAAAATAGTAACGCGCATTACGAAAGAAATTCAGCATGAAATACTGATACAATCTTCAATTAATCTTACCCTTAAATATTCGGATAATAACACTACGTCAGTACACGAGGCATTATATAAACACCGGTCAAGTTTAAGTCAATGTTCATAAAAAATCATTTTTCTCTCAAGACTGTGCGACGTAAGTAAAACTTGTATATCAATAAATGCACCTTAACACTGTCGATAGTACACAATATTCGTTCATTTCTTTGTGTAAACATAAACAATACACATGCGTATCTTCACTTTTAGCAACAAAATAATGCATTTGTTGAGGCTCGAAATCGATTAATTTGGGTTATCATTATTAGTCGATAAATTTAGCTAATCGTTATCGAGCGATACAATCGTACGATGTACGCAAGACACCCTCTCCGTCTCTGTCTCTGGTTAACAATCTCCGAATTCAACGTGCAAGAATTCTATTTCTGTATCACTTGATTTAAGAAATTGCTGAAAGAATGTGGCATGTTGTGTGTGTGTGGCATCACTTTTATGGGGCATGTTGAAATCGTGGTTGAAATATCAATCTTCAATTGAAAAACTAGGTCTTTAACTGGCCTGATACCGCGTATTAGTGAAATCGTAATAGGAAACCACGCTTATCGATGACTGAATGGAGGTCTATGGGATCTCAAGCTCAAAAAATCTCTACTTTAGGCTTTTTTATTATGACCCATGCTTGCTTTAGAATTTGACCCCTCTCTTCTAAAGCGTACACCATCGTACTATTCTAGGTAGATGAAGCCCCACAGATAGAGAACTGAAGACAAGACACAGACGGCAGACAGCGACTGACTGGATTGGAGGGTCTTTAAATACGACCCTATTTTCTGCTCTGCTGTATGATTTGTTGAACAAACACCCCGGGCTAGCCAAACAAAGAATTTCGTCCACTGATATTTTAGCCCCACGGGAAACACCACGCGCAGAACTTCCAGGCGCCCACTCCTTTTGCTTTGCGCCCTTCAGAAGAGGCGAGGTTTCTGCAGGAAGACCAGCTTCAGACCATGTGCACCCGAAGGTGCGTTGGAGAAGGAAGGAATTGGGTCATTCTAAATCCAAAAGAATACTATCGCGGGTTCACTGCCACCACGAGTCCAAGCTCAGTTTGAAGGCGACTAGCCTAGCCAAAATCGTTCTTCCCTGTATGCTGTTGAGGATAGTTGTGAGCCTTTGACACAGTCTCTATCAACTACTGTAATCGGCTGTTCCACATACCCCTTTATGGGTACGCAGCATAGGGTGACCAGCGTACCCAACTCATGTTAGCTGGGCTACTTTTGCGCACCTCTTCTCCACATCACTACCCCAGGGGTTCAACCGTTGCCCACAGGCATAAGGTTGGCTCCCCCCCCCCTGGAGCTTAATGGGTGAGCATCACGGAGTCTAGCACCCACTCGAAGAACTGAATACAGTGATACATTCGTTACTTGCAGCTTAGTCTGATACATTTTTTTAATAAGGGAATATAATAACATTATAAAGTATTTAGAAACTAGGTAATAACGAGGAATCAATATACATATATTGCTCGTAAAAATCAATAAGAAAAGCATTGTAATAAAGTTATTTGATTTTTTTAAACCGAAAAACATCTCGAATATCATAATTATTATATGTTATTATCCTTTTAAAATCTTAAAGTGCTAAATCCGTCCATTTATCATAAGCAATCTTTCATCAAATAAATATTATATGGGTTCGCATTGTTTTTTAAGATTATAAAATTGTGCATCATTTATACTTAAAACGTATCCTTATCATCCATATCTAATAATTTTGTTCGCTATAACTGTAATCTCATCAAAATTATGCTTATTATATTCGATCAATGTGACAACCCTTATTCGCATCAAATATCTATGCCTAATATAAAATTATTAACAAAATCTCTCTCATTCAATCTTCGACTCATTATTTTTTCATGAAAAATTAGTAGCAATTTGTATTTAAATACATAGTAAGGTTTTATTAATAGCGATTTTTCAAATTTATATAGTCGCCTGAGGTATTTTTGATGGAGATTTACTTGAATATAGGATCAATAATTTCATTCTAGGATTATCTTCGATATTTTTTTAACAAATTCAGAATTTTATCGGCAGTCTGTACATGTAAAAAATAAAACCCCACAGTTAACTGATCGATTCCAATATTTATGAAGGGAACTTCAAAAGCCGAGATTTATTTTGAGTCCATTTATGTTACGGTATAAAAGTTTTCTCGATGTATTATTAAAATTGCCGTTTTCGATAAAACGTCGATTTGTTTCATCCATAATGTAGCCGAATATATTTATGGGTTGAATGCTAAGATTCATTTTTGATCAGAATGTCAAACAGTCGATTTATCTCCCTTAAAACGGAATATGAAAACGATCCAATACAGCCTGTTGGATGCTTTGCTCGTTGAACATTTAAAGATGCTGTTTGTTCAAAACAAATTATCAATAACACCTTAACCTACATATATCTGATTGTTCGTCTGAAAAAATATTGTTTGTGTGTTTTTGAATCTGATCAAAGCTATGTATTTCATTGAGAAACTATGTAAAGGTCAGATATATTTACGTCTAGAAACTCGATTTAAAAATCGATGCGTTTTGAGCGGGGTATGTCAAAACATTTCCTAGTATCAAAATATTTGAATTTACAAATAAGATAATTTTTTTCGAAATGATTTACCAGTTTCCTTATCAGAAATTCCATTGTAAATTGGATAATTCTTGTTAAACACGAAACGTCAACAAGCTGTGTCTGATAATTAAATTTGAATGCTTATCCATCGTCTTTGCTTTTTCATCTATATTACACCAAATTTAAAAGACATGAACATAAAGCTGTCATTTTTTGAGGCGACCTTATCAATACTTAATTAATTTTATATCCAAGATTCGAAAAGTCATCGGACATATAATGAAAGAGTAAACTATGAATGTATTGATTAATAACACAATATATTGCTCCCAAAATCTTTATCTGAGCCTTTAAAAAAATTGACCCATGTCCAAAAAAATAAAGAACATCAATGAATGAACAACCTTTGATATCATGGTACGACTGAGCAATGCACTTTTATATGTATTATTTTTTTCATTTGTATATGTAATATTATCGTAACCAGCGTCAATCGTTTTTAATTTCTTTGTCGCTGTTATTGCAAAAGACATCAATTTTTCATTAATATCAAATTGTTTTTGATGTTATCTCATAACAACTCATAATCTGCAAATTGGAGGTCAAGATTGCAACTACGACCCAATTCGAAAATCTTTTCCATTCTCTTCCTACATTCATTGGGTCAATAATAGAATTAATAAACAACTCATTCATCGATACGTATTGGTCTATTCAAAGACGTAGCCTCTGTCAGGGCTTTAATGATTTGTGATAACCGGGTGGTATGATGTGATAACAGAACTCAGACGGAAGACATAACAATATATTCTGAGATAAGCTGCTTACCGTCATGATTATTTACCAGTGAATTGTCTCATGGTTTTAAAACAAATCAAAAGGAGATTCGATTCATAAAATCATGAAACGGTGGAAAAAATATCCTGATAATTTTAATCAGAGTTCATATATCAAATTTGAATACAAATCATGAAATAGAAGATTTAAAAAAAAAACGAAATATTAAAGTTAATATAATATTGAAATGCACTTAAGAATATGTTTTATCTGAACATAACATTGAAAATAAATAATGCTGAGTCATTAACAAAACTAAGAACAAAGAATTTTTTGTATGAATCGTTTTTTATATTGAAATGCAACAACAATAATGATTAAGATTTATCTCAATATATTGTTTTATGCATAAAATCAAGTATATAATATTTTATGTATTCCAGTCTTAATACACTGTCGTAAAATATTTATTCCAAAAATGCAATGCATGCAATGATATGACATTATTACGTAGTGGAGTGTTGTGGTGCCCTCCATGTCGGCTATCCTCAGCTTCTCGATCCCACTTCTGACACCAATGTAACGTGTAACGCAAGTGCGACCCCATAATCGCACTATCGGTTCAAATAAAATAAGACTATTGACTGACTGTAATTCTCTGCGCCATTTTAATATTTTCCAGATTTTACTCGAAGCTTCACGTTTGTTCTGATATCGATCTAATCATCTTCTGGAATGTTAATATCAACCTACCCCAGTTAAATATACTGTGCTTTCATAAAGCCCTATATTCCGTATTGTTTTAAGGACAGACGTTCGTTTTGTTGATAAGGCCACGATCATCACTCTTTTGAATTCTTTGCAAAATCTACGCCTTAAGAATAAAATCAGAAAACAGGCAGGCTTGCCCTGCAACCCGCTTCTATTTCCGTAAGAAAACTTGCATTTTTCCTTCTAAGTTACAATACCATATCATAACACTACATATTCATTAGGAGGACCAGAAAGTAATCAAAATTTGAGACCCTTTTACAATCAGTTTGTATAGAGACACGATTCAGGAAATATTTTTTCATTGCCAAAAAAAAGTGAAAAATATGAATTAAGGAACGCTTTTACCTTGATGGGTCTAAAAGTGATCGATTTTTTAACATTTTTTATGCAAAAAGTATTAAATATAGAATTTTGATATTTAGTGTGTTGACAAGGCGATCTTTGTTGAACATAAAAATATTTTTTAAAGTTTGACAAAGTATGGTAGTGGGAGTGGGAGGAGCCTCGCATATCGGTGTGCGAGCGATGACATTCTTCACCATGGAAGTCGTAAGTTCTGGGCAGATGATTTCCAGCAAAAGAATTAAACATATTTTTACTTTGAATAATATTGTGTATAGCTTAAACTATAATTAAGAAGAAATATTAGAAAATAAAAAAAATGTGAGTGATCGAAGAAAAACTTGTGTTTTTACTAACATTTTTTGTAGTTTTTTGTTCATTAAATAAACATTTTTTAATATTTTTCGATAATTGTAGTCTATACGATGAAAACATTTATTATAGACGTGTCTGCCAAATTTCATACAGAATGCTCATCTAGCGCGTGTGGGAACACTTCCATGAGCTTGGAAAAAGTAGTTGAAATTTACTAATCGTATTCTGAAACATTGGTTCTTTCCGATACACGAAGAAAAAACAAGTTTTTTTGAACCAACAAGGTAGAAACGTCCCTTAATTGTTTTGGATTTAAATGTCAAATGTATTCAAAATGGCAATATGAACCTCAGGAACATTCCTAGAATGAGATGATTAGTGTTCTGACGTCATAATTGAAATTTGATCCTAGTGAAACAATCAATTAAGTTTGATTGTCCATGGTCAAAAATTCGGTTCATCATATAAGTAAATTGAATAAATAAGAAATTTGCTCTCCTCATGAATAATCGCTAATCACACTAGAATACAAAAGCATATTTCTTATCCAAATAAAAAAAACTGCTCCTTTTTACTGTTTCCGATCAGATACCTTTTCCTATCCTCTATGATAGATCTGACTGAGATTAAAAAAATAGGGAAATAAGGAAACATAGCTGAACGGTAGCTAAACGTGATTATTTGTTATTTGTTATTACTCACCCTAATATTACAAGATTTTCCTTTATTATTTCATTAGGTATCATTTTTCTCAAATCAAATCAAGCGCTTTTAAAACTATAATAATATGAATGGACAAGGATCTGGCTATATTTCTTATACTTATTGCTACAAAGATAGAAGCCATTCCTTGAATTTAATTATAGACTCGATAATATAATATTTTACTATTCTCATTCCCTTCTATTTAGAATTGTATCCAGCTATATATAACTCTTTTTTGAATAGAGCGTTAAATAAAACACATCCTTCTTGCTTAAGGCTTCGACGGTTAATTGAATGGGCTTTCAAAACATCTGATACTATTTCTAGAAATAATGTATTATTTTTATCGTACGTTTTCAACCTACCTATATTTAGCTGCTGATAAAAGACTACCATTTGATTGTTTCCATAATTAATATCTATTTATACGTTTAAATGTGATATAACGGTATTGCTTATGTTTCTTAAATCAACTACTCGTTGCTGATGATAATATCATCTTGATCCCGGACTCGTTGCACATTGGAGGACAACTGAAGTTATTGATAAATTGAATGACGTTCACATGACGACTAATTCAATTATTTTGTTAATTGATCTAAATTAAGTCTGCTATGAAAAGTATCCTAGTAGGATTTATCACCAATAATTAATTATATAATACATAAGTATATTACAAAACAATTGTAGTAATTCTGTCACTCACTTATAGATTCTCTCTTACTTAAATATTCCTATTCAAATCATTTTATCCATATTAAACTATGTATGGTAAGCATTGCGAAACAATTACATAAGAATTTATTAAAATCAAACTTATTTAGGGCATGGTAGGGAAATTTCGCTCGTACATCACGAAAAATGAAACTCCAAACGGCAATTGGTCAGAAAGAGGAGTGTTCATGTCCATGTGGATTTTACTACAAAAACTGTAAATTTTAACAAACATAACTTGAAGAGTTACCAGTTTGTCAGGATCAGGTTTAAGAAAATACTTTTTATCCTTAAGATGTTTTTATTAAATTCATTTGCAAAACTCATTCAAATTGGCTACCTCTTCTTCATATGCAGGCACGACGCTCATCCTTTATTTCAACTGTAGTTGTCTACAGTAACATTTCCTTTTTATTTTTTTCAAAGGTGGCGCTTGTTCTTTCAATTAGGATTTATTTTGTGGAAACCTCTGTCGTGTAAATTAGTTCTTTTGGCAGCCCTATCCCCTAGCTCACACGGTTTCCAGACCTGACACCACTGCATTTCTTTACTTGGGGAAGGACCCTATTCCGTGGTTCTTACGGTTACCAGATCTAACACCACTAGATTTATTTGTCTAGGGACGTGCAAAAGAATTCATTTTGTCGGTCCATATGCAAAACATCCTGTATATATATAGATTGAATATTGCTTATGTACCAAAATTTACCGATTGTAAAGTTCAAATCCGGAGTCTGCGATTCGGCACGTTCTCGGTGCATTGAGTTCAACAATTGGTCCGTGTCATCGGTCTTTTTATCGATGATTTTTGACATATATTTCCACGAGCACAGACCACGATCCGATATGCAACAATTATTAAGGTCAGACGTCTGACCCCAAAAAGTTTCCTTCGATAATGATTTCAATTAGCGCTGAAGTTTCGCCTGAAGACTTCTGAACTTGAAATCGAATTTTGGCGATAAGGCACTTTTTTGTAGTATTGAAAAACATAATAAAACAAGCACTTATTTTTTGGCGATTTCGTTGGGCCTTATTCATGAAATTCAATTTTATTCGTTCAACAATGAATTGAAATTAGATTTTAAAAGCTCGACGAAGATTGGATCATGAAAGCCCATGGAGTCGAAGCAATTCCTTTAGGGCTCCCATTGTAGCAGAACGAATCGCCGAATTGGCACTCTCTACTTTTTGGGGGTTTTTTTATTTTTTGAAAATCCAATCAATGATAAATCATGCCTTTTGAATCCAAGAATATGTAAATACAACATCGAATGGTTCTAGAAAACTATCAGTTGTATAATAGATGTAATTACTGACAATTAGCAATGTGATAAAAAAAATGAAAACAATTGATAATTGACATATTATTTTGACTTTTGATCCACAAATCCACCTAAAAGATATTTCATTATCACCAATTTTGTAAAATTGTTTATTTTAAGCAATGTCAAAATAAAAAAAATATGAAATCTGCCTGAAGAAGATAAACGACGCATGGATTTATACCAACGCTTTGATATTTTCAATAATCAAAAATTAGAATAATTATTTTATGTTTTTAATTACGTTAGAATACCGAAACTAGTTTTCTAACGTAATTCAAATTATATAATCAAATAGTATTTATATATATTCATATAAAAAAAATAGTCAAATCTATTACAACTGATGGATTGCGCAGTTATTACATCACATTCCAGTCGTATTACAAAAATTAAACCCAAACATATTAATGTATCTTCAATCATATATTTTTCAATTTAATATAAAATATTCAATAATTTGCTATTGCATTAATACATTATGTTTGTAATTAGATTAACCCAAAACCCAAATAAATAAATATGGCAATTGATAATCATCTACAAACTCGATACCCAAATTATATTTAATATTGGGATTGAGAGCCTATAAACAAGTTTCAATTTAAGTCGGTAGAACTAAATCATATATTTATCCCGAATTACAACTAGTTTTGAGGGACAGCAACAGGTCCAAGCGGGAGGTTCGCAGCCGTGACCCTAAAACCATTTTCAGCATCTGCTGTGTAGCTTACAGCTTGTAGGTCACCTTTCAACATAAAACAATATAAATCTTGAATAAATCTTAAAGCATTCATTAATACATTTATTTTATTAAATTAGGGTTGTGTAAAGTAGACAAAATATTCAATATGAAATCATACAAATCCATTACCTTGCTCCTGATGATTTCTAAAGTCTTGAGAAAGCTACTGTTGAAATTACAAAAGCTCATAATCGATTAAAACAAATTCATATCCAATTATTAATTTGGATTCCAATAACAATATGCAATCATATGGATTACATAGGATTTACAATACTATAAAACGAAATTAAGCATGCACATACTGAGGAAATAAATCTTCAAAGTCTACAGGTTAAATACTTCGTGATCCATGGCGAAATATTCAAATTCTTAATAAACCGAAATGCTTCATTACAAAGTGCATGGTATTAATTTAATCTCCCTTAAAAAGTTATTTACTCATGATAAAAAATCATTTTTTTTTAAATAGAAAAAAATAACACCAATAGATGATTCTGTGGTGTGGAGGAATTATCAAAGAACGTTTCACAAGGCATTCTCGAGGACCTCGTACAACCATGGCTTAATACCCCCATTGAAAAAGACAAAGACATTCCAAAAGACTCTCTCTTTTGTTACCTATATAAAGATATCAATGATAAGAACAAAAAATTGAAAATGTTCCGTTATCCTGAAAAATATTGTCTGAACCATTTCGATTTAGGCAAAGTAAATAGTCTCAATTTTTACCGACAAAATGGAAATAATAATCTCCATCCTAGATCGAATCATCTCTTATATTGGACTTTTGATCCGATATTACAAACAAGAATAAACATCTACCCTAAAAAGCTCAATATGCTAGCATGCTAGATACTGATCTAAATTGTTATCTTGAGCTCGCTGGAGAACATGAACGCTTCAATTTAATATTTGCTTAAATTTCTTCATTAGAGTACCTGCAGTGACCTAAATATAAAGATGCCTAATGGAGCGTCATTATCATTTTATGAGCGTTCCCATAAAAACACACACACACGACAAACAATGCTATGCGAATGCAAAGTTTAAATATTCGAACTGAGGGATAAATTACACTCCTGTAGGAATCCGGTATTAATCTGTGCCTTCTGATGCATGAAAATAGAACGACAATCGACGGATAGCATTGTCCCCGGGAAGATAGGTTTTTCCCGCCGGCTCGCCTATAATCTCGTAGCTGATCGCTCTCCGAGTTAAATCAAGATCCTGGTTAAGATGAGCGCCTTTTCGTCAAATTCTAATCATCTTCTTCTTGTTGTTTAGCTAGGGACTCAAGGGGGGGGGGGTGATAATGTACGTTACATGGTGTTATTATAAAAATATATACTCAATCATTCGGATTTATCCATAAATCAAAATTGCCTGGATATATCTGAATGTATGGCTTTTGAGTTTACTCCTCCTATTCATAATATTTAAATTTAAAAATACGCTAAATATACATGGAATGTGTATGATGCGATTAATATTAGTGCAATGGGATGAATCAAATTTGCTGCTTTAGTATTTAAATGCAATTTATTAGATTAAGGTGCTCGAATTTCTACCATGTAATTTGCGTATATTAGTTGCAATTATATTTTTCTAATAAAGTCCATATTGTTTATTAAATGCGCAAGCTTTTTATTGATAATATGTTGAATAAATAAAATAATATAATATAAAATACTAACCATTTGTATCAACGTAAGAGTAGGAGCCCCTCGTAACGCCGTCGGTTCCCTTAATTTCGTTCTTGGCGCTGAGGTCATTAGTGTACCCATAGGCGTAATGTCCTTGTCCATTTTGCAAATGATATTGGCTGCCCTTACCCACAACATTTTCAATATTAAAAATGAGTCCATCACTTAGCAGCTGAGGTTCTTTGGGATAATTTAAAAAATAATTCGATTTGCGATACGGAACGAATGCATTGCGAAAATCTGCTGTGTATATGGGAAAAATCTTCAGCAAAGGATTCGGATATGGTAATATGGACAATGGACTTGGGGTTAATATGATTGTCGGATTTGATTGTGGAAGATAAATAAAAGCATTGTTCTGATCTAATTTTTGTTCTTCTGAAGTTTTGACCTCGGTCTTCTGATCAACCCTGTGGGATAACACAGCTTCCGGGATATTTTTAACGAAATTTATATTTTCCTCGTTACTTGCGGAGTTTGATTCGAACTTTGTTAAACTTTTTTCAATCTCATTTCCACTTATTTGCGGTGGGTCCCCGTTCTCGACTTTGTGCTCATTTGATCTATCAACTTGATTTAAAGTTACTGGCAATGAAAGCGTGGGCAAAAGTGAATTCGAAGTTAGCTGGAACAAAGTAACAAATATTTATTTTTCTAGGCACGCGCAAATTGAATATCATGTAGGGAATATGAGGAACACAACTTCACTATCATAATTTCCGCCATAAAAGTCAAGAATAAATTTGCACATCTTCGGCGCACAGTTCGGGCCAAAAATTGAAAAGCCTCAGTTTTGTGAGCCGAAAAGTAAATCCTTCTCCCTATATTTTTCACCCGCGTTTGACAAGAAAACTAATGGTCCTCCTGCCTCAGTAGTGGTTTATTTAGAATTCAAGAGTGGTCTGAATGATTTTTTTCTCTCAGGATTGATGTAGAAAAGCAACCGAGGATTTTCCACACTTTTCCTGTCGGAATAACATACTAAACCCAGATCGAATGCGAATTTGGCCGAAGAATTGATGGCTAAACGCGAATAGACTATTGACTGGCTTCAAATATTGGAATAGCGATAAATATTATATTTCCACTCAGGACGTGATACAACTACAAAGATACTCCGCGAATCAATATCACAAAAAAAATAATATCACAAATTAAAAAATACATACGAAATTTGCTCCGTTTAATATAATACTCTAGATGCAATGCCTCTTACAAATCATCCCCGTTCATATCGTCAACCCCCTTTATCAGTTTAATCAAATTAACCCATGTCACCAGCCCACCACTGGGTGTGTTCATTCGAAGACATTTTTATCTATTTAGGTTGATTTTATTACTCAATGTACATAAAACGACGAATAAAATGTTAACCATAACCAATTTTATTGCACACATATAATTTGCTTTTACCAAATTATTTCATACATGTTAAACTCTGTGATCTGAGAATCTTTCGAGCTTCAACATTTATCCATAAAAATACGCAATGACCACATATATAATAAATATATCGCTATTATATTGCTCATTTTAACACAGTTTTCATCAAAATATGTACCTTGCATTTAACATTACATTATATAGCTTCCCTAACAAAACCGAAGAGTGAGAGGTCATTAACTTAAATTGTTCGTCTAAGAAAAATTGTTTGGGTTGTTTTAAGATTGAGAATGATTTTATTTTTATTTTTTACAATTTGAATCTCACTTGATCTGCATGTTTGATTTCAGATTAGTATATCACTGCTGCGAGTGCGTCAAAAGAATCGTTAGTCGTCAATCATTTATCGTCGATCAATTTTCTCGATGTATTTCTAAGCAATGTAAACGCAACATGGAATATGTATGCGAGGCAACAGTTTATCATGACTTCTTTTTTACATCAAAGGTCGTATTGAAAAATAGAGCCATCAATTGTGAGGCTGTGAGGGACATGCCCCAATGGCTATTGGACTATTGGAGCGAATCGGAAATGGGTCTGAAGCCAATGTACCCATACAGCCAATTGCTCTCACATCATCCACAAACAGAATAAAACATCATTAAAATAAATATCTGCCTTGGAGCGTTTTGGAGCGTTGCTTACGACGGACGCGTCAAAATTACGCGCTTTTGGCATGAATTTTGTCCCAAACGGAAAACTTTGTCGGGAGATTAATAAATTATTTTCAGACAAAAGAGCGCTAAAACAAAATACGCTGGCGGGGCTTTTTCGGCCAAAATCTCATCTTCGGAAGTTCACGTGTGAAGTTGTATGTATCCACGTGTCCCCTGGGTGTGTTTGTGTGCTCTAGGTGTGTGAGCTTTTATTCTCAGCCGATGGCGTGAGCGAAGAACTTTTGTTAAGCTGCACGAATATAAAGCCCGATGTTTGTATACAAGTTACTGTCTTTTGCACTATATTTTTCTTCCATTCAAATTTTAATCTAAAAGAAAACCTTTCAGATAACGTGTCTTAGGACGTAGCTCTCCGTAAAAAGCTTTTTTATCTTTCATTACTGACTTCGACTTAGTTCATTGTGAAAGCTTCGTTCTGCTCAGGGGCTCTTTTGTAAGAGATCGAGCCACATCCGATGAGCGTTCGAGGAAAATCACAGTTTTCCCTCTTGCTTTCCTGCATTGTTCGCCAGCCAATTCAAATCAATAATTGCCTCATCGTTCAATGGAACTTTCTGATTGTATAGAAAATTTTACAGAATAAAATAATATTTATGCCCTCTGAATTAACGCCATCCTCATTTATATTTTGACTTCAGATGAAAACAATTTAATCTTATTTTTTCTTAGCACTGTGTAACTATTAAACAAATGTCAAAATACTAACATACATTAATGACAATAATATCGATGAATCATATTTTCGATTTGATCGCAGCGTGGGCGATTTACCATCCCCACGTAGTAGCGCTGTTAATCTGAGCAAATTTAATTCGCCAGATTAACAATAACATCTTCCATCTCCCTTCAGGTGCAATGTATTTTTTTTTAACAGCGCCATCTCTTGTGACCCTGCGGAAACATTACACCTGCATACCGACAGATCGCTTCTTGCGCGTGCACTGTTGCCGATTGGGCAGTGACGCGCAGAAGGCGGGAGTCGGGAGAGTCGTCAGTTAGCCTTGGCTGTGGGAGGTCGTCCTTCCTGCAGCCTCTCTCGTCAGAGCGTTTTAGGTGGAAGGCATCATCAAGAGACGCGCGCCGGCAACTTGAGGTGTTAAGAGGTTAGGATCCCACTTCTGACACCAGTTTAACGTTGAGGCGAATTAAATCTGCTCAGATTAACAACGCTACTATGTGGGGATGGTAAATCGCCCACGCTATAACATCTCCTCCAAATGCCAATAGTAGTCCATCTTAAGAAAATATTACCAATAAATGTTGATTGTAATCCAAATGTATATTTTTCTGTTGATCAAAAATCAGTAGAACCTTAAATTCTTATAACCGGAAAACTTATAACCGAAACAAATAAACCCTACAACAATAAGCAGCTACAACAGTATTATAATTACAAAATATGAAATATTTTGCAAACATTAAATGACCTGCTGGAACTTTTCCTTAAAGACCGTAAACGATTAGCTAACTATAAAAAAAAAATTATTATGTAATAAAAAAATCCGCATTATGATAATGATTTTGCGACTTGGAAAACTTAAAAAGACTCCATTTCCTTCAAAATCTACGATCATGACCCAGTGGAATTGGATACCCTATTTCATCTCACTCGGATAATACCACAAAGTCACCCACTTATTCGAACAGAAGATGTTACGTGTAAATCCTAATCGCCAGCTCATGATTTCACGTCGGACAATACTCCTATAATATTTACGTGGCTCTTCGATCGTTCCAGAATCGTTCCACATAATCAGATACGGAAATAAAATACATCATCTGTTTAATTACTTTAATATTTGGTGCATTCCAGTGAAGAGTTGATGATAGAAATATCCACCAAAAAAGGAAAATAGTATGTACAGTTGAATGGTGATTTTTTTAAGAAATTTGAAAGCGTATTTCGTAAAATTTCATTTATCAACACCACAATATTCTGCCAATATTGTCATATAATTGCGAAACATGAAGAATGATTGCTAAGGATTATCAATAGTTTAATAGTTGTCGATATTTATAAGAGATTATTGTATACATCTGTCTAAAAAGATGACCACATTCTATAAAAAACATGTCCAATGATGAGAATAGATCTAGCCGATCTATATCTAAATTAATATTACAATACCAGGTAATATCTCCACCTACCCCTGAGGATAAGCTTAATCTAAATAAAATGGTGCTCTGCTTAGACTAATATTATCTAAAAATTAATATTAATTTTTCATAAACGCCCATTAGATCTATTTGGTTTTTTTTAAATTATTTATAAGAATTTAAGCTACTCCAAAAAATATTCTGATATGATTGTGCAGCTACGGAGAGTCGCAAATCAGCACATATAGTGATTCATAATCAGATTTTACAACCCATATATTCCATTCATTATCGCATGACGATATATTGATTGCTATTTAACACAAGCAATCTAGGTCAGCGATGGTAAATAAATGGCACGTGTGCCAAACTGATAGCCAAGTAATTTTTGGCGGCATGCCGATGAATTCAATACATTTAGCTTTTTTGTTTGGAAATATTGCTTAAAATGTAGTGCTGTTGATACTTTTTAATACTATATACACTAAATGTAATAAAATCAAATTCATCAAATTATAGATCTTCCCTTATGTAAATAATCTTATCCCAATTTAAGCAAACTTGACAAGTAATGGGGCTTTTTATCTTAGAAAAATCCCTTTAAGAAAATCGCCTACAAACAATAAAGGGTTTTGTAGGGTGGAGCTGAAGTGTCGTAATAAATTTGAAAGGGTAAAAATAAAGCTGATCAATAAAACTATTGTTAGGCTAGAGTACACCGGAAATTTCAATAAGAATGCGGCGAAAATCGAGCGGGTCGATCATTTACTGTTTCGCCGCGTCAATTTTTAGCCACGAAACTAAACCCCAACTCTTCGACTCCGACACTATTATTTTAACGTCGTTTATAAAAGATAAGCAGCATTAGAATAAGCGTATCTCTTTTAAGAAGGACTGAATCCGTCATAAATCGGAGCAATACTGAACCAGTGAAGTCTGCAGTACTGATGCTCATTGAAGTAGTTTTTAATTTAATTTACATGAAATTTAATATTCCACAGCGGGTTCACACGACCAACGATTTTTTCCACGGGTACGCACAGCTTACTACGAAAGTATCGAGTGCTTCTTCATTTTCATAGTGCGTTACTTTCAATATTCGGAAAGCTCGCAAAACATCGTGAAATATTCAGGGCGCCAGCGAGCCGTTCTCGGGAAAATGTTAAAAAAACCCCCAAAAAAAAGTATGTAAAGGCGAAAATGAAAAGTTCACATATAAATCATATTTGAAACAAGAGCACACTTTGTAAGCGAGCTCCTGCTCTGTGAAATGTACTTTGTGGTGCGTGGTTAAGTGCTGATGTGGTGTTGCGGCGCCCCCGTGGTGTGGTATTGCGGCTCCGGCGTACAGGGATGCTTTTTTGTCGATGTATTGATATTAAAAACTTGGCCCATCGAAAGCCGATAATCGCGGATTATCTACCATACACTTTTTATACTAACGACTGCCATACTACCATATTTATGTAGAGGCCCGATACTACCCGATTTTATTTCGGCGAGTTGAGATTTATTAGGGGATGTTCTTTTGTTCGATAAAAGAATTCCATACACCCACGTACCAAAAAAAAATATTACTATTTCCATATAGAAAACGGTATAATAAATCCTTGTATTGAGTTTTTGCATGACGTAAATTACAAGGACGTATTGTTAGAGCCTTCTGATAATTATACTGTTTTTTCAAACGTACCCTAATATATAACAGCATATGATCTATTCATATTGCTGCTGCATGAACCGAACGCTTCTGATCTCCGCCTTGCATGGAGAAATTCAATATTTTAATTGTCTTTCAAAAGGGGATGCGTCCCCATCATCGGCATCAGAGTCATGGTACAGAGTGCCCGGCGTTTTGAATAAGACGACAGTTGGGGATTGTTACAGCGGAGAAAGCAACGGCAAGGTCCAAAAAATTTTTTAAAATTTACATGTTTAAAAAATACATTTTTTAAACATGTAAAAAGTAGAACTTGCTGAAATAACAAATAACAATTTTGCATAATATGTTGAATTTTCACTAGATTTCAACCCCCTCCCTTCCCAAGCCCAACGTCACTCAATCGCCTGTCAAACTGTCATAATGATAGTCCAGAAACACGCCAGGACACAACTATTAAATTATTCAATTATTGAAATTTAAGAGGCATAAAGAAAATAATCTCAAAATGGGAATATAGATATTTAAAAAATAATAAATCTTAATAAAATTGATGAATTTACTTGTAAACAACGAAAGCTTATATTCAACGCAATTATATTACAAATCAATATTTATATTAGCTGAAAGCACCTAATAGTAATTTTATATTACTATAATTTTCCTTATAAATATTAAGAAATTTATTCCATGAAATTTCTTTGGAATTAAATTATTCATCAGCTTTTCCATTTTTTTCTTCCTAACAATGATATTTGAAACCTATTTTATTTGAAAAGTGCCAAAAATAGTCGTTTTTTAAATCAATATTATTGATAACTCCTAAAACATTTTATTTATGTGTTAAATAGAGTTCAAGAATAATCATTTATCAATTGACATTACTATCTATTAATAATAATACAATCGTCATGAACTCAAATCTATCTCTAAAGAATGAAGACGACTTAATTTATCTTAGACCATTTCTCATTCTAAAGAAAGCTCTTCGTCCATTTAATATTAAAAAATGAGTCTTAAAATAATATCCACGTATATTATAACAACTTGTACTGTGAGGCAAATCCAGACATGCTAATATCGCAGATTCAGACTCTCCAGAGATTCAATTTCCAGATGTACACATTGAATGTGAAATGAGGCATTTAAATTCATGCTTTCGATTTTTCGCTATTTTATTGCACTATAATATATTATAGAAATATTGGAAATACAACAGTCGTGCGTGATAAAACGGGGATAATTTGGGGCGTCACCGGGCTAAAAAAATATTTCTTTTATTGCAAAACCGTACGGAAGGGGTGAGAAAAAAATGCGAGATTAAATAATTCGAGACCCTTCGCGGAGGGGTGGCAGATATCAGACATACTGATCTCTTCTCTCACCTTATGGACCTTTTGTCAGCACATGTGTGAAGTGGGTCGCTTTTAGGAAATCGAACAATATATCAAATCTCTATTGAATGCAATATTTTCTATACTTCCCAGGAAGTTTAAGAAATCCCTTTCCTTTAATTGAAAGCTAATTCGGTTTGGGTTTTTCGAAATTCATCCCCAAAAGGGTCCGATTTATTAAGCTGTTACGGTTTTTTTATAAAAATGATTTATTTTAATAATATTTTTAAGGTACATACCTTGAATCCATTTTCAGCATCTGCTTGATATGTCACTTTTTGTAAGCGTCCATTTGGATCCGTATATGAATATGATCCCCTTGTGATACCATCAGATGAACGCGTTTCTTCTTTGGACGATTGCGAATTTGAATATCCATATCTATTTATTTAAATAAACTACATGAAAAATAATTTCGATGAAAATCATATTAAAAATTGGATGAATTAGGTGTATTTCTTATCACTTAATATAGCACACATGTTAGCTAGTGAAAACACGTAATAAGAAAAAAGCACACGTTAAAACCTCTTTAATCCTTAGCATTGCCATTATTTTCTTTGAGAAACTTTCAGTAGGTCCTTTTTAGGAAAGAATTGTGTTGCGGATATCATTGTCAGATAAATAATAGAGTCTTAGCACGCTATGGACTTAGATTGTGAAAAAAGCTCGAGCTGAGATGAAAAAATGTTACCCCGATTCAATTCATCTCATCTTCTTCAATTGCTTACGCTTTTTATTTTTTTCATATTGAATTTATTTTCTTAATACATAATTTAATTAGGAAAAATGTAATATTCACTAAGGTGCCCTCAGAAGGCTGAACGTGCGCTTTTTGCAAAAGAGCTTTTAGGTTCTATCGTTTCACCTGTCACCCAGTGGTATTTCAACGCTCATTAGCGATTCAATTAACACCTGAAAAGCTTCCCCAGACTTGCCCCGTCGTGAAAAACGGGAAAACTTAAAAGCCCCAAGATAAAGTACATATATATATGCAGCCTCCGGAGTAAGTTGACACATGAAGAAAGAGCTTTTATGCTGCATATACATACCCGAATTATCGTTAAAGTCTGGAGCTTTGTAATACCGCAGTAAATTATTTACACAAAAGAATAATTAATGTGTACACATTCATTCCTCCAGAAATTACTTCATACTCATTACTTTCATCCTTTAAACTTTCTTTGTTGAAAAAAACGCCAAAATCAAATATGAATTTTCTAGACTCAAACGTTTTTAAAGTTAACATCAATAAAGCTTTATTCTTCAATCAACAACATAACTCCTCATACAAAACAAATAATTTAATATCAAAACAATATAATTAACTTAGTGACATCTATGAGATTTAAAAAATATTAATAAATTTAACAAATATTCAAACCATTTTGTACACAAATACGAGTTATATGTTTCAAATATTATTTTTATGATTTAAGCTTACTTGTATTGTCCTTGATCGTCCTGCGAATGATATTGAACGTTCGAAGGATCTTCATTCTTCGGCTCGTTCAAAATGCTCTCAGCCGACGCAATCGTAATCATCAAAATGGCACCCAAATATAAATTCATCTGTTTAAAAAATAAAATAATAATACAGCGTTCGTGATGTATTTTCGCATATATAATGTAGTATATATTGAAGTGTTCGTTACCTTTAGAAGCTTTACGTCTGCAAAGAAGAAAATAAAAGTCCTCCAAGGAGTTCTTACGCTCTTGAAGTAACCCCGGGTAAATGGGTACCACGGGCGAGTCCAGTCGCTTTTATATGCATCTCGGGAGATGAATCTGTACAGGATGTTTTTCGCTAAAACACCTTCGCAAATCGGGACACCTCAGGAGTCGGTTTATCGGGTGATTTTCTAGTTGCAATCCCACGTGTACTCTGCCGGAACACCGTGTAGCACGTGGGATGATAGTTCGTTGTTAATGGAAACCCTCAAAGCTTGGGGAACAATAAACCATCTCATCATCATGACTTTAGTGGTAAAAAATAGGTTTTTCGAACGAATAATGGCAGAAGAAAAATTCGCTTCATTTTTAAATATTGGCTTACTTTCTTATTCATATTTATTCATTCAATGATATAAATAATTTTGAAGTAAATTATAGACAACATAAATCTGATTTGCTCTTAGTTTGAGGGTTGGATGACCGTGTAACATGTGGCTGCCATTGCACACATGTCAGCCAATTCATAAAAATCGTTAAATCAATTATTCGAATAACGAATATGAATTTGGTGAAATATCCGAATATTTTAGATATATACGAGAGTGATTCAAATATAACCCGGAATTTTGCTGTACAAATTTATTAGTGATATTTAAAAATACAAATCTTGTGTCTTGATTTTCTACATAGCTCTCTTCATTCGAAATATATTTATTCTATCGGATAGAAAACTTTTTGATTCCGCTACTGAAGAAAAAAGACGAGAAATATAATCTTCTGTTGCTCAACCCCAAATTATTCGTTTTCTTGCTAACAAAGCTGTGAAATCAAGTGATATTTTGGTTTCAGAAAAATGTTTGTTTGAAACAAGCAAAGTCAAAAATATCAAAATTTTATTTATATTTCCAAAATACATGATTTTAAAATAAAAGTGCATTGAACGTTTCTACTTTTAAACTTGTCCATAATAATATTTTTATTGAGTCTGCTGTCGAAAAAACCCTCTTGGTTGAAAATTAATAATTAGGAGTAGAGAATCTTGAAAAATATCTAAAATATCACATCTTTTTTTAACAATTTTCAACTGCACTTTGTTTTCTTTTTTGCATTTCTTTGTAAAAAAAATCATTTTATTCAGAGAGTAAAAAAATCTTTCAATCAAAGAGACCTCAAATTTAAAATATTATTAACATTTTTGGTTGTGAAATATAATAATAATAAACATTAAGTAATCAAAGTCGATCGTTTTATTAAAAGAAATAATTAACAGATGTAAAAATTAAGCCCTTAAAGAGGTAAGACACAAAGTTGTGTCCGAATTCCAGTGATTCAAAAAGGGCCTTCTTACTTGTTGCATGTTGATTTTGGAGAGAAACAGAGACAGAAAGAGTATCTTACAGATCGGAGGTTGTGAATGTGAATTATATAGTTTTTAATAAATACATTTAATTTTATATTAACATTTTCTGTTCTTCATTTTCAGCATAAATATGATTTTTTGAAATTTTAATGGACTGTGTAATCAAATACGTTATTTTGAGTATTTAGCGTATAACATGTTAAGCCTCTAAATAAACAGAATTTATAGCTTTCGTTGTTTGTAGAATTTAATAATATGATAAATGAGAAAAACGTTTGAGGAGGACAACATAGAAGTGATAAACGAACTTGAATAAGGTATGAGCCCACGCATTTCAATCGCAAGGGTTGTTACTCGCAAAATGATCACTCCCACACAAATGTATTAAGCATTTAAAAAAACAAGGACAATATCACTTAATAGCAAAATAGCACGAGATCACATTAAAACTGCTTACTAATAAGACAGATCCGATAGAATTAATAAAGTTAAGAATTTATATATCATTTTAAATTATATTATGAATAATCCAATGAATTCCACAGAAAAAAAATAGGTATGAATTTATTTATGATCTCAAATTGAATTACCTTAATTCAAATCAGAATGATTTGACCCTTGCGATCCAATTTAAGCTATTTGCGAATGTAAATATTTTCTTCGGCTACTGATTCATCCCTGTCGTTAGTTAGTCAGCCTCAAAGTCCTTTTTGAACTTACCGGTTCTGAAGATTGCGATGCTTATTCAAACAAGTTTCTATCCTCTTCTATCAAAAGTTTCGCAAAGGATAGCATAATATCCTAGGAAGGCTACGACGACTTTCGACAAAAAGCTCCAAAGTAGAAAATATGTCTTGGGCTTTGCACGATTAGTCACGCCGAAAGCATACTCAAAAGCGGTAACGAACTTTATTTAATTACCTCCAAAAGCACGATGTCCTTAAGATTTAATCCTAGTTCCTTGAACAATCTCTATAAATCCCTCCTAATTACTTTTATATTTATTCGCATAATAAATATTATTCAACATGGTTTTCAATTTGGAAGCGTTATATTAGCAATACGATGGCATTTGCTCTGTTTAATGAATAGCACGGCCAATATATCGAAACTGATGGCCAACTGGTATATTTAGCGCTTAAAAATTATTAAACATTTACAATATAATATGATTGTTGTTCGAATTGTTCAAAATTAACACATCTCTCAATAAGTTCGATTTTTTAGTTTTTAGGATGTAAAAACACATTTGCTATTGGATTTAGCTGCTTATCTTTATCTGTCCACTGTCTTTTTTTTGTGACGTTATGATAAATAATCCATTTTTCGTCAACATCTCTGTCTCTCTCCGAGCTCAACGTACAAGAGTGGTCTTTCTGAATCACTGGAATTTGCTCGCAAATATACGATCATCCTACCATACGGGTTAATAATGGACGTTTTTCGATCAATATTTTACAAAGAATCCAATGAAAGCAAAAATCCAGATGCTTGCTAAAAATATTTAAGATTAATTTTCTTAGAATTTGGTTGCGTTTAAATGCAAATTTTTGATTATCATGTATCCGAATTTAATTTTAAGAATTTATGGCATGTACCACCTTTTATAAGGTAAAGGCATCATATCCAGAGCGAGGCTCGCTTAAAAAAGACAGATCATTTGCATTCAAAAGTCGATTCATTTTACTTATCTATTATAATTTATAAGCACAATTTTAAAATGTTTATAACTTCTGAATCACGACCTGATGCCCAGGATGTAATAACAATGGTAAAAAGCCCCAGCAAATGCAATGAATAACGCGCGGGACTCCTGTCCCGGAGGGCTAACGTCAATGCTGTTATACCATAAATTTATTTTATGTGTGTTTAAACATGTTGGAATGAATATTTATGAGGTCGTTTAACAATTCAGCATATCGACTATGTATGAAAAATGTTGAAAAACAATGAAAAGCTCCTCTCGCGCTCTATGTTCAATACAAAAATTCACAGCAGTGAAAATATATCAGAAATTCTTGCTTAATATATATTTTTTAATTTTATTTAATGTTCATGTATATAGAAATATCTTTAATGATGCACATTATTTTTAATGACCAGATTTGAGTCGCAAATATGTTGACAATGGTAAGATTGAAGGCCATCAAGTTGAGGCGTGGTCTTCTCAACTGCCTCCTTGTATGTTATTTATGGGTTTTGTTTCAAATCCAGATCAAACCACTTTTTCAATAAATCAACGACCTTTAAATGATAAAGCATCAGTTTTTAAATCATTTGGATCGCATTAAAAAAAATAACATGTTCAAAGAGAAGAATTTATTTTTTTCCTTTACAATTTATCAAAGACTGGTAACACTTCTGGGTAATCATTCTTCCTATAATGATTTTTTTATGGTTTCATTTTATAAATTTAAAAATACTTTAAGCGAGACGAGCTCTGGCTTCAGCGTGGGCGGCAAAGTGGGCAGCTTTCGCAGCAACTACTTCAGGAGTCTCCGATGGTCCTGCTGGTAGAATATGTGGTACAACGGGTACAGGAGCAACTGCAGCAACAACTGGTGCTGGACCAACTGGAAGATTAGAAGCAGCCACTCTAAATCCATTAGAATCGGCAGTATAACGAACGCTTTGTACGATTCCATTTCCATCCACGTATGAATAACCACCATTTGTGGTTCCATCTACGGAGCGAGATTCAGCCTTGGTAGATAATCCATCATTATATCCATAACTGTATTGTCCGAGGGCATCTTGAGCTTGATATTGATTGGCGATTGGTGCAAATGCAGTGTATCCATAAGCAATTGGTGCGGCAATGATGGATCGACGCTTACGAAGAAGAACTCCTGAACGAGCAGCAGCATGGGCTTGGAAATGAGCAATCTTAGCAGCTATGACTTCTGGGGTTTCTTGGGGAACAGTTGGAGATACAACGGCAACCGGAGCATGGAATGGAGCTACAACAGCGACTGGGCCTGGTTGTTGTTGTGGTAAATTTGTGGCGGCAACTCTGAATCCATTAACTGGATCGCTGACGTAGCTGACTGATTGAACAAGATTGTTAGCATCGATGTAAGAATATCCTCCTTGGGTGATACCATCGGCTGTTTTAATCTCTTGTTTTGATGATGGTCCGCCAGCATATCCATAAGAATACTGTCCTAAGCCATCTTGGGCGTGATATTGGGTGGCTGCCGGTACGATACCAATGATAGTAGCTTGGGCTACGGCGAGCAAAGAACAAATAGCAATCTGGAATTTTAAACAAAAAATGTTTATTACATCAAAAATCCTTAAATAAATTCGATCAATTGAAAAAATATGCACAAATGCAGGATCCTTGATCTTTTGATCGCATTATTTCTTTTAAAAATAAATACACGGCTGCGGCATCAAATGTTAATTGTCCAAAACTGGTTCATGCAAGAGATACCAAACTCGAAGGCATTTTCCTGATGAATCGGAACGTGTCAAGTTCACATAACGAATAATTGATTAATACTGACGAAGGAGTTTATTGAGGTTTAACAAGGTCGCCAGGATCATGTAATGAATTGCCATTTTTAATATATTTGAATAGTCAAAAAGCATTATTTTCATTTGAATCATTAAAATATTGCTACAACAGTTCCATAGCGCTAATTTGCAAGTCTTGATTGTCTTTAAATTATTGTTGTCCCCGAAGGACTCGACTAACAAAAGCTCCCACAGAACGAATTTGGATTACAATTGTAAATCAGCAATTTAAATACTCGTAGAATGCGACGTAAACTATTTTTAGTCGATGTCTAATATTAGGATAATAACATGTAATATTGCACACAATCATGATAATAATTAATCATTGTGATGTACGTACTCCATTACGTCCAATAAGTATTATTCAAACAATTCGACAAATTATCGAGATGTATGACTTTGATCATGCAGTTGAAGGATTTATTTATTGTGCTAAGATGATATAAATTTGCCAAAAATTAAATTCTTAGTTTCTACAAAAACTATATAGAGGCGTTTTGATGAAAGTTTGCGCAAAGCTCACGAAACAGCTTTCGTTCTTCAAAGTCTTTGAGTCGGTAAAAACGTGCAAAAGTTTGACTGAGGGTCGTTGATTATCCGCTAATTTAATTATCCTTTGTACATTTCTCTTAGATTGACGGGCAGAAACAAAAACAAAACTAATGAATTCCAGCTCCAACGAATTTATTAGTTTGACGATCAACTGCCATAGAAAATATTTTGAAAATCAATATATTCAGAGCTTTCGAGGGAAAGTTCAGCGATTAGCTTTTATAAATTATCTAGTTAGTCTCTACTTACGAAAGCCTTCATTTTGATTTAAATATAAGCCTGGCTGTCAACCTCCTGGATGCCTGACAGGACTGTTGTCACAGCAAACTGTGAGTTGTACGTTTCGAACCTGGTACTTATATACGAATGTGCTTAACTTGTCCAAAGAACAAGTGAACTTATACCAACGACTTTGCTAAAATCAAAGATTCTAGATTACAGATAAAGCATAACGAATCGGTACTCTTATTATATATAAGCCTGTAAAAACCGATGCAAAAATTGTCAATGATTATTCAAACAATCTATAGGTGTACCTTTATTCTTCCTTCTTAAGGTGCTATCAAATGCCATATATGTTATCAAATACAGCGATTTCCATTGAAAACTCGTCCAGGGAAATATTTTTTTATATAGTGGTTATCTTCTACGTGTGATAAAGTTAGGATAGGATTATTTAAACAGAAATCTTAAATCAAATTATGATAATTTTAAGTTATATTTTAATTATTTATTAGTCACCGCAAAATTTGTTGCTGTTGTTTTTTTTTGAGGCGTTAAATCAGAATTTTTTATACTCTCCCAAATTTGTTGCTTTCCATAATCTAAACTGAAACCAAACATTATTATAAAAATCCAAGATCTAGATCAAGATCTCTTATTATACCAAAACTTGGCCTAACATATTGTATAATATTATACATTGTTAAACAATTTGATATTAACTGATATATGCATATTGTAAAAATATACATTTTAGATTGGATAGGATTTATTAATATATTGTGAAACAATATTAAAACCATTTTTGGTATCTGAATATTATAATATTGAATATCTAAAATTAAATCCTTTATTGTTCAGCTTGTCTGCACGTTGAAGGAAGTATTTAAAAAAATATATTTACAAGATTTGAGGCGTGATATGTACGTAAGCTTAATTAACAATTTAAGTAGTTGTTGGTAAAATAAAAATCGATTTTATGGTCATTTATTAAATGTTTTACGATACATCCGTAACCATGGTCCATATTCTGACAGTTATCATGCATATGCATATTAAGCACAGATAGGCAATAAAAGCTAACGAATCCATTTAAAATTACCAGCGCGCAATGATTCAAAACAAATATTCGTTGATCAAAAATAATGCTTAAATTTACTAAAAAGTCCTTTAAACCTTCCTGAAATTCGAAGGCAAAAAATGACAGGGCGGTTAGACCAAAGTGCAAAAAGACCTTCGATTGACAGTTCACAAGCCCAAAACAAAACCTGACTTGCCTATAAATGATGTTTTAAATTTACATCCACAAAATCACCTGGCTGTTGAAATTATAAGAACACTCATTGAATGGCCGGCGAACTTTAATTTATCGTTCGATGGTATTTAAGCGCCATTAAAAGTATATTACATCGAAGCGTATCAGAAAATGGAATCAAATCTGTCTGCTAAACGATCAGTTTTATGGCAAATATATTAAATCATTGGATGCAAACAAGTTAACATTTACTTGCCATACCTATCATATGAGTTTGACTCATAATTACACTTTGCCAAGCATTTACAACCGATACAAATTTGACGCTGATAAATTAATATTTTACTTTATGTATTATATGCAATTTATGAACCACATTATTACATTAAAAGATGAGGTACACTTTTTAAAAACTATGCATTATATTTAGCTTCATCTCAAGGGTGTGTATAACGTAAGAATGTGAAACATGGACAATCAATGCTAAAATTGATCAAAAACTAAGATCTAATCAATAAACCGTATGAACTGCCTTATAATAAAGACTTGCAAGTATCTAACTTGCGCCCCTCCCCTCTCCAGAAATTTCTTTATAAATGTAATAAATTAAATATTATTATAATGTATATTTTAAAATAATATACGAAGATAGTCCCAAAAGTAGCCGATCTAACGTATAGATGGCGGTTGTGGTTATAAAAATAATACTATAATAAGGTGTTTACTTTATAAAGCTTAAGTTAAGTTTCAAGATTGCAGTCATCAATAGTAAACCTTCTTAGTGAGTCGTCTCAGTCAAAGTGAAAAGTCTCAGTCCAACTAATATCAAATCCTAGCTAGATTCTACTCTCGGGGAGTCTGCTCCTTCGTTTACAAAATGTTGTTGAATGACCGCTGACTGTAAGCTGGCAGATATGGTACCCTTTCAAGAAGTGCTATACAACGCATATTGACTGAAAATTTAGACATGACAAAGCTGTGCGCAAGATGGGTGCCGCATTTGCTCACAACGGAGCAAAAACAGCGTCGTGATGAGGTTTCAATCGAGTGTTTGGCGATGTTTCATAGCAATAAAACCGAGTTTTTGCATAAATTTAGGATGAAACATAGATCCATCATTTCATATCTGAGACAAAGGAACATGGAAACCCTCTATTGACCCGAACCTCAGGCACGCATTTATCCCTAAAAATGCCGTAAAAAGCCCTAAAAGAGGACAGAGTGGCCACAAGGTCTGTATATCCAACCGGTCCGCTTTTCGGACCGCTGACATGACGAATTGACGCCTCGCGATCGGACGCCATATCTGAACATATCTATAGAACGATTACGAACTCGCATTACAAAATTTTACAATCGATCAAAAATATTTTTGTCTTTATTTTATTGCGGACTTATGCCAGCTGGGTCGCCCCAATGTTTAAGCGATAAGGAATAAAAGAGAAATTAGACAACTAAGTATATGTTATAAAAATGGATAGAATCAGTATTGATCCATGTAAAGTAGAATGATCAAGAAAAATAAAAACTATGTGCAACTCTCGATTGGGTCGGTATTTTGCGTGTTGCGATCCAAGCCCAGTTGCGCCCGTGACGGGCGCCTGCTTTGCCATCCACTTGTTATAGCCCTATTAATAATAATGTTGATAATAATGACAAACTGGCGTTTTATGCACCCTATTAATTTTTCCTTGTTTTCTTTGACCCTATCCTATGAATTTGACTTGGCATTCATAGTGTATACTTTTTTTTTAATGTGGTTTCTAACTTTCTTGTAGATTTAAATACTATGGTGTTTGAATCCAACCACCTAATCACAGAATTTTTGGTCATTTGCTCCTCATGGAAAAAGTAAGGAGCAATAGTTGTATATTCCTAATAATTAATTCTAAATATTTATAAAGAATGATGAAGATACAATTGAGATAATTTTAAAAATCTGATTAACACAACAGCGTTATAAAACACAAAATATTAATTGGCTTAACGTCTTCACATCTTGATAGTATGTATAATCAAATATAATCTAGATGTTGATTTATGTTGTTGAATGATATACATTATTCATCAATTTTTTCAATGAAATCCGGATTTGGTACACTTCATCATTGAGGCTAAAAATCTGCATTAACATTTTGATTCAATGCTGCTGCTTTGAATTAACAATGCATCTTTAATTCTAATGTCAACATAAAAAAATGAATACAAGATCTGAGAAAATCAATTAATATTCCCAATAATAACGCCTATTATTATAATAGTCGATATGTAAATTATGTCCAGGATTTCCTCAAATTTAATCCAGACAAAAAGGCTGGTAACTTCGGCTATTCATTGGAATCGAAATATATTGTCCTTACAGGTTTTATTGAATTATTCAGCAAAATCAAGACAAGAGTCGGAAGCATTTTTCCAATAAAGGGAGTGGTTGATTTCATGACCTTCCATTGAAATTTAATGTGATTATGCCCTTTGCCGATCCGACATTTAATTCCAACCACAACATATACCATTCGATGTGTTCGTGTCGCAATTTCTACTACAACGAAGGCCAATCAAAATGATAAAGTTAATTGAAAAAAAAATCATCCATCCAGAGCTTTTGCCCCACCGAAAGATGGCTTCCTATCAATTAAATTCAATGTACGCCATTGTGTAATTTATTCCATACAAAATTTAATAATAGAGCAGGCCTACATCGTTATTGCATTCGTTATACAAATAAATTAGTATATTGGGTACAGCTTTAACCATGAACCAACGCATTCAAAATGTCACATTTTTTGTTGCATTAATTATTCTGACATTGTTTGTTTTATGACTGGTGTAGTATTTAGATTGGATGTCAAATTGTGGTTATTTTTAACAATTGCATTTGTGTAAAATATATATTTTTTTAAATAATACATCACACCTACGGGATTTAATACACTAAAGCGAAAATGATTTACTTCATTCGTATTATATTTTTAAATCTGTATTGTATCTCTTATAATTTATGAAATATTCTCATGCTTTATGAAACAAAAATGAATGCTAAAGAGCAACAAGTGCATAGCCATTGAATTCACAATAAAAATCAACCTAAAATGGATTGACAAAAATATATTAACTAGTAATTTGATGTCTGTCATTTGTATATCGTTTATGTAACTGTAAGAACATTCAGTAAGTTTTTTCGCAATTTCTTCAAAAAAAATCCTACGAACTTATTGAGTGATGTATTACATATGTGCCTTAGGGCGTGTCCTATTCTGTGGGTTGCATGATCTTCAGACCTGACACCACTGGATTTATTTGCCTGGAGACGTGCAAAATAACTGATTTATACAACAGAGGTGCCGACAAAAGAAATCCTAATTAAAAGAATAACCGTCGCTTTTGCAAAAAATAATGAGGGAATGCTACTTAAAACAATTACAGTTGAAATAAGGAAAAGATAAAGTGCATACATACGAAGCAGAGATGGCCAATTTTGTAATTAAATTTAATAAAAATATCTTAATCATAAAAGTATTTTCTTAACCATGACCCTGGCAAACTGGTACCTCTTCAAGTTTAACGACTTGAAGAGGTACCAGTTTGAGATGATATTTTATTTAGATTAAAAATTCATTGCAAAATACAAAAACAGTTATTTCGTGTTATTATGACTACAGACTACAAAGTTATTACGATTTAAAAGTGAAATTTTGGATATTTTTTCAAAATGTAAAAAAAGCCTATTTCGACAACTCTTACACTTAAGACATAGTTAAATACCCTATTTGTTTTAAATAGTTGACTTAGTGCTTTTGATGATAATAAATATACATTTTTTAAATGATGAATAAATCTCCTATAGCTGAGTAAAAAAAACCACACGTCCGGATAGTGAGAGGTAAATGATTATATAACGGACAACTCCGTTTTCCGAGGCACTCATTCGTAATGTCAACGGTTCGAAAAGTGGACCAGATGGAAACACAGACCTTGTGGCCGCGCCGTCCACTTTTAGGGACTTTTGTAGCATTTTCGGGGATAAATGCGTAATCTGTACGATCACTGAAGCTCCCTTAGAGGCTAACTTACATAGCTGGCTCGCGCCAAATCAGGTCGTTAACGAATTTAAGGGAAGTCTACCTATAAAAATTATATATTTATGCATCTAACTAATTTAACTCATCTAATTAATTTATAAATTAAATTTATAATAGCATTATTTAACTTTAAAAAAGTGGATTTCCGGGGGACAAGTTAAATTCCAACTTGTATTTTGAAGTTATTTATATATATATATATATATATATATATATATTTGCTTATTTCCACCCAGTCTGGAATTCCCAGATTTCAATTCGTTTCTTAGTACTATGTACTCCATTCTGGGACTCTCAAACTTTCAGCGACAAGTCGTTTCGCTTAATAAATTATATTATTATATACTTCTAAATCTAATTATTATACCTTCAAGTAATTATTTATATTATATTATATTTGTCATGAACATAATAACTGAAGAGCTGAAGTGAAAACCATAACTGAATCAATATAAATGTTTGGATTTGAACCGGAATGAAAATCGAAAAAAAATAACGGTTGGAAACCCTGCTTATTATAGAGCAAGCAGATGTAAAATAAATGACGACCAGTATTTAGATTGGTAAATAAAATGCAAGAAATTTATTCAATCCAATGGATAAAAATGTTTCAAAAAATATATTAAACAAATTAACTCGAATAACTATTTAGCCTCCAATAATGAATTTCTATCAGTGACATTTTCAATGATTAAAAAAAGTAGTAGCATTCTTAAACCGAAGACTTTTCGCTTCTTATTCAACTACGAAGCTTAATCGAGACAATTGGCTCAGAGACCTTGCTTTCACTTTCAATGTCAATAATTAACAATTCGAATGATATAAACGAAGAATAAAATGTCATCAACTGTTCCAAAAAAAAAAAATCTTGATCTAAATACATTTTACATACTCAAACAATGGATCGTCAGCATATTTGCAACGTTTTATTGAAAGTAATTTCAATATAAAAAAACCGGTAATGATAATGATTCCTCTCTTTATTTTAATTATTGTTCTACAAAAATGCGGCACGTTTCTTGCCACAAAAAAATAATGCGCTGAATTAATCAAATACATGTTTTGATCCTTCAAACTGCAATTGATATCGTCGATATTAATAATTATTTAAATGCAACTACAACTAATATATATCAAATATTTAACACGAATTTGATTTAAATATGCATATAAATATATTGATGTCTTTTTAATTTAGTAAAGACGCTGTAGTTCGATTATTATTAAAAATATTTTTTTATGCAAAAGTGTTAATATTCAAATAAAATATTTATCAAAATTCAACTATATAAAAATATTACGGACTTCACAAATATACAAATTATTATTTGCTTATAACGCATTGAAAAGATGAAATGCCCTACATTTGGCTGGACATTTTTTAACGTGTTATGGCCACTTATTAAGAATACATTTTAGCGCGTTAAGCGGCCGGCGTGATCTGCGAGTTGTATAAAAGAATACTTCAAAATGTAAGTCATTTCGCTTATTTATTTTAATTTGATAATGTTTACAACGAAAATAAAATGTAGCATATCAAATGTATCGGAAAACGTACAATTCAGTATATAAATCCATGCCAAAAAATGATATACTCTGATTTATTGTGTATTCACAGCCTTTAATAATATATAATATACTAAATTCACATCTATTTATTTTACATTAAATCTAGTACTCATTACAAAGTGAAATGCTTTGTATTTGTTTATAAATTTGGTGTTTGCGTCGAAAATATAATTTGAGGTTAGGTCAAGATGTCAATTCAACGTTCATAAACGTTTGCTATAAAAACAATTTTAAATAATAAGAAATATTATTTATGTGACTAAAAATGAATTATGCATTTAATTAAAGGACTACTGCAGCAAAACCCCGTTCTGAAATGACCCTGGAGGAGTTGGCGAAAATTGAAGAAGAAGAATTTAGCACTGGGCCGCTTTCAGTCTTAACGCAGTCCGTCAAAAACAACACTCAAGTATTGATAAATTGTAGAAATAACAAAAAACTTCTCGGTCGTGTACGAGCATTCGATCGACATTGCAATATGGTCTTAGAGAACGTTAAAGAAATGTGGACGGAAATGCCTAGAACCGGCAAAGGAAAAAAGGTATTATAAATGTCCTTTTTTTATAGAAATAAGTTGCCGTATAAATATAACATATGAGACTTATTAATTTTATTCATCTTTTTTTGTAGACCAAAGCTGTAAATAAAGACAGATTTATCTCTAAGATGTTTTTAAGAGGTGATTCGGTGATATTGGTACTCCGAAATCCTCTAGCGACAGCAGCTGGAAAGTGAAAAAAAATTGTCTGAGTTTGAATTTTATAAATTCAATTTTTTCTTCATCAAAACACTCCATTTGTTTAAAAGAATACAGTAAAGTTTGATTTAATGATCTTCTCAATTATTTTTTAATTTTGTAAGCAAGTCAGCATTGTCACTTTTATACTGTATGCAAAAAATGTAAAATGAGCATTTTTACGTATGTAATTTATAATAAAAAAAAGTGAATGTATACAGAATTTGCTTCATTAAGTTTGATTAATCTTTAATAAAACTGTAATTAAGGTCGCCTTATTTAGAAACAATTGGCTTAATTTACTGAAGTATTTAACTATGCATGTACTGATGCGATATATGTTCGAATAGAATTTTTTTCCAGAATAATGCATTTTCATAAGCGTTAAAAACTTCATCAAGGTTTATAGCCACCATCACCAATTATTTTGACAAACTTCTCTGAATAAATATAGGCTGCTCATCCATCAGCTGATGCAATCTTACCTTTAATCCAAATTCTAATCCAAATTAAAGGTAAGATAGCAATTTTTAATTATTATAATTAATTGCAAATTTGGATTAAATTTGCAATTTAATCCAAGAAGTCGAGTTTATGAAACAGAAGAGCTTTTTCTTTAATCCATCATCACCATATTGCAGCCACAAACAGTCCACTGCAGAACTATGGGTCTCTTCAATATCCATTCATAGGAAGGGGTTACATCCATCTCGTCTGTATCATACATTCACCTCCTCGTTCGTTCGATAATTGAGAGGTAGCATAACTTCTGAGTTTCATTTTGAACTCTCACCCAGCGGCTCTCCTGAATGAACTTATTGACGAACGCTTTCGCGAACTTAATAACACAGAAATTAAGCAAACTCAAATTTGTTACGGGGTTATGAACAAAGTACTGTCCAGAAAAAATTGTTAAACCTATCGGACCGGAAATCATGAGAGACGGGTGTCTTGTGTTTCATCATACACCCACGCATCAATGACAAAGTCGTACTGTAAAATCTAAATTCTCAATATATTTTTAATTTTTTTTATAGAAACTCATAAATATTCATACTTACCATTCAACAAAAAATCATATTCTAAAGAATCTTAACCATCATGAAATTTAGATATAATTCAGTGAAATCACATCGTCGGTTAAGATGTTAATCTCTTTCAATAAAGATGACTTTTGTTTGTGTTATCTTGAGAGCAGGCGTTTGTTTAGATAATTAAGATACTCGCATCATTCTTATTGTTGACCAATTTTTTTATTCCCCCTTGAATGTTCTGAAGTAGCGTCATTAGCCAAGTATCACCACTCCTTTGCAAAATCTACTCCTTCAGAGGTTAACTGGCGGTCTTGCACGTTAACCCTGTCCTTTTATTTTTGCAACACAATAGGTAAAAATAGCTGAACATCAGAAAGCAGATACCATGCAAGTTGAACATTAAGAAATATTCTGAAGAAATGAACGAATATTGTGTGCTATCAACAGTGTTAAGGTGCATTTATTGAGCTTGGTTCACAAAAGTGGATTTACATTAGAGCGTAGCGTTTGTGTTCTACGATTTGAAAGGGTTAAGGATGCATCCTGTATTCAGATTTATTTAATCTGTATGGATAATTCTTGATGCGAAGAGCACTGAACGGAGGAGTAGCGATGGAAAAAAGCTCTCAAATCTTATGCTGCAAATCAAATATGGTGATAATATGAAATACGGAAGAAATGTCCAAATACCTCAGTCTTGTGTTGATCGAAAGCAACAGATAAGGTCTAGAAATAAACAGACCTAAGCAAAGATAGTTGACAGACCCAGTAATTTAAATCACAATGACATACTGTGAGATTTTGAAATTGACGATTTCAACTACTTTGGATCGAATTCGATAAAAATCCTCAATATTTCAATAACTACTAAATAATGGTCCGATCCACCTTTTGAATATAATAGGTCAATTATGTCAGTAGATGCATTGCAACAACTTAAAAAATGTTCTTTCGAAACGAACAAAAACTGCGGTGTGAAGTGCAAATTGTGTATGAAATTTAGACATGAATTAAAAACATTTTAAACATACTTAAATAATGTATTTATAAATCTATGTATATTATTTACATAACTTCCTTATTCACCAAAACAATAAAGGCACTTAAAAACTTTAACCTTACCTTATAAAATATCAATTTGGCATTCCGAAATTAACAACCACACTTTAATCAGTGAATAAGAAATATATAATAATTACAGACTGAACATCAAGATAATTAAAACATCAATAGTTATATTAGCTGCCACAGTTTCATCACTATTAACAAAATGGAAATTGGTTATATTTAAATTATATTTAATATCAAAATAATTTTCCAATTTACATTCATAATATACTCCCAAAAATATTTACACGTGATAAAGCAAAAACTATTTCAGACTTCCGTCAATCGATATATATAAGAAAAAAATATTCCGATACAACAAAAAATTGACATACTGTACAAATTTGATACAATCTACATAATTCTCATTTCATAATATTTATTAATTTAATAGCAGTATGTAAAACTAAAGTAATAGCATATCTTTATTATTTCATTAGAAAATATATTCTTTTGTGCTATAAGTCCTGCTATAATTTTAATTAGTTTTTAACAGATTGATAATGTTAATATGCGTGAATATATACATTTAAAATTCAATATTTTTGTAATCGAATTATTTATAAAGATACAAATTGAATAGAGATCTCACTAGTTTTTTAGTATTAAAAATACGCATTTATTTGTTACTACAAAATCGTGTTAATAATAGAATTTTTTTTAAATGTATACATCCATTCATATACAATACACAATATAAATTTCTTTCTATAAATGAGTATACATTTTTAGATTGAATAACCAACCTTATTGTGTAAATCATACAGTAATCTATTAATTGTAAAAAAAAATGTGTATTTTGAAAAACAATGAAAAAATGTCTTTTAAATAACATACTCTACATGCTAAAACAGAATAATAGTAGAATAAGAAAAAAAAAAGCTTGTAACATATATTGAAATTGAAAGATATTTGGTACGTTGCATATATTAAAATAGCGTTTTAAAAAATTACTTAAGAATAGTTGGAATTATATAAAAATGTATCCAAAAGTTTATTATGCAAATTTGAAAAAACATAACTTAAAATCGGAATTTTGAAAAATACAGATTTCCAGTCAAGTATATGTGCCAACAACGTTTCAGAAATCCAGAACGTTGATGTAAATGCGCGCATAATTGAAGATAATAAAATGCTGATGTTTTGCTATCTAAAAATGGCTATAAAAATTATAAATGCAAGAACTAATACATACAAATTCCTGACCCATTTATAATTTATACATAAAATTATTTTTATTATCATCATTAACGTAACCATTATTAATCCACAATATAAAAAAATCCTCCTGTGATATTATTAGAGTTATTAAAAAAATAATAGGATTGATGTTGCAAGAATTAAAATGAATGTACAAAAATCCACATTTGGAAAATCACTACATGTCATATTCATACACTGTATGATTTTATTTCAAACCTTAGTCACCTAAATTAACCCTGTATACATCATGTTCCTATATTTAAGTTACAAATTAAAATCATATATTTTATCAAAAACTACTGGATTTCTTAAAAACGAGTAAGACGTTATATATAATATATATGGAGCTTTAATATTTTACCAGTTCAACCAATATATTACCATGTTTAATATCTAATTCTTCTCAAAAGTATTGATTTTTGAATACATTTATAAAAATATAAATATAATCATGTTTATGAGGATACAAATTTATAAACAAGAAAATATACACATATCTAATATGCTGCCACATTAGTTGATTTATGGAGATTCTTAATAACATTTTACATAGAAAAATAATCACCGATATTGATTGAATGTTTTAAAATGTCTCTCAAGTGTATTTCAAATTTGCTACTTTTATTACACTTTATATCTATATATGTACATTCAATCTATGACACTCACCAAAAACATGTGAGAAATCGAATAGGATCACTTTATCGTTTGAAATATGCTACTGATTTTTCGTGAGGTATTTTAGATTTGAATTTGGCAATTAAACTATATATGTTATTTAAGTCTTCTTGACTTTTATATTTTTTTGTGATATATAGCATCCTAACTTTCTTATCTGTATGACTCTCTATGATACCCCAATCTTTGAGCAGCCTCAGGCAATTTTTCACTGCATCTACTGACATGGTTTCACCTGAAAAGATCAATAATATATAATATCAATAGTGTTTTGTTGAATTAAGTCTATTTTATTTTATATTATTTTCTATTTTACTTACCAAATTTACATTCGCCTCTATTAAAGGAATCTTCAATTTCTAAAACTATTTCTTTTACGAAATCTGCTTCGGACATACCGTTATCAGGATACAGTATTTTTGGTAAACATGCAATGGTAATACTATAAGCCTCTATCAATGGACGCAGAAGATTCTGTAAATGATATCTGAAATAAAATTAAATATTTTTAATCAAAAGCATAAAACCGAAATAATAAGAACCAAAATCTGCTTAATAATATAAAATCAAAGATTTTGAAAGTAATTCCTTTATACCTATAATTTGCTGCTTTTTCATCAAGATTGACAATATATTCAGGGTCACCATCAGATATTGGACCATCATCAATTGAATGAGCAATTCTACGACTCCATAATTGATCTGAGTTATAAGACACCTATAAACAATTAAATCAACTGTCAGAATTTACAATCTATTTGGTTGGGGAATAAGTTCGTAGCGTTTTTATCAAAAACTTTTATTTAAACAAAAATCAATAGTTTTGACAATAAATTAATAAATAATGTATTCGCCGTTGCTGTTTACTATCTCTTCCCACCTCTCGACCAATTTGTCGATGACGATCTGCCAAAAATCGCCCAGTCTGATATTTTTAAGGTCGTCTTCATTGGTGAAGGTAACGCCTCTCATATAGTTCGACAGGGAGCGGAAAAGATGGTAATAAGATGGGCCTGGCGTTGTTGTGAAGGAGTATGGTTTGGCCTTGTTAATGGGATCTTTTCAGTTGAACAACCTCTTTCACATGGTGTATCTGAGCTATGTAGAGCTCCTTGTTGACCATGGTATTCCTTTCGAGCATTTCCCAATGCACCATGTCCCACCCCACCAAATGCAGATCATGGTCTTCTTTGGATGAAGGTCAAGCTTGACTCTCGGCTTTGGCGTATCTCTTGGAGCCACCCATTCCTTTCTTTACTTCATGTTTATGCATAGGCACCATATCTCATCTCCCGTGAATATTCAGTACAAAAAGCGCTGTTTATGACCGCGTGTTGCTCGATGGCGGGCAAGATGTTAAGAAACAATTTGAAGGCGATTTTCTTTGTTGCTTTTGTTAAGCTCGTGAGGCACCCAGGCTCCCAATTTTTCGGCAAATCCCATTGAATGATGATGATTGAGAATCATTTTATCACAATTCATTTTTTTTTTTAGCCAATTCACGACTTGTTTGGTTACCGTCCTCCTTCAAAAGTACTTTAAGACACTCTTCGTTGAATTTAGGTCTTCCGCTATCGGACATATCGTTAACATCAAAATCGCCATTTTCGAGCTTTGCAAACAATTTCCGTGATGTAGATTCACCTATGACACATTCTACATTGCAAATGTCCCGGGCTGCTTCAGCAGCTTTTTGACCTCGATGAAAAGCGAAGAAGAGTAAGTGTCGAAAATGATGCTTTTTACCTCCTGGATATTCCATTTTTAAGACTCAAAGGTAATAAAAAAATTAAATTATTCAAAAAGATGATTAACACAGATTTGTTGAACAAAAAGAGCTCTATCGAATGAATATTTTTGTCAAAAAGCAAAAAAAATGTAAAATAAAAGTATATAAAAACGCTACAAACTTATTCTTCAATCTAATCTAAAAACAATTTCGCATAAGTAATTGAATAAAAATTGAAAATTTTAATATGATTGGCAAGTATGCAAATTATTCACCTGATTTTCCTGCAATATGTCTTTACATATAAGTTCTCCTATTGCTTCTTGAACTGTATTATCAAGCTTTTGACAAGGCTTACATAATATAAATTCCTGAGACATTATTTCACAGAGATGCAAAGATAGATCTAATAGTTCACTGTTCCTAACTCGTACATTAGTGGTCGATTTTGACATCGATATAAATGTTTGTAAGGCAGTTACTACAACAAAAATTACCATATTTAAAAATCATATTATATAAAAGTCTAAAAATGTAATCATAGCTGTTAAAAATGTACGTACGTATAATGCTTTGTAGAGCATAATGAGAAAACAAGCCATAGCAATAATAAGAAAGCTCGATAACATTTGGTTGTTTTACTACAGGTTTGATTATAGTGGTGTTATCTTCTTTTTGTGTTATAATAAGATCAGGACCAAAAAGTTTAATCTATAAAAAAATTATAGCAACATGAAAATATTTTCAGTTAAGATATATACATTTTTAAAAAGTGAGTATTTGCTTACTGCATGATTAACGACATCTATTGATTCTCCTGAAAATCCGACATCCCTATTCTTTAAATGCAATTCACAAATCAAATCCGACAAATCCTGTGCTAACACATTCAAAGTACATCCACCTCTATACTTAGTTAACAAAAGGAATGCAACAGCATTGGTCGACATCACGGCTGTTGCTTGTGAACAATCTTAAATTCATAAAAATAGCATAAAATTTACATAATTCAAAATGTACACTGATTATTAATACAAATATATTAAATATTACCATATACAATGTGCCTTGCGATTGAATCCACAAGACCACGATGCTCCTCGATTACTACGTCTGTTCCATATAAACTAGAACAGCTTTCACGAGAGTTTAAATGTCTTTCCATGCTTAGCTTCTTAATTGAAATAGCTCCATTCATTTCATTACCATCCCTTGCAAAATTGTTCAACGATGGGGTTCTAGATATTGGAGATAACTTAGTAGGAAATTGTTGGAAAGTTCTTACCAATTCCTATAATACATTTAATATGTTGAATAAACAAAAAGTTATTGTTGAATGTTGTTTTTAATGTTATGCAGTTCATTTACCCTAAGAGAAAAAGGTTGATTAAAATCAATTCTCGTATTTCCATAATGAGAATTGAAAACTTTCCAAATCGATTTCAAAGCACCAGTAAATGACTCCATTTGTTTAGGCATACCAGTTTGCTCTTTAACGAAATTCCCCTCGACTAATTTTTCATAATTCATAGAAACAGGTACTAATAAAGCATCCTCAATAGTGCCATCGAGGTACGCATCAACTATCACAGATAAGATTCCACCTGAAATTAAATATTAATCAAAATAGTATTTTAACGATGTTAATAAAAATTGAATCGTGATTTTTCGTCAAAATACCTTTGGGAAGAAGCGGCTTTCCTGTTCTACTTCTACCGCCTTCAATGAAAAACTCAATATTACTTTGTGTTCCCAGACAATGTAAAATATACGTACGAAGAGCGGCTCTGTAAATAAGATCCTTCTCGCTTCCATTGTCCAATCTCCTCTTTATATAAAAAGCTCCCAGACCACGTAGCAACCAACTAAAGATAAAAATGTTAATATTCTTAAGTATGCAAAATATTTTTTGATAATAAGTATAGAAGAAAAAATGTATACCCGAAAAATGGAAGTTTTAAATTATCTCCTGCCGCAACAAATGGACAACGAATTTCAGTATTCAATAATATAAACGTGACAAGTACATAATCCAAATGACTTCTATGCAGAGGAACGAATATTACAGGCAATCCAGTTTCCCCTGCTTTCTTCAGCATTTCTATTTGTGTCGGAGATGCAGCTATTGATGAAATAAAACCAGGCAATAGCTTATATAACACCCAAGAAGTCAACCTATTCGACATTTATGAAATTCGATTAAAAACCATTATAAGATGATCTTATTTTCGCTTGTATAAAGCATAATTATTTTACCTTAAAAGAAAATCAGACATGGCTGATTTCATATTTTCCACAATGAGCCGTGATCGCTTTTCAGCAGATTTATAAATTGAATCATATGATGAATCTTTGGCATTTTTACTTTCCGGATCCTGGGATTCAATTTTGGCGAGAGTTTCCTGTGTGGTTAATTCAATTGCTTTTCTTAGGCTCTCATCCTTTATCACCTGAGCGACAAAAACATTATTAACAATTATATTTATAGACAATTGTATGCATTTGGTTAATTGTTGTTTAAAATACCTTTTGGGAAATCTCTGGATAATCATATTTTCTAACTCGAAGTGCTTGAATAATATCACAGAATGTTCTAGCAAAGAAGCCATTATTTCCATAGTTAATTTGCCCAAAATGAAGTACATTGATCACATTCAGTTTCCTTTCGGCAATGCTCAACGTGGTTTCCTTAAAATAATGATATAAAATTCATATTATGAACAAATTTTTATTACAACAATCAATTAATATACATGTTTATAGAAGTGAATCATGATTTTCTAATCATAAATTTTATGGTCACGGAAAAACTATGAAACATAATTCCTAGAATTGTTTTTTTTTTTGCGTTGTTATGCGTTTTTTAAATTTTACATCAGGTGGTCAATATATTATATAGCTTATTGTAAAACTACGTTTTCTTAATGATGCATATTGATTTAAAAATACATTCCAGATATGTCAAGATGTATTTATTTTTAAATACGGAAAGCTAATGGTCACATATTTTTAGTATTGTTGATGTAAACAAAGAAAAATATAAACTGCATATGTTGATACGCTTCGTTCCACTAGATAAAACATCATATGGTCGAACCAAAGTCAAAGTAAATGTAGTGCAGGAAATCAAGCTCATCTTTGGATTACAAATATAAGGTCAATACCCTATAAGAGTCATTTTTAATAGATAAAAACCGAATAGAACCAATCCGTAATCATACTATTTTAATGACAATTTTATTTACTTTTTCTTTTGTCGTTGAAAATATAAACAATCTTATCATATAAGACTAAGTAGTTAAAAATAAATTAAAATAGACTTAATATATCAAATCTCAAACTATATGATATTTAAGAAATAAGAATGTTTTCCATAATGTTAATTTTGTAAGACACATTAGAGTAAAAATACAAGTGATATTCAAACTATTTGAAGTTCAATTGATGACGGACTCCATAAGAAAGTGGACCCAGATGGCTTATGCATTAATTCGAAATTTGAATATGTTTCTTTATTATTAGTGAAAGCATGAAATGCATATGAAAAAATCATCAAATCAAAAATATCACCATTTAACTCATTAATGACACCAAATTCCAGGTCATCTTACCATTTATTCATGATAGTTGTGTTCCATTCCACCGTTAGGGGAACATATAAAAAACGAGCACTAAAAATTAAGAAAGACTGAAATTCATTTCATACGATTCAACAAAGAACGAATATTTATTTTATGATTTGATGACTTTTCAAATTAATTCCATATATAAACACAAACAATGACCAATTTGGAGAGTTCATTTCTGCAGAGTTGAGTTGCATGCACTTTTGGCATGTAAACAATGTGACTAATAATGCATTTTGGCAAACAATACTAATCATGATTTCAAGCAATGGAAGATAAGATTCATATCGGGATATTTCCTAATATTGCAACCACATGCAACGATACAAAGGGTAAATCTAACAAATAAAAAAGTATGATTTAAACCTGGGAGGGGATTTGTTTTACTTATTATCATTTTTAATATTTGCAGGAAAATGAATGCATTTGCATGTAATGCTAATAAATTATTTTATACTGTGGAGGACAATAAAATAAGATTTTAATATACAAAAGCTATTGTTTGTACATTAGGTGAATACATATTCATGGGTTATGGCAATAAAATCTACAGTCGGTATTAAAATGCATGTTTTGTAAAATAAAGGTGCACAATGATTTTGGTAGTTAATTTACTCTTTTATGAAAAAATCCAATCCAATAGAAACCCATTATTATCATAAAAATTATTATATTATTTCAAACAATCATTATAAGATCATTTCAACATTATCACGGATATAGCGAGTAATTATACAAAGAATAAATTAATCAAAAACGAATTATTATTAATAAAATATGTTTAATTTGTTGCCTTTTACAATATTAAAGTAGATTGATTTTCGATTTTTTTCGTACTGGGAATTAATAACAATAATAGTTGCAATGCTTTCGGGTTGCTATTTGGATTTCAACTATTCGAATCATGCAATAAAAACAAAATTATTGAAATCGTTAGCGCATTATAATATTAAAAATCTGTAATCAAATAAAGCCGCAGTAATTTAAAATGTCATATATGGCAGTCCCTTTGTGCTCGTTATAACCGAATTAAACTGTTTATCGCGACATTTTCGTACATTTTCGCATTTTTTTTAAACTGCTGGTTAAGCTATCATGCCATCGAGCGAATAAATGTAAATGCTAAAAACTGGACGCATATAAGCGAAATATCAGCGAAATTTAAAAGCCAGCGACGACGCAGAAAAGCACACGGCCATTATACGGTAAAAAGTGGATAGGTCAGTACATTTTGATGATAAACTAAAAATAAACAATCAATACACATCAGTAAACACGTACGTGCGAGATAAATGCGACATTATTACCGACAACTCCAACACACAAAGCACTTAATTTTTCCGCACAAACAAATAGACTAGGGCGCAATGATTTCTTAGAGATATTTGGGCGCGTGGAAGCATAATTTCATTAAAAAGATCACTTTGCAAATAGGGAATAAAATGACACTGCTGGGCACTCAGACTGCATCGCTATGCGTCGATATGCAATACGAAAACAATAACATATAGGTTATATTCAAACCTACGTAATGACGGTTATCGAAAAAGCCGCGCCACTGATACATCCCTTGCATAACGTCTCCGGCTTCTTAGCAAGCGTCCAGCATCTGTGACTCGGAAGCGAAAGGACGAAGAAGAGTCCTTTGGAAGTGGAGGAACACAGGTAGCCGGACGACGCTATTTATTAATTAACAGCACGTACGAATGGGGAACCGGTGTCGGCTGAATGCAGATGCGAGATGTCGTCACATTGGATGATGTTCAAGAGGCGAGTCAGTTAAACGCGCTTCTATTTTCTACCCAGACCGACTGTTCGCGCTACTGTATTGGAAGCGATTCCTTTTAACGTTATACATTTGACACTTTGTGTCACAAATGTCAATCGGAAAGCCAATGAACGGCGTAAACAATGGACTCTTTGCATAATATCACTGTGACACGTAAATCATACGATGCTTTCGTCATTCGTAACTAATTTATTTATTGTGAGACCGAAAACACTCGACACAAAGTCGCTGCCCGAGTGCTGCTTCAAACAAAAACATTTTCCTCGGAAGATGACAGGCGACCACAAAGACAGAAACGTCTCAATTAACAAATGAAAATTGCAGAACAAACAATCGTATGATCGTACAGATAGCCCCGAGTTCGCAATTATCCTTGAAAATGTCACAAAAAGTCCTAAAAGAGGACGGAGTGACCGCAAGATATGTGTGTCCAACCAGTCCGCTTTTTCGGATCGCTGACATGATAAATGAACGCCTTGCAATCGAACGGACAGAGTTAATCAGTGTTGATTCAGGTGAAATAGAATGGTCAAGTAAAATAAAAATCATGTGCATCTCTCGACTGGTATTCTGCGTTTTGCGTTCCAAACCCAGTTGCGCCCGTGGCGGGCGCCTACTTTACCACCCCCTTGTTACAGCCCTATGGACTGTAACAACCCCACACTACCGACAATAAATTTGGAAACGCTTAGCATATTATCGAGTAAAACATAACAATTAACTGTGACAATTAAAAAAAACGATTTTATCAGAAAATCAGCCGAATTAAATATCTTAAATCGTACCGCTATCGAAATTAAAGCATTTTAATCAAGAAAACTGCTTTAAAAAATGAAAATTTTAAATCAAGCATTTTACAATTGGAAGACACCAAAAGACTGAGACATTGAAGGACAGGAAAAGACCGGGCCGCCCAAAATGTACTACGGATGCAAAATATTCACTATATTATCGTCCAAATGAAATCATCGTTTTCCAGCACTTCAATTGGTCGCAAAACTGAATGAAACCAGATCATCTATGTTAACGTATCGGTGTCTTTATATTGGAAAGTCTCTCGAGTTCAGGTGGACTTTACGGGAAATGTGATGATGTGGCGTTGTTTTGGAAATTAAAAAAAAACTGACGGTTTAATAAAAGTCGACGGAAAATTAAACAAAGAGGGTAACTTGAAAATACTTGGAGAAAATGCAGTACCTTGAGGTTTTCAGATATTAGGGCGAAATTTTACATTCCAGCAAGACTATGAATGCAAACACATTTCATATTATTGTCAATAGTGTATACTAATCTGTCGAAGTACGATCTAGATATATGAATCAAAATTGCTGGCCCTATTAATGTCGAAACGTCTAAATGTCGAAACTTTATATAAGACATATTAGCTTTAAGACTTTCGTCATAGCCACGACGCAATAACCGCAGCGAATAAACCATGCCAGGTTATGATCCAGCGTTTTCTATCTGGATCTTTTAGACTCGAATCTGATCCAATTAATCAATAATGTTACCAGGCTATGGATGTCTACATTTCTTAAATCTGTAATTTGGAACATGCGACAATTTGATTGGAAATTGCATCAGTCGTTCAGCGAAGAATTTCAACTGATTAGAACTATTTTTTTTTTTTTTGACATCGTTAACCTGAAGAAAAATGTCATCTGATAAGGGGGTTCATTCATCTTCATAACACTTCACTGTAATATATATACTTACATATTTATTTTACGCGCAAAATTATCCATTTTACGAAATTGAAACACTGTCACAGTAAGATGTCCACAACAAGAACGAGAATCGAATATAACATACAAGTTATCAATAAAAAGTTGCTTGTACTGAATAAAAAATTAATGCATTTTTAATACCACGATTTAAGAATAAATAAGAAGTTATAACCATGTTTAAATAAAGTTAAATACCGGAAAGGCGCGAGAAGAAAAATGCTCAATTCCCACGGAAACACAAACGATAATTGCATGACAGACGACGCACTTTAGATTTTAGACAATAATATTTATTTTAATTGTACTGAGGCTCGCATATCAAATTCTTGCAATACAATACAAGAATGCTTTGATTTTGAATTTTCTTTTTAATGCCTCATTTCAATGCGTTGACAAATCCTTGACAGTTTTCTATGAGATATATCAACAATAATAAATATAAGGAAGTTATACATAAACAATCATTGTATAATTATAATCGATTCATAAAATAATGAGTGCAATTAAGTTTTTATTAAAACACATATCTAATTTATTTGTCGTTGTAATCTAATACTTCTTACATAAATAAGGTCTCCTTTAGTACTTTTTACGTTAAAGAAATTTCGCAATAAGCTGAATCGCAATAGGTATCTAAATTGGAGATTTCTGAGAAGAGTAAACCGAGATTTTACTGTGTATGCCTCAATGATAGCCATAATATGGAAAAATTATCTTACGTCCTAAATAAATTGGAAATTAATTAGTCGCATAACGTTACTGAGGGGAAATCTAATTCAAACGACAACACATCAATATTCAGCTGTAATTCTTCGTTTATGGATTCAAAAATACGCTAATGGATGTTAAGGATGGTCAATTTCGACTTCAGTCACTCGTCTGCATTGCTTAAAACAAGAATCTCAGCCTCATTAACGATAAGCCGGTTATTGAAAAAAAAGACACGTGCTTATGTCCTCATTTACGCTTCTATCTAAACATTCGATACATTAGATAGCCGAATTCCTAGCGCTTGAGGGTTAAGATAAAAATTATCGATATGTACGATGAAAACGTTCTGTTTACAAATTTCATCAAGACTAATAACGCAGTCCCGCCAAAGTTTAGGTAATACAATTGCAAATAGGTATTCATGATTGGCCGATTGCGATTGTGAAAAAATCGCGACCGCAATCATGTGATTTCGATGCGTCTTTCAGATTCTAATTTTTCCGAATGGATATTATTAGAACAGACGTCAATGTTTCGGATGGGAAAAAAAGGAAGCTGGCGTATGATAGAAATATTTAATTTAAAATAGATTTAACTTGCTCGCCCCTTGAGAGAGATATAGAATAGACTTTGAAAGTCAATGTTGCAAAAATAGCATTGAGTGTCGCGAGTTGCCCCGCAGAGACGGCATCTGCATTTATTTACCAGAAGCAATAAAAGACATCACAACAAGGAACGTTTACAAAAATCGCCAAGAGATGTCAAAAATACTGTTGAAATATGATTGTTGGACTTACTCTGCTTCCGGGAGTGCATCTGATGCAGGATGAGCCCATAAAGGGTCTGGAGACAGCCGTAGTGATGGGAGTTTGCGATGGAATCTCCTTTATTTGGAACAGGTTTGCTTCTCTTATCTAAAAAAAAAATGCAGTGTTGTGCAATCAAATCCTCAAGAAAAAATGTAGATATGGAATTTTGCAGTGTTGAAATGTTACTATAGTGAAAAATTGTCATTGTCCATAATAACGTTCCGCAACCAAAATTATGGCTATATACATTGAAATTTATTATGATTTGGTACTAAAAACTTGGTTTTGCGGCAAACTGTCATTCGAAATAATGCAAAAAAACAGTGGAATGTTAAGCCTGATTACGTTAATTGTGTTTTGTACATCTGTGTATTGTGTTTCCGTGGGAACGCTCGGAAAACATATTAAATATCAAAAGCTGTCTTATTACGAGGCCACAGCAAGTATTAAATATCATTTGGAATGACATATATATATATATTAATTTATAAATTAAAAATATGTATTAAACACTCCAAATACTACAAATCTTTCAGTGTCAAGTTTCTTAATTTGATGTTTCCAAAATACAGTAAATTGGTGATCAGCCATGTTATATTTTTCAATAAAGGAACGCCAATTATACAATAAAAATTGAATTGGATGCGTTTAAAAATGATGGAAGACTAGTTTTTTAAAAATTAAAAACGTCTTTTAACAAGTTAACAACGGGACTCGAGAATTCTCGTGTTCGTAGACTGTGCATAAACCGCGAGACACGAGAAAGTGTTTTAAGAGTGTAAATATTTTTATTTTATTTCGGTGCCTATGGGTGTAATCTGCAGATATTGTTGAATAAAAATAAAAAAAATATTAAGATATGTTTAAAACTTCGAAAGTTACATATATTATAATGAGAATTTAAAAAAATAGCAAAATTGCAAAATATTGCTAAAGCATATGCGGTCCGCGCAAATAGCCCACCGATTACGTGTTAAAAACCTATAGACTTCGAATCTATTTGTAATTTATGTAGTAAAGGTTGCGGAATGTTGATCTACAATTTTGTCAGACTTGTAGAGAATTTAGAAATTTTGTATTCATGATCAATTGAAGAGAAATTCGAGCTGAAATTTCGTTTTGGGAGAATTCGACATGTAATTGAATAGGATAAATATCTTACTTTATTCAGCGAATCTTTGTCTGTGCTGATTCGCCTTCTATTATTTGTTCCAGCATTGCGTAAATTGAGTCCGGAAGGCCTCTGACCGCCGATCCGATTCTTGGAATCGTCTCCGACGATGCTCTTCTGCTTCCATCCTATGTAAGCTTCCTGCAGGCGAGCTGATATGACGTCCACCATTGTCGTTGCCCTGCAATGAAGACAAAAGCACTTTTACCATATGTTTGGCAATACAAATTTAACCACAAATCAGAACTTCTTTTCCTAAAACACATTTATTTCATGAATATGACATTAATTTATTTTTTCGCTATAGCAACAAAACACATACAGACACTGAACATTCAATAGCGAATCATAGCGCGAGTTAAAGAGACGCGGTTAAATCGGACACAAGAACTAACTCGGAGATCTCTTTAAATCCAACTGAACGATTCTTGCATTGCGTTTACTATCCGGTCATTAAATCCACCTTATTTTTAATGCCACACTTGGAAATCTTACTCCGGAGTAATTGCGGTCAGCCAACTGCGCCGACAGCTGTTTTCAAATAAGAAACGCAACGTAACATCGACGTTAAATGGTCTATTCCTCAGTTAATAAGCAAGAAGCTGAAGACCATCCGTATTTAGCAATTCAGGATGATTCTTCAAGGTAACGAGAAATCGAAGCCTCGGCATGGACGCTCTTAATAACAATAGTAAATCATAAAATTGCATGCGCAATAAAATATTCAAAACATGCGTCGTATCACTTGGTCAGGTTACAAGTGCATCGACGAAACATGTTGCTGAAGATGTTGCGCAACACCAAAGAAAAGTCATCGACTGCGACCGGTTCATTGGTCACCTAGTTTCTGTTGCAAGGTAATCAGGCCCTCCACATCCATACTTGACAGTACCATAAAAGCGCAAAGAAGACACAACCACATCGACGACCATCATCATCATCGCCAACAACTTCTTTTATAATTGCGCAAAAAACGAACCGATTGAAAAATGAACACATGAAAGTGCCTCATTGTAAAGAAAGTAGAACTGAGTAGCCACGGGCGGTCTTCAAAGATACAACCGATTCCGTTCGAAAACAAATGTTATCATACACGCGAATTAAATATAACATTAACACATTATTTACGGGACACATAATTTTATGAATTACGCTATATCTTGGTTAACGCCGGTTAAAATGTTATTATGCGATGTTTTTTCACATTAGCGTTAGTTTTCTTATGGGAATTTATTGAAACATTTTTTTTCAAAATTGAACACACTCCCAATACACAAAGTGACCAAAAACTATTTTAATTTTCGGAAATATAGAATTCTTTTTACAGTCATAGAACACATTCCGTATGTATATAAAATGTGTATTTATTTGCAAAATTTGCGGTGAACATGAATAAGGTGAGCATATTATATTTTTATTCTCTAAATCTTCACATTTTCCAAATTTTCACGGTTCTCCAAATTTAGGATTGCATTGAAGAATATGTAATTTTTCTCTTGTATTATTACGGTTTAGTGCTAAAACTTTTCGGGATACAATCCCTTTTATAAGACCATTGCCAAACTGTTTTTATACGGTTTTTCATGGCGTATTTCATTTTCATTTTAAAAATATCACAGCCACATCTGTAGATTAGAAAACAAGATGATTGAGTTACGATTCCAACCGCTTAACCGCGGGACTACCTACTACGTAATATATCATCGAAATGTTTGTCGTCCGCTTTTAAACTTATAAACTTTACAAAGTAACGATTACCTTCAATAAGCGGTAGCGAAAGATAGTAATTATCTGTTCCCGCAAACAATGTGTTAAGCAATGTGAACCGTTATAATTTGACGAATTAATCGATAGCAAGTGTATCTTAAGAATAAATATATACACCTCACTTGATTTACACGTTGGATATATAAATATCTAATCATCGTTTAGGCTCCTTAAGAGGACGTTGAATTCGTTTGCAATCTAATTGCAACAATTGAAAGTATCGGAGTTGAGCAATAACATTGCGCAAGATGACAGAAAATCATCTACTTTCACTTTTGATAAAAATACAAGGAATTATTATAATAAGGTATGAAACCTTTAAAGCTACAAGTCTGCCTTCATAAAGGACACTCTGATAAGGCCGGTTGTAATAGTGCTGTCTTTCGTACGCTGGAAGAAGCATTCAAAAAGTGGCCTATAATGACTTCTTATAATATAAAGAAAAGAGAAATTGTTTTCCAAATTCGGTTTAATTGGAGTAATTGTGCAGCGCTGATTTTATAATTTGATTCGCGTGCCGAAATAAAAGAAGATTGTGAAACTGTGCTCCAAGTACAATAAAAAATAGAGGTAATGATAAGTAATAAGCATTAAAAATACACACAATAAAAAACATTAAAATTGAATATACATAAATCATTCAGCTTCTGAGTGGTCACAAGAAAGCAACGAACCTGCTCAGGTCATGATTTAAGCCGCATTAAGAGTCCAGGTTTCATTTTTTTATGATTTTTAAGCAAAGTTATTATATCATTCACATTAAAATATTGATTGCAAACAAATCCTAATTTGATTACGCGTCAATCTTTTATGATCCAATTTACATCGACAAATGTGCAGATTTCCCCATGAAAAAATAGATTGACTTGATTTTAAAAAAAATCCACTGGATTAGCACATAAGACAACCAATTAAGCAAATATACTTTGTAACAAATCAAGCAACTGAATCACTGGGTCTTATCGTCGTAAAACAATAGATCTCGTGACAACATGATTTAATACACGAAAATCCAGTATAATCATGGGCCTGCGTATGCGGTTTAAAGTATAAAAATATAAATTCTTGAGAATGACGTAGTGTTTGGCTGAAATAAAAGAAATCACGATGCAGTTCGATGGCGATAGCGATAGGTGATAGGTTCAAATTGGAGAAGATAACGACTCAATATCTCAGCAAGAATTTCTTCAGCTGAAGTATCGGAATCACGCTGGACCAAATTGTTCACATGCATATTTTTATCTCGTCGGTCAGCTTTCAGATTATACGATAAGAAAAGGTCAATCGGTACAAAAAAAATAATCGTTCAAAGCATTGACATGTTTGACATTGAACCGAGAAAACAATGAAGATTGTATCCTTTATGATCGATCCTTTGCGATAATCCGCGAAAATCTTTCAACATTACAAATCGTTGTTTGTAAACATCTTTTTTGATTCGAACACAAAAATGATGAAAAATCTTGAAAATTTTCCGTTATCGGTCGTCATTTCAACGGCGGCAAAGATGCAGCAACCTAATCTGCATGACCTGTTTAACACTTTAACCCCTAACGTGTGATCTTGTTATTGCGATTCGATATGGCACGTGTCGATAATACTGTAAAATAATCAATTTAACCTTTAACAGGTTTTAGGTCAATTCTGTGGAAGATTTCTTGAATAAAATCATTTTCATTTCCGCAATGCATATGTAAAAAGTGTCAAGACAAATTATGATTCACGAGACTAAAAATAATTAAATTAAACGACAAAAATATAAGTATACCTAAAAGCGGCTGAATTGTCTATTTGCACCAAAGAACAATGCCATATGAATATTATAATTTTAGCAAATATGAACGCACTTATTTATACAGCCAACATCGAATGTTTAACACTCAATCAAGCCAAATGAACTGGATTTTTACTTTGAATTCCACACACAAAAGTCCGGCAACTTCTAATGCTCCTAATAAAAAAAACCAATAGATACAGTATTTTATTAACAAATATTTACTAAATTAGATAACCATATTGAAGGCCTTCAATCTCGCGATACATGTAAAACTATTATCTTATCAAAGCACAAGTAGTCCACGATACGACAAGGACCACTTCAAATAAATGGTAATTTTACTAAAAATAACCGAATGGCGAGATGTCCATTTCTGAGCTGAAAACCTTAACACAAAGAATCCCTGTAATGATTCATATAAACACAGACAAAAAACTTAATAAAATACAACTCTCTGTATTAAAGAAAAATTTTGAATAAAAAAGTGTATTTAGAAGAACCAAATGTAAACATTTATTGAATAAAAACAAAATAAATTATCAATAAAGTAGTTTTCTCAGTAAAAGTAAGGTGTTTTGTTACAAAAATACGTAATTTTCCGTCAATAAACACTCATTTTCAATAACAAAAAATGCAGTTATTACATTAAATGCATTCATATTATTTGAATCGAGATACTAACTGTAAATTATATTACTTTTTATAAGTTTTTACTTTAGGTAGATTATAAACACCAGCTCATGCGGCAAACCCTCAAGGGATGATAAATGTACATGTGCATAATAGATACAAGTTTCAGATTTTTTCAGAATTTCAACGGTGTACAAAATAGACATCATGGTGGCGCACGAGTGTTTTAGCACGGTAAGGGAAAAGGTAAAACAGCGGTTCTTAACCTTTCTTAACGGTCTTGTTAACCCGCGTTAACAAGACCGTTAAGTTGTTGTATAAAAACGCGTTTAATACGCTTAAATAAATATAAAGTTTAGCTTTTTTTTAGCCAATGAATGACTTAAAATCCTATTCAAATATCCTATCCTAGCTAGCATGAGTGCTCATCACATCAAAATATTTATCCATAGAAAAATATGGAGATAGCCTACAACGGCACCACAAAAAGACATGTACAAAATAAAAATGCCCAGTCATAAAGGGTTAACACGCTCGTAACTCAATCATCTTGGGCTCAAATCTATACGAGGTGTGGTCAGCGACCACATTTTTAAAAGCGTGCATACGCTCGATATATCATATCAAAGTGGTCGGCAATGCTTCCATAGAAAATATTGTAAAAAACTTTTAAAAATTTAATAGCATATTTAAAATTTGTTACCCTTATAAGCGCTTATAAGCAACCGATAATACATTTGGCGATGTAATGATTTTAAACAAATCAATATTCAGGAGCGACGTACTAATCAATCATTTATTAACAGAGCTTCACCTTTGATGTGCATTGATTTATATTTTGGACCTTGTACGCTATGAACTTTTTTTTGACCTATAGCCCATTTTTAGGTCTAAATTCTTCTATCCCCATTAATTGCTCGTGATTTAATGGAAACATGTGACATTGGAATCACAATTAATATTAATTCTATTGTATTTAAAGACGATGTTAATAGTTTCCACCAACACCATAGTGCAGCCACAAACTGTCCACTGGAAAACTAGGGACTTCAATATTCATTCACAGAAAGGGTTTGCGTCCCATCTCGTCTGCCTCATACATTCACCTCCTCATTCGCTCAATATAGAAGGTAGCATGACCTTCGAATTTCATTTAGAACACTCACCCAGGAGGTCACCTGGATTAACGTAACCAGGAACAACTACACTCTCTATCGCAAATGCGACCATTCCCACACTCTCTATCGCAAAAGCGTCCTTCGACACGTTCATCCAGGTGGCCCGCTGGATGAACGTTTTAAATGAAGCTCGGAGATCGTGCTATCTTCAATATTGAGCGAACGAGAAGGTGAATGTATGATAGACGAATTGGATGTAATCACTTCCTGTGAATGAATATTGAAGAAACCCTAATTCTGTAATGGACTGTTTGTGGCTGGAATATAATGATATGGTCTATCCATGACGATAGCTTATATGGAACGCCATATCAGACGTCGTATAATAATGAATTTAATATTTGCAAGCGTTCCCGCGGAAATATCAACGACTGATAAATGATAAACAGGCACCGGGGTTAATATAAAAAAGAGACAAGATGTCAAAGTGAATACAATTTATGCGCCGTAATAAAAGTCATTGTGCCATTAATCGATTTTATATGTGCCTATGTGTCACAAATCGCGCGTAAATGGTGATAAGTCAAGGCAAACCGTGATTGAAGTTTTAATCTCACTTTTTTTTCTACACGTATTTGAGTTTTTTATATACGCATTTATACACACAGATTACATATTCTTTGGATGACATTAGACGTATATAACAAATAATTCTGCATCTTCATTTCTATCGATGGACCAAGTGAAAGTTACGAATAAAATAGATATAAAGTATGTATTTGTAATGGGATATATGAAATTTGACACGACTCGTATGCCATTTATTAACCTTATAAATGAATGAATGAGAAATTTCATTGTCGACTTTCACTTTTCAGACATACTGACCATTCGTCACTAACCTGTTTAAAACGGGCATTTTCAATGTCATTGTCAAACGAAGCAAGCTCATTTCATAAAACATTATGTTGCTAAAATTTGCAATACTTCGCATTTATATCGAATGTTGCCAATTAAGGAAATATCATTTGTACGTACGTCTTTATGTACAATGACAAAAATAACAGATACCAACAATCAGATTGTCGATAATTATCGGACACAATAAAATGATACGATATATCACAATTATTTATAGTCGAACCCCTGCGAATTTCGATTCATAAGAGAAATTACAGAAATAAATGTGTAATTAAATCCATAGCTTGAGTGTAGAAGCGATTCTAAACTGCAGTTCTTGAACGTCATGTAGATCTTTGTGACCTAACATTTGTGAGGATAAGAGAAACTTGACTCTATATACTTCAATAAACCCTTCCCAATAAAATCAACATGGTCAACAATCAAAACGCTAAATAAACGAAATATAATAATCTGGTTTTTACAAACATAGTTCGAAAACATTTTCTACAACACAGGCAATAGAAAAATATAGGATTTTCCAAATATATGATGCAAAAAGGATTTCTTACGATACAGGTAAAAATACAAGTCAGCGTAAGAAATATAATAAATTATTTTATGAAGCAAAAGGATTAAAAATTCTTTACAGAACATGAAGAAAAGCGTGATATCTTGTACAAATCCTATGAAAAAATATCTAAGTCTGTCCAAACCTATTTTATTGGCTCTAAGTACATAAATAGAAATATCTTTTTTTCTCAAAACACAAGGATCCCGAACGATAAAAAAGATAAAGTTAAAGAGATTTGGTAAGATCTATACATATCTACTACACAATGATTAAATCCATAAAATTTATTAACACTTCGCTTGCGGGGTTATTTGGTTCGCCACACATTCAATATTGAGGTATCAAATTATACTAAAATGTTTAACCTTTTGCACTCATTCGGGGATGTTTCTAACGGATAGAAATTAATTATCAAACGAAATAAAAAACACAATTCTTAAAAAAATCCATAGTAGCTTATCAAAGAGGTAACAATCTACTTTTGGTGTGGAAAGTTAAAAGACTTATTTGACTACCAGGGATAACACAGGAACTACTATTTTAGGAGGTGATGTGGGTGTCAACATCAATAAATCTAATTATTTTGTAAAACTTTTAACAGATTTTAATTAATTTAAAAAAATCCAACGAACTTATTGAGTGATATCTTAATCAAAATCGTCTTTAAATGTTAGATCACCAGAACGAAAAAGTTCTCGAGTGCAGAGTTAAAAAAGGGATTTTAAAATATCAACATTTTACATAAGAATAACGAGAAAAACAGAATTCTTAACCAAAAATATTTACGCTTTCAAAAGCCGATATCGCAAAATTACCGTTTCAAATAGCTCCAGAACCAAAACTAACGTCGATAACGCTATACAAAATAAAGTTATGCATGAATTTGTCAACCAGATGTGTGTTTGAGTCTCGTCTTAAACAAATACTAAGATGTTAGTGTATGGAAAAAATATTTTAAAATTTAAAAATTAGAATGTCTTTAATAATATCTTCCGCTTTCAGCGTGTAATATTTACGAAGAAGAGATTATCTTCTCCCACATTCTGCGAGTGGCAGCGAATGATGATGATTCTCTGCTCCCGCAGGCAATGTGTTAATTGTTTGCTTGGAGTTTTTACCGTGAAATATTAAACGATCGGCTCGATCAAATGGATCAGGTTTAAAAAGAGTTGAGTGGTTGCATTAACAGTAAAAAATGTTTCGTAAGTGGCATACAATTAAAATAACCAGATTTTGCAACATAATACCGTGCCGATAGTCCGGAAACAAATCATATGTTTACTTCTTTCAAAGTCATCATTAGAAAACTCACGAGTCGCAAACATTTCCAAACATTTAGGCAAAAAATGTGAAAGTTTTAGCAGCATTGGTTATCGAATAAAACGCACAACTACTCTTTTGAAAGTGAATATGGTCTCCTCTTACAACACAACAAATGAGGATGGTATTAAAGCGTCAATTGAACAATTTGCAGATGCTTTTATGCGACAATATATAACTTGATTGGAGAAAAGCAAAATCTGATGGAACGTCCAGACGATTGAGCTGCGTCAGACAGAGTCTTATTTTGTTGAAAGATTTAATTTTAAAATGACCGTCGATGTAACAACCCTACATTGCAACACACGGAAACGATATTTACGAGCCAAACATAATTATGTCGATATAATTGCCTCCGAGCCTTATATAATAGGAAAACGCGTTCGATTCCGAGTCGAATTAATATTGTCCCGGCAGAATTGCGTAGGTCAAAATCGACCGTAAATAGACCTCCATTAGGCGAAAACGACCGTGAATTTAATTATTCGGATCACATCGCGAAAATTTCGCAATAAAGATGCCACTGGGATAAAATAATCGAGGCTTTGTATGATAATAAATCCAATTGAACCCTGAATTGAAAGGTTATTATATACTGAGAATCCCATCCGCAGTCTGAAGCAACGCACGACATAATAACACATGAAGATTTAACAAACGGCCAAATTAACACTTTCGTGGCCGGTGATGCATATCTTGCATCATCGCGGGTTCTATCATTGGTGGTCGCATGATGCCACATATGCATCATAATCGCGCCGACCGTTCATGGCCGGTAATGCAGCATATACATCAGTAATCAATGAATACTGTGAATTATTTTTTTTATGTCGGCAATTACTGATGCTGCATCTATTTGAAGGACTACATTCAATGGTCTGATCTTTTAAGAGAGTCAGTGAAATTTTTGAAGAAATTTTGATGCGGCCACGGTAGTGTTAATAATACCTATTTTTTTGACCGGAGATGCCGAAAAGAAAGCATATATTTTTGACGTATTTATACCAGAATATTTATAACAGAAAAATATATTACATATATTCATTTTCCTTGCTAGAATTAAAGCGCTCATCTAATGGCATATCCCCGACATAAAAAACACTTTACCTCACGAATTATAAATTAATATGAGCATATTCAGATGTATATGGAAATCTAGACGCAAAAGAAAATCATTATACGCTTCAAAAAATATGAGATAAAATGCATCACAAAAATATCAAAACGAACATAAAGAAAATCATAAATGAACTGCATCTATCATTGGGTCAAATTTTCAATGTCATGCTATGGTAGACTTTGTAAATCATCAATCATCTATATGATCCTATATAATTATATCCACCCAATCAGCAGCGCCAATTTTCCATAGATGATGGTTTTCCATTGTATTCCGAATGTAATTTAAATAAGATAAGAAGATCAGATTAGGTAAATTCGTTCAAGATAAATACGTTTTTGCATGTAGCAAAATTATATTATTTTAATGTCAATTCGACGATGTTTCAAATCTTTATCTCATCTATAACGTGTTGAAGAAAAATCTCAGATGAATTATTCATACCGGATGATTTAAAAAAATACTATTACTATAGAGAACAAAGTTTATGCGAGATTACAGAACTTTCTTCGCACAATAATTATAATTCATGTTCATAAGTATAATTCTGTCAAATAAGTAAAATAAAATAAAACACGACATGACCCGGTGGTGATCTTCGGTTAAGTATTTTATATCGAGATACGGAAGTAAAACATTGATTAAGGTGCAGAAAAAAATGCCAATTATGACAATCAGACAATATGGGCAAGATAAGCACTGAGTCATTTTTTAGAATTTTCTATCACTTGAATTTAAAATTAAAATAAGCTTTTCGCGGTCTTTTATTTGGAATGATTGTCTAACATTTTGACATGCTTTTCATATGATCACCAATCGCATCTCCAGCAGATTTTAGAGCCAATATGCTAACATAAACCTAGCAAATCAAAATAATGTTAAAGACTGACTGAATTCCACTTGAATATATATATAGTTATTTAAAAATCAATAGATAAACTAAAATTGGCAGCGGGCTCGTTCCAAGACGTAAGCATAATAGCAGAGATAAGTAAGATAACCAGCAATATTAATAATTAAAATATTTATCAAACCAATGTCGATTTGATGTCACTATTTAAGATTATAATTAATAGCAAAATAATTGGATCGCCTGATTTTGTTACGAATGTCATGCATGCTGGTTGGACGTATTGATGATTATGAAAGTGATATAAGGCAGTTTGAATTTATAAAATTTTACTGTAAGAATAAAAACTTGCTTTGCATGTAGCCAATGGATGTTTAAGGGATTCGATAGAAATTCACCAAAAGGCACTGACTAATATCACTTTCATTACCGTATAACATATGTAAGAAGCACTCACCTTTTATTGAATAACCAATAGATCACACCGAAAACAAGGATGAATTCCAAGAAACAAGACATCTATGAAACTGTCAACGAACACAGCGCCTGCAAGTCTTTATTCCACGCGTCTGTAGTGAATATTACCGATTAAAACAATCAAAAAAGTTAACTTGACTTCATGAGCGTCAGGTTAACTTGCTTCATTCTTGATTGAACAAAAAAAACTATTTCAAAGTGACAGCGATCACCTATTTTGTACATCAGTACTATTCAGACGACCGTTAGGAAGCTAATAAATCCACAACTTACGCGTCTAGCGATAATGTTTACAAATATATAGATAATGGGTCACTATCGAACGAGTCTTATTAAATAATTAGAATGAATCTCGATCGATTTCTCTACCAATCAAAATCCGATGCATTCGGATAATGCATCTCTCGTCACCGTGTGCTATGCAATTTTCGTGACCTTGAAAGAGCCCAGATGCTCAAAGTGCACATCCCTAACCGCGAAAAACGTGAAAAATGACATATTCGAATCCGAATGTTGCTATGTCCCGATAAGATGCCGCAGATATAAATGATACAACAATGGGTCCAAAATCCGTGCAAATATTTTCGACAGATATCAGATTATAAGATGATTCCCAGCAGCGATTTTTGACGAGGTGATAATTCGGAAACGGGTTACTTAAAATTCAATTATATCGATAATATAAGAACCAAAACAATCTATAAATCCGATACAAAGACCATTTTAAATACAATATAAAGGAAATGTTCGATCAAGATTGGAGGATTCTGCAAATCGAATCAATTAATCTAGATAAGAGCAATGTGATGCTTGAATATATTTTCCGGTCAAAACAGTGCTCAGTTAATATGTTCAGCAGAATTTCCAGACATTTGAACAATGATAGCCTGAAGAATCAATAGAGCAAGATTCTGAAATCAACCACCAAATAACCGGATTAAAACAGATCCCATTTATTAGAAAATGTTCAAATGAAAAAGTAAAATTAATAAGCACAAATAAAAGACAAGCAAAAATAACGATCAAAGAATCATTTAGAGCAGTGAGTTGTCATTGAATGGCAAATACCTACTCAGGTCACATTTTTGCACCACAAATTCATAATGTAATTTCCCGCCAAATATCAAATTGGCTCCAACAACAATCTGCATAAAAATTCGCTACAATATACATTATTAAGTGCTTATACGACACAGGGTAATTTAGAAATCGAGGAAGACATCTTGCGTGTGCCGAAATAAAACCAAGTTCACGACGATAACACGAAGAGACTTACGACGCATAACAAACGTCTTGCAAGACCTCGAAGCATATCATGGAACCAAAATGCGTACCCAAATAACCAAAAAATGCCATGAACCATTTAACCAACGGTGTGGAAAGATCACGAAACCTTAAAATACAAATGCATCTATTCTACATATGGGAAAGAAGATGCCAATGGAAGTCGTACAAAAATATCAATCGATAGAGGAATTGGCTGCAAAGTGTAGAATATGGGCTTTATTTTAAAATTTAATTAATCTAATCGCAAATAAATTCGCAATTTAAATACTACATTTAACATACATTAGTAGGGTATACAAGAAATAAAGATAGGATCTAAATATTTCAGACGGTTGTTTATTTTATCAAAAACAATGCTTTAAAAATGAGATAAAACTAGTTTTATCTAAAATCTTTAATAGTTTTTTTTAACATTGAACTTAAATTGAAGTTATTTTTAATAAAATTAAGGTTAACTGATAAAACGTTTATAATTAACCAATCGACGGACGGTTTTCTTAGCAGATAATCAGGAGACTATCCACCCTCGATCGGAGACAAGAATCACAATATCACTATGATATAATATTATGGATATTAATATTATATGTCTTATTGGTGTGGCTAACCACAAGCAACTGATCACCTCTTATTTTGATGTATACCAAGTGTATTTTTGCTTATTTCGACTCATAAGCAAATCAACCGAACAAAGAATAAACCAATGATAATAATGCTCACCCTGAGCTTCTCAATTCTTGGTGTGATAAAGTACTCACAGATATTATCAGCCTCCGTTACAATGCTCTGAATAATCAGAAAAACGCTACGATTTGATGCACAGCAAAAAATCGTTATCGAGGTTAAGAAACTAGTAGGAAAAAAGCATACAGAAGAATTATAAATAGCAATATTAGCATTTGAAACGACTCAAATATAAAACTATGTGCCCAATTAACCCAAATTTTAATGCGATAGAAACTTTAAAAATGCAAAATTGATAAACAATTCATTATCATTTTATCCTTGAGTCGAAAGCAAATCTATCAGCGATTTAGAAGATGCAAAATTATTCACGATATCAAGAAAGCGTTTTAAACAAGTTCTTAGATCAAGTCGATTCAGGTGCATGTATAAAGATATGACAAAAAATAAATAAAAACGGTGAGAATGCATCTAAAAAATATCCAAAATATTCAATATATGCAATAAAAAAATCATATTATATTAATATATGGATGAAAGATACGAGCAATCTTTGCATGAAACGATCGTCGTACGACGTTAACATACTATGAAACACAAAACTAATACAAAAAACTAAATTACGCTTCAAAAGTATAACAACAACAATATATTAATTTTGTACGCGAATAATGATCGAAAACATTACATATTAATATTACACAAGGTCTTCTTCGTCATCAGCACTAATTACCATTGAGCGATGGCATTTTACAAATATTATGATTTCAGAGCCTTCGGTAAAAACGTCGCTTTTAGCTTTCAACTTCAATTGTCCGACCAAATCTATAAATTTGAATTTTGGACAATTTCAGCTTCCATTTCCACCAAACATCCTCGACATTCATATCGATAAATCCATTTTCTCTTGCACGTAAGTAAGCAAAACGGCAGTCTACCGCAATGATGTTGTTGTCGATATTAATAATAAACTTTGAAACCTATAAATAAATACTATATAAATGTCTTATATCTACAAGACTGTAACCGTGTTCTAATTGCTTATAATAAACATGATATACTTAATATTGCAATTAGGGAATCCAGTCCCAGGATCCCGGACAGTTTTAGGTACTCATGAATTCCGGGATTAGTAAACGTAATCCAGAAAAATTCGATATTGACATTTTTATCTAGCAGCAATCGTACACCTCACCAGCACGATGAAGGCTACTAAATCGAGACATTCTCGCCGAAATCTGGACGCTTGGAAACAGTGGCTTAACTACTAATTGGCGAGCTTAGGCGACGCCTAGGGGCTGTAACTGTCTAATCTATGTATACATATATACAGTATGTACATATATGTTTTTCAAATTGTTATTTTAGCCTTTCCTTACCGGTGATGTATTTACTACACCTCGACTCTAACGATGGGAATATCGATATGAAATAAAATAAATACGGAATTCAGATTTTTTGTATTCCTCCGTAATATATTATACTATTTTTATATTAAAAAAATGGACTTATTAGTAATTTTTGATCAAATTTATCAAAGTATTTTTTTAAACTATTGAAAATCCCAGTCCCGGGATCCCGAGCTTGATCCCGGGATGGACCAATGCAATCTCGAAATCCCGGGATCGAAATTTTGGCTCGGAATTGGATTCCCTAATTGCAATGCTTTGAAAGTTACAATACTTCAATCAAGTTCCCGCACTATAATTTTAACCACGTCTATCGAAACCTTAGCCACCTTTTGTCGAAAGCAGATGACGTTTATTTAACAATAATGAGTGTAAACTACTGATAGACAAAAAAGCAGCCTTATAGATTTTAATAATGGTATATTCAATTATTTAGTTTTCATGGGAACGCTTTTATAATACAATTTGGTCAATGTTTTGCAGACATTTTATGCATTTTAAACACCAATATATTTACATACAAAAATAATAATTATGAATATATCCAAAATCGATTATAACGCCTAATATTGCAACCAGTTTCTCACTTTGTAATGATGTATCGAAGGCATAGAAATAAATCAATCAAATGATAAGCTGACACAGTGGCATATGACAGTTGAAATGGGAAATTATTTAAAAAAAATCGTAGCTAGGCAAAATATGATTGCCATATGGCATGATTAATAGCAAAAATTATTACAGATTTGCTTTATCAAGCAAAGAGATGCACTTGGGATATAAGTTTGGGAATCATTATAAAGCAGCAAGTGTAGAGTAATAAGGGTCAATGGAGTCACTTTGATAATCTACTAAGAGCGTTTATAATACTGCGTTTTCTTAGATTACATACGACTATTGATTAATATTCAAAACAAAATAATAACGATGACGCACTTTACTATTTATTTTCTATTGATTTTAAACATGATAAAAATGATTTTCATAGTAGAATCATACGATAGTACAAAAGTCACATGCATAAAATAGCTGTGGTGTGATAAAAACACCATAAGACATTTGATATAAATTACTAAATAATTAAACCGCTTTTTCTGATTTTTCTTATTTATAAAAATGTATCGTCTTAGTGGTTGAAAATGAATTATTCATCGCCGGTATATTCAAAATTGATCTACTTAATTGTATCAAGACCCTGAACTACATAACTAGATAATAACAAAAATGTACAATATCATAAATTTGTGCCATTTAGGAAGTGTCTTACATAACAAAACCAAACATGACCGAGTGTATCAAGATAATTTTGACTGGACATCTTATCAATTGTTGTAAAAAAAAATGTATCAAATGCACAATCAATAAATTTATATTTGAATATGAAGAAGTCGAGTATATTAGCAATGATATCTTTTCGAAACAAAGACAGATCATAAAACAAAGCAAACGGATCAAAAATGGATGAAGATCGATGGATTATCCAAGTGAAATCACGATAAAAATAATGCACTTTAACCCTCTTGGCCCCAGAGCGCCGATCCATCGGCGCACCTAAACTATGCTAAAAGCCCCACAGCGCCGATCTGTCGGCGCTCATTTTAATGTCTTATATAAAAGACAAATATCATTTCATCATTGTGAAATAAAAAACACCCACAGGAATACCTCCTTTTCAACCGAATAAACCCAATTAAAAAATATATATGATAACAAAATCTTCAATATATTAATTGGAAGTTTTGAATTTTTGCGTGTTGGCATGCATTTATTATAGAAGAGATGATCACTCGGCGCGATCTTTGAAGTCCGATATTTCTACATTTAGAAAAGACCTTTCTACATTGTTGAAATATTATATGAATGTACAGACCTTTGTGCATGTTTTGAAAAAAATGGGGTACCTAATTATTGTAATGTTCATAAAATTTGAAGCATCGTAAAACAAAAAAATCTTTCGCCGCAGTATTCAAACAAAAGATTACCATTTATTGCACCCAGTTTGCACCTCAACAAAAGCTACCCTGTAATAAATGATCTATCGTAATAACGGGAACGTATACCCCAGCCGGACCGGGTCTTTACAAAAAAAAAATCAATTGACATTTTTTGACAGCGTTTGTCTACTATCGGTCAAAATATTCTTTGTTTATATATAATTTATGAGCATCTATTGCGTGTTACTTGGCCATCGATAAACTTGTAAGATGTTTTTTTTTCCAGAATAATATTTGGTCGGATTTTCAAAAATTTATGGATCAGTCTAATTTTGATTTTCGCAGTATTCGGTCGCACGAATAAATTTCTTTTTGAAATTTGTATATTTCGTTTTTAATTTCTGTGGCAAGTCTTTTTATTGTATAAATGGCTGGACCAAGTTCACACATGGATGTAGAACTGACGAGAGTGATATAAACATTAGTAGTGAAAGTGAACAATCAGAAAACGTACAATCGAAAGTGAGCGATAGTAACTATGAGGATATGGATGATGAGGACTATGTTGAGGTTTTTTTTCCCCAAGAGCCTTTACCATTGCCCTTTGATTATCAAGAAATTCCCGACCCTAAGCACATGCCACCATCGGATTCACCCCCTATTGCTTACTTCGATTTATTGTTTACCACTTTACTTCTTTCGCTGATGGTATAAAAAAAACAACCGAAATGCAAAGCAGTTTTTCGCAAAACGTTCAGAAAATGTTTCTGTTGCTGTGAAAAAATGGAAAAAGGTAACAGTCAAAGAAATAAAAGGGTTCTTATCTTGCATTATGAATATGGGGATTATCAAAAAACTAACCATAAAGTTGTATTGGAGTACAAGTTCATCTCAAAATACACCATGGTTCAAAAAAATGTTTACGAAGCACAGATTTGAAGATTTATTGCGTTTTTTTCCGGGGGGGGGGCACGTGCCCCCCCCCCCCCCCCAGATTGATTGGAAATGGTCAAATTATGTTACTTTTATTTTAAATCACTTCGTGTTAGCATAAAGAAAGTGTGGAGAGACATTACTAAAAATATTTTGCCCCCCCCTTAGAAAATTTTCTGCGGGCAGGCATGTTCACCATAAATATTATAGAAAAAAATGGAAGTAAATGGATAGAGTATAAATGAGAGCAAGCTGCTAAAATTTGTCGAGTTTCTGCTGGCTTTAAAAAATGGCCCGACAGGAAATGTAGGAAGCCTTATTGGAAATTAAAATATTTTTTTTGGTTTTCAGATAGGTATTTTGCAAAGGCAAAAGAAGAACTAAGTTTTAATTTTTTAGTATATTATTTGGGGCTGTAGTAATGTTTTGAAATTCATTTTTTTTTCCTGTATGCTTTTTATGATTATATATCTTTTTTTTTAATGTTGTTATATTAGAAAATGTTGACTTTTTTTGTTGTAACAATATACATTAGTATGTAATGATTATACTGCAATTTTTGTATTTATGTTTTTTTGTTTTTAAATACATATTTTTTTAAATTATAAGTAAGCAGTGTTTTTCATGCAAAACAGCGTGGGGCTTTTAGCATGTACCACTCAAAAATGGCTGGGGCCAAAAGGGTTAAGAATGATAAAAATCATCCGAAGTATACATGTGTTTGCTGTTTACATGTTCAAATTTTAAAAATAAGATGATTGCGTGTTCATCCACGAGGCATTAATGTGCAATCAAATTACTTTACAGTCAGCAAAACTATGCCAGATATTTTAAAAACCCTTTTATCAATTCAATGAAGATTTGGGGTCAGAAAGTTCAATTCGAATCGGAATGACACAAGAAATGAGTATCGATAAATTGCACATACTTTATTGAAGATATACAAATTATTTCTGCATAACCCGACAGTCATTTTTATATTATGCAGTAACTAAACTAAAAATACTTTTTTTATCCAATTTTAATCCAACATTTGATACTATTTTCGTTCAAATACTATCTCCTCCAATTTTTCTGCGTATAAATATCATCAGTATATATAAAAAAAAAACAGCTATCATGATCAATATTGATCTGACGAAATTCGCCTTGAAAACACAACTCAAAGGTAGGTAATCATCAATATAAAATCATTGCACAATGTCACGTGCACACGTGTATTACGTTTTGTATTTAAGAAGTCTAACATGCCTATTCCAAGGCTAAGATGTACATCAAATATTTCGATTTGAAAACATGAACTGTGTTTAATTATTAAGGCGAATTAATATCATACGGGATTGTGGCGAACATATTATCAACTGCAGCAGGAAATTTCGAGCAGGAACGGTATTAAATAATGGACATAATATTACAAAATTGACATAAATTGGCTGCTATTCTAAAATTGAAATTCCTTCAAGCGTATTATCGATCGTTAAAGTTCCAAGGGTCGAAGATCACAACCCTATTGTTCTAAAATGTTGACGCTTCATATGAATATTTTGATAATTTAGTAAAGATTTCATTACGACGATTTCTTGCAGTCCAATGCGAGTTATGCGATTTTCAAATATAATGGAACCTATACATCATTTTTCTATAGAGGACAAAGATTTTTTTATGCGAATGTGCATAAAAAAAATAAAAAATTAATACAAGTGCAAGTTACAATCGTTCAAGTCACCCCATTCATATTTAGAACATCCAAATGTGAAAATAGTATTTTTCCACTCAACGCGACATGCTTAATTCAGCCTTTAGATTATGGCATTATTTCCACGTTTAAAAGTATCATATTAAGAACACTTATGAACATATACTGGATAAACTGGGGAATGAGTCATTAACTGTACCTGAAGTTTGGAAAAAGTTTTCAATTTGGGACTGTATAAATAATGTTCCATGTGCAGTATCTCCGATAACTCCACACACTTTAAATTCTTGTTGGAAAGCAGTTTGACCCGAATGTGTTACAGATGGCGAAATAATAAAAACTTCGACATTGTCAGCTGAAATCATTACATTGGAAAATCAACTTGGTGATGATGTCAATATCGATGAATTGCTTGTAACCTTTTTCTATCAAGTATATGCTGCAGTGTCTGAAATGTTATGAAAAAAATCTATTCCATACATACGATGATATCTTCAATGTACTCTTTCTAATCTAGCTAAATTTGGACTGTAAAGTGAGTGGTTTAACATATTTATTGGAATTCACATAGGTGAACGGCAATCTGAAATTTGGCAAAACCTCTCATAAAAATATAATTGTGTGGGCATAAGTCGTTATGTTTGTCTTCTGTTGTATGTATTCTAACATCAACTATCCTTCATCTTCCGGGTGGGTATTAGACTCCACGATGCCCACCCATAAAACCCCCGGGGGGGGGAACTCCCTCTAAACTGAGGTTGAATTCGTGGTGGCAGTGAGCCCGCGATAGTGTCCCTTGAATTTAGCTTAACCTTTGTCTTTCCTCCTTCATCACACCTTCGGGTACACTTAGTCTGAAATTGGTTGACGCGGAGCAAAAGGGGTGGACCCCTGGACACTGCGCATAGCTTTTCTCGTGGGGCTAAAATATCAGTGGAAGACACTCCACTGGAACTCCGAATCATCAGTGGAAGTCGGAGGTAACCCGGAACAGACCATACAGCAGCGAAGAAAATGGGATCGAATATTATAATAATCCCCCAATCCAGTTAGTCGCTGTCTGTTGTCTGTCATCTATCCTTCATCTTCCCAAAAAAGGTTTAACTAATGTCTATTCAATAGATCTTATATCAATAAGTCTTATATTTCCACTGCATGGTCTCCACTCAAGACTAAAAATATCTATAACAGACCTAAGCTTTCCTAAAAATCAGCAGCTTTAAATTATTTCAATTTTTGCCCTTTTAGAAAAAAAATCAACATTTTTAATACGCTTCATAAACATACAACAAAAAATCCTAAATTACTCCTATTGAAATGCCCAATTCCTCCGCAATTTATGAAACTTGCTTTCGCACAAATTCTTCACACTTTGACTGTTTATTCTAAAACGTAACTTTATAATATGAAGAAAAAAACTCCCTACAAATTATCAACATGACATTTACTTCAAATTAACAGTTTTCTTTTTAATCACCCACCAGTTAACACAACAGTTACAATTGCATCGAAATGAGGATGTATCTATAACAGATGAAGGCAAATCCTAAGATACATATTCTTGTATTAAATATCTCATTACTATTTTCATAGTGAGATAGCAAATTCATTCAATTTATTTGTAAATTATCATCATCATTGTACTCCACAATGAAACGCAGGGATAGGAACTTTTCAGTATCAATTCATGGGTTGAGGGGTCACAAATTAAGTGTTTGTGACTCACAAACACTTAATTTCCATCAAATTTTCATCCTCTCATGTACATATCAATGTCGATGCTTGCATGAACCACAGTTAAATTTTGAATGCTTTTCCAATAGTTCCTATAGATGAACTTATCGAAGGGTGCATTGGGTGAAGTATGAGCAGGTATTGACTTCAAGCTCTTCCTATCTAAGTAATAATTAAATACTCTTAACAATAAAAATAATTTAAAACAACATCATGTCAATAAATAATATTATTAAATAAATAAGTAAACATTCCTTTTAATGTATTTACTAAAAAGAATATTTGCAGATGATAGTTAACCTTTAGGTCATTCAAACAAACAAGTCATAAATCCAAATGATCAATAAATATTACGATAAATAAGATTTTTCCTACATTTAAATACCTTTTTTTCTTAGACCTGCCACTCTTTTACCATTCCAATCTGTACATACGTTTCAAATAATTAGCCTTCATTGAAGAACGCGATGGGAATGAACTCTGAGTGATTTGTATACATTTTACTAAACTGTGCCAAGGCCCAAACCAATATGCGTATTATGTACATAAAACAAATCATACCTTTTATTTACCGAAAATAAGTGGCCCATTCCCCGTCCACAAATTTTGTACTTGACAACACGGTGTTTACAAGCGCTTTTTAACATGCAAAAAGCCGATTTAATATGCGACTCATTTAAAAAAAATTAAAAAATGGTACATTCACTCGTTCCAATTCTACCGCCTTTCACATCAAATCATAATAGCCACACAAAACGATGAGAGAGCAATTCGATCATCCAATTCATCGGATGGATTTTGTTCCCATTCGAAGAATTCAAACGATGTTACATCACAAATCGACACACGTGCTGGCATTTAAAAATACACCCATCGAAAGTTTCTAATCAATCACGACATCGAAAATCATTGTTATTTTATCGAATCGATCATCTTATCATAATTCATCTTCGTCATAATTAAAAATAGGTGCGTAAGTTGAAAAAAAACGAATCGATTTTCTAAACAGTAATTTTTGACACGAGTGGCTTTCGTTTCCATTTGGCGAAGAATAGAAAACTCCATTCGTGCATAAAAAAGCGTGACTGATTTAGGAATTAAAAAAGCAATATGAACTCGAATAAAAAAAAACCTCAAAAATGAGCGCCATCTGATAATATATATAAACATTAACCCTTTAGAGGCGAGCGTATGCATATGGTAACATTTGACATATTTATAAAACATCGCAATTTTTTTTTTCAAAAGATGTAAACATGTTTTCTCATTGCGTAGCCATACGGTCACATTTGTCCTTATCATTAAAATACAAGTACAATTTAGATTTGTTTATACAGTCAGTCCTCGACTTATTGCTAACTCCAAAGTGTATTATTTAATTATTTATTACTTTAGACCAAGCAATTGAAGGAATAGAAAAAGATCAGACTTTGAGAGAATTTGGAAAAAACTATAACATCTATCAAGCAATTAAAAATATCTCGAAAAGAATAATAATATCAATTTAGATAGAGAAAATATAGTAGAAGTAACTACATTGTATTGTATAATTTACTCAAAAATTTAATCTGAAAATTGACAGTGCAGAAAAGCTCACAAATCAAGATTTGGTTGAGATTGAGGAAGAACGAAATACTGAGAAAAATCAAGAGTAAAAAGAACTAGATAAACATAATGAACTACCAAAAAAATTGTGCTTAAAGACAATCCAACAATTTGAAAATACGAACCCAGACATATTAACACTTTGAGACCCGCTGACGCCTTTTGGCGTAAAAATTCCCCAACCGTTATGAACCGCTGACGCCATTTGGCGTAAAAACGTGGGCCTACATCATCATAAAAAAAATATGTTACCGACACTTATATTTCACTATTCGTTGACAGATATTTCTACAGATATAAAGGGTATATAAATTTGAGTTTTAAGTTTGAAGAAAGTAAATAAATTTCCTATAAGAATCATATTAGAAGTCGATCCTAAGACAATTTTAAATTGAAAAGTATCTCCCAAGACAAAAAAGGTTGGACGATTCTGAAGTAAAGGATATATACATATCCAGTGGCGGTCCTTCCATAGAATTGCGAAGTATTATCACCCTCATGTAGTAAATAAATTTTAAATGAAATATAAATAACAAGTAATATTTATAGAAAGAAAAAAAATGTATTTCGTTGGTTTGAGAGCCACTGGTTGAAAGTTGTAAAATGAAGATCACAGATCAATACCTTTGATTTGTAGAACATAACCTGAAAATTTCACGTATATACACTCATAGGTTAAAAAGATATGTTAATTATTATAAAGGTCTTGATTTTTTGCGAAATTTGCCTAAAACGAGCGGCCCCCACAGGATTTTCATACCAAAAAGCGCGGTTCTCAAAGTGTTAAGCAAGCACTTGCTTGTTATAATGAAATTTATAAAGAAAAGATACAGCAGACAATACATTTCGTAAGTCGTCGTAGAACCCCGTCGTAAGTCGAGAACTGGCTGTATTCTACAATGAATAACCTTTATTTTTGGAATCAACAAAAACATTCGAATTTTAAAAAATCAAAGCACCATTGGAATCAACTTCTTTCTCTGATAAATGTAAAACTCGTTCAGACAAATTCATGCGAAAATCCCACTTTCTATTTTCGTCTATTGAAAATTTACAATTCTAATTTTAAAATATCATGTCTAACATCAAGACTAATAGCAAAAGAAATGTTTCAAACGTGTAAACAAAATCTATCTTAATTTAAAATCTACAAAAATCAAATAAGACCTTTTTAATGATAAAAATAGCTTGAAAGTCATAGATTTGAAGGATGGAATATGAAGATTAATATTTTTTTCAATACATATATGGGGGGGGGGGATATTATACTTAAAATATAAATTATATTTATTACTTCTCGTTCCCACAGAAATACAAAAGGCAATTAATTTGTTTAACCATTTATAGCCCATCATTAAGCACTATTATAACATCCATCGAATTACACAAAAAATAAATTCGGCATAACATAATTTTATTTGAATATGCAGTCTATAAGAGGCTTTAGCGATATGAATGTCGAGGATATTTAAGAATTGTTTGTCGAAATAGAGGCTGATGCAGAAAATTTGGTGGAAATGACCCACCAAATTTGCATACGACCCACAACGAATATTTTTGCGGCCCAGCCAACAAAACGAACACAATACCCTAAGAAAAGTGGGAATTGGAATATTTTTGCTGTGAAGAAAAATATAAAATAATCTGCTTGATATATAACAATGCTATTAATGTACCAAAGTTATATAACATTAAACTTCACTATGAACAACATAAATAAAAATACGACATTTACGAAGGATTAATGAGATAAGGAAAGTTAAAAACAATTAATGTTTACTAAAGTGTTAGAAGAAAATGAAGCGGCGGTGTATGCAAACTACGTCTTATCGGAATTAATAGCTAAACACTCCGAACCTGAAACTCGAGAAATTTTCAAGCATTTTCAAGCAATCGCTTTGTCTCGAAATACAGACTTAGCCGCCAATTTAAGTGATCAGATCATCTAGTTTCCAAGGATTTTCTATCGCCTGTGACGAGAGTATGGACATCGAGGGCGGAGCTAAATTAACTGTTTTTCTTCGTGCTCGCGGCACGAATTTCAACATTTTTGAAGAATTATTACAACTGGTACCGATGCGCAGTACTACTATGGGACTATATTTGATTGTATTTATGAACTTCTGTAAAAATAAAATTAATCTCTGTCAAAATGAACTTCCATAGAACTTGCATTCTACAGATGGCACAGCTTCGACTGGAAAAAACAAGGGCTTCGTGGCATTACTACAAAATATTCAAGATTCACCATACGCATTGTATTATATTATACAACAAGTACTAAGCAAGAAGGCAATTAACATGGAAAGCGTTTTGTCATGTGTCAAAAAATATATTAATTTCATAACATCTCGAGGCTTAAATCAGCGACAATTCTCGGCTTTATTCACTTATGAAAGAAAATAAATCTCCAGCCAGATCCAGCATAAACGATGCTCATCTTGGGTTAATTTTGAAAGTAATCACTGCTAGCAGTATTGTCCCTGGAGTAGAAAATATAGTAGCAGAGAAGAGATACCAAGTATCAGGAAGAAAACATTAAACTGACCTTTTTAAATTTCTGTACCTGAGAAACAAACGGTAAAAACAACGATTTAACCGAGGAGATAATCCATTAATAGTGTCGATTAAATAGTATTGTATTAAGAATATAAATAAAAGGGGAATCCATTTCGTTATAAGGTATGGTCACAATATTTTATTTTAAGACCACACCATGTGATATGTCAAAAAAATCAAATATGCCCCGAGAATTCATCGATTACCATCAGTGGACAATTCTTGTGATTTAGTATAAATGCAAATTTCAACCCGATAAATATAAGAAAACATCGTCAAAATTCAAAGACTTTCTCTTATTCAAATTCATAGTAACGCGCCATTGTGCAAATTTTTCACAAATAGACTACAAAACAAGATATTGAAATGTTTTTAATATACATTTTTATTATTAAAAATAAAACTACCTACATTGTTCACTATCAGAACAAATTCATCGAATCGAGGATATAAGGCATGCAGTTATTGGAACTTTTAAAAAAATCGAAACGTTTTTCGAAATCAAAAAATTTCGTTGACGAAAAAGAAATTATTTGTGTCAGCAATAAATATGAAAATTCTGCAGGATCCCGACCTCCGAGGATTTCGCTTCAGACGTCATTAAATATGTAAAGTCACCCAGACGAAAAACGAAACGTCCTCGAAGAGATCCTCTGACAAAATTACCATTACTTACTCCAAAATTTCAAGCTTCGAACTTAATTAAATATTTGTGAACGATATTTATTATCTAAAACGCCCTCAAAAAGGTTTACCCTCTTTAAATGGCTTTTTACTTTTTAGATCGTCGTTTAAGGTTTCGATTATTTTTTTGCATTAAAAAATCATGGCCGATATTTTAATGTTTTATTCTCATTTCTGACATTTAAATTCGATTCGTTGTTTGAATCCAAATCAATGCCAACCTCAAAACAAAATTACGCAATTATCTGAGGATCTAAATCGAACGATAGATGATAATTGTATGATATTTATGCTATTGTTATTATAATATAAAAATGTAACAAGTGTCATTTTGGTGCGCGATCAAAACACATCGGACATTCTTGATGGTTCCGAAGCATCACTACGAGTAGAGGCATCGCTTCCGAGATGACCATGAGTCAAAATATTATCAAAATATACCCGAAAATTCTAACCTTATGCAATCGCACAATTGACATTTAGGTTAGCTGCCGTACTGCAATCGCAGTGCAAATATTAGGTCGTAGGGAATAATTTGAGATGGCATCTACATATATTTATGAAATAGAACTAAAATGTAAGACCTTACCTTCAAGCGTTGAAGAGAGAAATGGTTATTTCGTGTTGGTAAATACGTCCTTTTCAAAAGTGCCGCACGTCATATGTTCGTTGAAAACGTAAATAAAAGTCGACCGACCGCTCAACACGCAAGCGCACACTCGAAACTTGTCCACCTACCGAGGACCGACAGACAAGCGTTGCCAGACCTTCTTCTTTTTCAATTTTCTCTTATAGCCCAAATAAATCGATCGCGAGAATTTCATTTAAAAACACTTTCATACAAAGTATTACTTTGTATGAAAATTTATGTAATTAAATTACATAATAAATATTGAATTACTCAATAATATTTTATTTTTACCTTAGTTCATTTATTTTCACTCTCATATTAGTTTTATTCTGTATTTAATTGTATTTTTTTGTTGAAAGGTAGTGTAAATAAATAATTAAAAATATTTTTTTAAAAATATACATATATAATTTAAAAATGTAAAATAAAAACTAAATTTGAAAATAACCTTATTAACTAATTATAAATACTTGAAAATATATTTTTATCACAACTATGTCTAAGTATTTTTTCTGTATGCTTTTTTATCTTTTATGTTTATTAAAATATATATTTTTTTTAATATGAAGATAATGTTAAAAATTTAACGCTTATAAAATTGTATTTAATAACGTATTCATTGTATTTTTTTATAAATATTAACTTAAAATCGTTAGTCTTTAATTGAAAAATACAATCGATTATTTCTAGAAAAAAAAAAAAATTATGGTCATTTTTTTATTGCCTTGGTCCACATTGTTACCCTGCCGCTGTCAACACGACAAATACAGTGGGAGTGCCTAGATAAAGCTACTTTTTTCCATTAAATTACAGTATGGGTTTATTCGGAAAGTCGCAGGAGAGAAATCCTAAAGAATTGGTATTGTTTTAATTAATTTCTATGATAATAATAATTTTTTTAGCCATCCTAAGTATAGAAATGAGTAATTGACATATATATGTTTTAAATGATTCTTTATTTCACGCCTATATCACATTACTTTGTACAGGTGAATGAATGGTCTCATAAATTACGAAAAGAAACCAGCCAACTTGATCGCCAAATAAGAGGTATATAAATATATTCATTAAATATAGAACTAGAATATGCAATGTATATCATTTTGTTAAGCATTCAATAATAATGTTATTTAACCTGATTAATGATAATAATACTCATATTATAACTTCGTAAGATGATATAATTGTTTTAAAATATAATTTTAGCCTGGGAAAAATATGATATTACCATGTAGTATTCTGTTCAATATCATTTGGTTGCTTAATTGCTATTGACTTACCACATTCACAACTATTATTGTTGAGAATGTTTTATTATTAAGCTGATCATAGTTCTTTGGTATAATAAAAGGGTACGGGAATTTTATGAAGCTGTAATATTTATACATAAGATCTATAAAAAAAAGTTTATAAGATGTGAATTTTAAATATAATAGTTTATAGAGCCCAAACAAAAAAATAAAGGTTAAGAGGAAATGCATTACATCATTTAAGAATTATTTTAAATTAAAACCAAAAATATAGTTTTTTCCTAAAATTACATCAAAACCGGAACAAAATATTTCACTATTTTATTCAAAACCGAATGTATATTGTTTCTTTGAATGTTCAATTTTGTGTCAATCATTATTCAGATTTTATACTCGTATTTATAAATTTAGCTATCCAACGTGAAGAAGATAAAATAAAGAAATCTTTGAAAGAAGCAGCTACAAAAAATGACAAACAGGTTTGCAATATTCTTGCAAAAGAAATCATTAGGTCCAGAAAAGCTATCAACAAGATATACACGAGTAAAGCTCATATAAATTCTGTACAGATGCAAATGAAAAATCAATTGGGTAAGAATCATAAATGCATATATATATTTTTTTAACCAATTAGCCTTTATTAATATTATCATTTTATTTTCAGCAACATTAAGAATTGCTGGTGCACTCCAAAAATCAACAGAGGTAAATTAATGAGAGATTAATATTTTTTTATGAATTGAATCTTAAAAAGTATTAAAAATAATAGTGATTTATTCTTTTCTATATGTTTTAAAATAAAAGTCGTTGTCAAAATATTCCAAAATGTCCAACCCACAAAGATTTAAAGTCAACAATTTATTTTCATTTTAAAATAATAGATTGTCTCATTAGGAATGTCGTTTTTTAAATGAAAGTGTTAAATTCGAACAAAAACATAGATACAACCTCTCCTTCAATAGATACAAAATTCACCATTTTGAAACGCAATTTGAAAAAAAAATCTTTTTTGTAGTAAATAATGTTTTCCAGATGTTAGTCAACTAAAAAATATACAATACATTTGTCAAATGGATGATTGATACATAACTAATTGTCAAAAAGTAAATATGAAAAAAACGGCATTTCTAAAGGCACAATCTAATATATTTGCACAATGTTAATATCAGGAAATTTAAGGCCCAATCCACACTATGGTGCCGGTAACGGTTCGATCTCGCTCTCGGTCTCAGTCCGGTCAAATATTCTCATACAAGAAACGGAATTGGAACGATCCGATAGTGTGAATACTCTGATTGTTTCTTATGCAAGAATATTTGATCGGACCGGGATCGGAGCGAGATCGAACCGTTACCGGCACCATAGTGTGGATCTGGCCTAAATTGCATCAAACATTCAGTAATTTTATAAAATATCCACACTAGGTTATGCAAGCGATGCAATCATTAGTTAAACTTCCTGAAGTAGCTCATACTATGAGAGAACTGTCAAAGGAAATGATGAAAGCCGGTATTATTGAGGAAATGTTAGATGAAACTATGTCAAGTATTGAAGATGAAGAAGAAATGGAAGAAGAAGCACAATCTGAAATTGATAAGGTAATATATTAATTTATTTTAAAAAAATTAGGGTTTTCACATAAACCAAATAGTGTCATAATATTTAAATAATCATCTGTTACTGCATTCAATTTCTTTTGAGCGTTGAAAAATGTTTAATATTAAACATTTTTCAACTCTCTAAATTTTTCTAAACGCAACCTAAATTTTTTTATGAATCAATCGGTCTCAGCTATTGCTATTACCTAGAAACATTTGGAGGAAAGATCCATTCCATTTTTCTTGGAATTATTTTGACAGAATTCTGGAATCTCATACAATATTAGTTGGGCGCAGGCGTGTTGCATTTTTTTTTAAGTTTGTACCCTGTTATACCTGCTTTTGTTCAATATAAATCGGATATATCGACGAATTTCGAGTGTTTCTGGGACATAAAAATGTGTTTTCATAATTAAAATGTACAATATATTAGGCACATTTTAAATAACAAAGCCTCGAGTCCCGGGATTTTCAACAACTCGCCACAGCAAAAAAAAAACCGAAAGTCCCGGAATGTCTTGACACAGAATCTCTAATAAGCATTAACTTATTTTATCATATGTATCTTCCAAATACAATTTCTTCTTGTTTTTAGAAGAAATTTCCAACATATCTTTATGTGAAAAAACATTCAGATATTTTATATTGATCAAATGTCTATAAAATAGTAATCAAAATAGTATACAATCTAAAAACCTATTATTTTATCAGTAATCAAATTAAAAGATGAAATGACACCATATGCCTTCAATCATTTTCTTTTCGCTCCTCACTTAATAATGAATTTTTACTATAGGTGTTGTGGGAGTTAACTCAAGGAAAATTAGGAGAAGCTCCTGCTCCTCCAGTTGCTACCATGGATACACCAGTTGCCACTACTAGTCATGAAACTGAAGACCTTGATGAAGATCTTGATGAAATGAAATCTCGTCTTGAGGCTCTCCGATCATAAAATTGTGCTTTCATTGATTGATGGTATTTGCACTTAATATATACTTATTATATTAAATTAACTTTATAATTCTCTATGTATATTTGAAATTTAATTTAGTTTATCTTTTAATGGCAGTTTTTAACATTCAATGTCTTAAATTAATTCATCTGTTTATGCTTTGATTGTTTATAATGTACAAATATTTCACATGTATAGATTTTTATATTTTCGAGGCGTTTTTAACGGTGAAAAACACATCTTCATTCGTATTCATTAGGAATAAATTTAAATCAGTTTTATGTTGACATAAAAAATAGACATTAACAAAGATCATTTCATGTTAATTTTTGCTTCTCAAGTCTCCATAAATTCCATGTTTCATAGAGCACTTACATTGTTTGTGTGCTGAATATTGTTGTCAATCAAGGCCTTATTGTGTATGTAAGTACACATTTTTAATCATTAAAAAAATCATATTGCCAATATTAAAAATTTCTCAATTGGCTTGTTTGAACTGTGACTTTACAAGAAATGTACTTGCAAAATATATTTTTAATAGAATTTTTTTAGTAGCCTGAAGTAATTATAACGTATTGTTCTTAAAATATAATGTATTGTGATATTTGTTGTTTGATAAGAAAAAAAATGATGCTTCTGCTACCAAATAATTTAAAAGTGTTATTTATTTAATATATTAATAAAAATTCTCTATAACGAGTATTTTAACACAAAATTGCGAATTCAAACAAAGCTTAAGGTAATACTCACCTTGCACTATTAACATCGTAATGATATAGAAAATTAAAATTTGTAAATACATAAAGTAATATATTTATTTCAAAAAATTGTGACGGTTTTTTCACTTTTCACTCACACAATGTTTTCATGTATTAAATTATTTTTGTAATGGTGTTTCCTAATTTTTTTATAATGTATATATATTGACAATATAAAATTTGCAATTAAATTTGGTAAATATAACATATTAACATTTTCAGAATTCTTAAAGGTGTTATGAATATCCTTTTCGATAATTTGGAATTTGACGTTATCTTATCTGCATTTAGTAAACTCAATATAAACATTAGATAGCGCTCTAATCGATAGTTTACTATGACTTCAGTTAGGAAACACTATTTGAAATAAAAATATGTATTTTCAATTTTTATTGTTCCCAAATAAATCCTAAAAAAACACCTGTTTTATTATTATTAGTTTTGCCGTATCATATATATTTATGAAAATCTATTTTCTAGCGAGGGCTCGTTTAAATTTATTTTCGTTCTGTGTAACTTCAATAGAAAATAATATATTTTCATAGCATATGATCGTAAATAAATAAATTATTGGTTAAACTTTCATATTATCATCATCATAGTGCAGCCACTAACAGTCCACTACAGAACTATGGGCCTCTTCAATATCCATTCATAGGAAGGGGTTACATCCATCTCGTCTATATCATACATTCACCTCCTCATTCGCTCGATATTGAAGGTAGCATTACCACCGAGCTTTATTTCGAACGCTCACCCAACGGGTAGCTTTCGTTTAAACAAACTTTCATATAAACAATCGAAAGTATAAATAAAATTAAGAAAAATCTATTTTTTTTTAATTATTTTATTTTAAAAAAAGTTCACTAAGGATTTCAATTTTTGACGTATTTTTTTTTTTTTTCTTAAAATTATACGATTTATAACAATATTTACAAAGAAAAATATAGACTGCTTAAACATATATTGAGTGAGCCACATAGAGTAAAATAAATTAAAAACACGTATGAAAAATCTGTAACTACATTTATACTGAATGTCGTATAAATACGTTTTGGGCAGTTAAAGGAAATAAATATGTTTTTAAAAAAATGCTTGACAATATTCGATCGTTTCAAATAAAAAGTATAGTTTTTTTCTATTTCTTTTTGAATTTCGCTAATAATTATTAGAAAAGAGTCTTGTTAAAAGTTTAATAATACAAATATTATACGATAAAAGAGGAAATTTATGCAATTGAAATGGACGCTTTCTAATGAAGTATGTATATCAGCAATGGACGTATTCCGATGTGTTATGTTCCATTAAAATACGTCGAAAAAAAAGAAAGCCTACGATGTTAGTAGTGTCAGCGGGTGGGTCGGAGGCGTGAGCCGGCATCGCGCCTCAGCCGCCACTGCCGTCAACACCATGGCGCATCCCGGTAAGTAAATGGCAAAGGCGTCGCTGATAGAGGGGTGAAGTGCGGGGTCGAACCGAGACGAAACACTTTCGAGTCGCTAACCGTGAGGGCCGCGCCCCCCTCTGTAAACAAATGAGATGACACACGCCTTATGTCACTTTTTATATCTATGATGCACACACTTTATAAATATATCAGGCTCTGCAGCGAACCTCCGCTGTCAAATCGCCACTTTGCCCTGCCTTCAACGCCTCGCTCAGGCCAGTCATTTCCCCACTGCTGTCAATCCAACTTCTTTATACATAATTCTTCCAAAATGCCTATCATCTGATGTTTAACGTAATTATTTAGCTAATTTTGTATATATATTTAACATACAAATACTTTCAAGCTATCAGCATAAGAAAACCTTGTGTTTATATAAAAAAAAAATGCTCAATCAGTAATGCATCTATAATATTTATTTCATTCAATGTATCATGTATTCAAATATCACAAACCCGATTTATTTCCTAGTTAAAATCTAGTATGTATTATAAACATGGAATCAAATCTGACAGTGTTTGTACGTAATAATATAAACAAAAAAGAATACTGATCTTTTGCATAATTATATGTAAATATAAAATGTATTAAAAGACCAGTCTATAGCAAACGGAACATTCCCGTGTTCACTTAAATATATTATTGTATATCATATGAAATACCATAATCCTTATCACCAATCTATTTCGCAGATTATAACATTTGTTAGGAAGTTTTTTATTAACAAGATAATTGATAGATAATCATTCTTTGACGTTATTTATCAGTTTATTCCTTTCGGGTTATTGCAAGGCTGATTACATTTATGGGTGATATCTTTTCTCTGAAATAATTATATAATGATTTCTTTGTGCAATTATATTAAAGTCAATCACAAATAAAATCGACGTTAATTGTTTTCTAAATTGCATGTGAACTATTTTAAAAAACAATATATACAATTAAATAAAATATCATTGTAATACGGCCCGAGCATAATGCATTATTTACAGCAGTACTTAAACTATTATGGACATGCATTTATTTTAAAATTATGTGAATTGAGAAAGTGCTTGAATTTTTAATCCCCCTAGGGTTAAAGGACCCGCAAATATAATGTGTTTTACAGGATATTAAATATGGATTTTTTTTGATAATTTATGCACACACATCTTCAGTCTAAATATGATGATGGTGGTGTTATGTTGTTTAATTTATTGTTCACTCAATTCAGTAAATTATGTACATTGAGCAATATTCTATATTCAAAATATATAATGAATTGTAAAACCATTTTTGTAATGCCTTACATCAAAATTTTAATATACTACAAAAGCACAATTTATTCAAACAGCTAAACTATTCACTCAAATGTAATTTTTATTAAATTAATTACTTTCTCATAAATTGAGTACGATTGTAACATACGAGGCAAATCCATAAAGTACTGATGCTCTGTTGTATTGGGAGGAGAATGTGTGGTTATTTGTCTCAATCGACTGTAAGCTGTTGTTGTAGTGATTGCTGTGTTGAAATGAGTATTACGAGACCCGCCGATTCCAAGGCTGGTTTAAAGAAATGCACTATTTCAGATAATTTCTTGGCTCTATTATGACATTACACCCCTGGGACAAAAAAATAATGCAATGGCAACATCCCTCCTCTCCATCAGCAAAAAAATTCAAAGCCATTGCTTCGGCACGAAAATTTATGGCCTCTATCTTTTAGGACCATAAAGTAATTCTCCTAAATGAATTTATGCCACAGAGGGAAATAATAAATACTGTGAAACATTAACAAAACTACGAAAAGGCGATACAGAATAAAATAAGAGAAATGTTAAAGAATTGAAGTGCTTGTTGCATGACAATGCACAACTCCATACAGTCAAAGCCACAAAACAACTCTTGCATTCATTTGCTTGGGACATCATCAACCACTCCACTCACAGCCCTGATCTGGCACCTTCAGATGTTCATCTTTTCACTTCTCTGAAGTTGTTTATGAGTGGATAAAGGTTTTCTACTGATGATGAAGTTCAAAGTGCCATCAAACAATGGCTCAAAACATTGGCAGGAGACTTTTTTGACGAAAATATCAGAAAGCTTATCCCTTGGCTCATAAAGTGCATTGATAAAGGAGGTGACTACGTCGAAAAATAGTGTTTCATGTACATTTGTAAAGTTGTAAATTTTTCAAAAATGTATTGCCTTTTCGATTTAAAAAAAAAAATAATATTCTTTCTTTCTGGACATGTCTTGTATATTACAATTTACTAATAATGCAATCAAAATTGACTTTATTTTTAAAAATGATGCTTAAATATATCTATTTCCTCCAAAATCTTAAAAACAATAAAAGTTAGAATTAGAATATAGAATTTCATATTTAAAACACTATTAAACAGCGCTACTTTAGGCGAACTTGTAGAAAACGGAATTTGTTCAATTAACATTACGAGAATGAAGTTATTTAGTTTTTATATTTTTCCATCGTTTTGTGTTTATAAATAGTACATATTCTAATATGAGCCATCATTGAAACGAAAAAAGATTATTACGAGGAAATTTACATAAAAAATAATAACTGATATTTTCACAGGAAATAGTACAACTGCTGCATATGTAGATAATTTAAAATATTAAACATCCTTATAAAATTATTTATTTAAAAAAACATGTATTTTTAAAATGACCAATCATGCAAATAAGTATCAACAGATATGTGGGATTGATTTTTTTTTGTACACATTTCCACATTGCTAATTTGCTTTTTTCCTTAGTATGATTAATTTTTAAATAGCACTATCTTATATGAATAATGATTGTCTAATATATACAATTCAATATATATAGTAGCAATTAATCGATACAATGTAAATACTTGCTTCCCATTTATTTACATAAAAATTGTTAACATTTGAATATTGATATGAATATTTATAAGGCGATTAAAAATGATCTCTTACAGATTTTTGCCCTAAATTCTATGTATATTAACTCTTTACAGTCCGTTTACGCGTGATAGAGAACTAACATAAAAGTCCGTGTCCGCGTCGAAAAATTGTCGTACAATATAGATTTAAATTTCATACTAGGGATGACATTATTATTTGATTAATCATTTAAAATATATGTAAATTTCATCTGTCGGCAAAATATAGCAAATTGTCTTGAAATAATACAAATACGTCATAGAATATGTTCAAATACACAATTCAAATATAATTTGTTGTCTCAATGTTTCCTTGTTTTGTTTATGTGTTTATATGCCATTTAATCTATGCCTGTTCATACAATTCCAAAATAATCAATTTTTGCATTATATCATGCTGGTAAACGCAACACAGATTGAAAACCATTATTGTGTTTAAATAAATTGATGCACTAAACTCTTTTGTAAACAACACTGAAATTTCGTTTCAGTCTATTAGCCGGCTTAAGAATCGTATCAATTTTATGAAACAAGTAGAGTTTCATGAATTTCTTGCAGAATACCCTGACTTTGGGTGATGTTTAATGCAGAACGCCCGGACTGTATAGTGTTAATCCTTTAGCTGCTATGGTGTTTATAGATGAACGGAAGTTTGTTTACTGACTTCCTCTCCCTTGTTCCATCACGCTAACTTGTGAGCAAGATGCACAATGTTAAATACTCATACCCTGATGCACAAAAACTATTCACAATGTTGCATATATTTTTAATCCATCCAACGATTACTCTATTTCATATCTACCTATTATTAAAATAATTATTTCGTGCTTAATGAGCTAAGTAAAGGTTTAGATATGAATAATGCAGTTTGATTAGTGTGCTAAGATTTTATGATGACCAATATGTTTTTATTTATTTTCACAGTCAACGTGATCGTTGAACATGATTATACTGCAGCTGATGATGTAGAATTGACAATTAGACGAGGCGATGTTATCACTAACGTAGAAAAAAAAGAAGGAGGCTGGTGGCGTGGAGAGCTGCGTGGACGTGTCGGTCTTTTCCCTGATAATTTTGTAAAGCCTCAAGATGATGTAGTTTTAAGGTATATTACATAATTTTTTCATATTTATTGTATTAAAATTCCCAATTTATTAATTGTAATGATATTATGAGGCAATCTAGAAGTAATGCAGCATTCTGTTTATTAGATTGGAACTCTATGACCGTCATTACATCTGAAATACATGTAAATCATTTAAATACTAATATTTTGCCAATAAAATGTTATTTTTTTAATAAATTTATAATTATAGATGATTTATAATTCAATATTACAATTTGATATATCCCTTTTTTACATTCTTATTTGCTAACATATATTAATTTAATGTACAGTGTGTTAATTTCTATTTTGCTTAGAAACAACTCTCCTCGTTACTGTCGAGCTTTATTCAGTTACAAAGCTTGCAATCCTGATGAACTTAACTTAGCTGTTGGAGATACAATACAGATTTTGGGTGAAGTCGAAGAAGGTTGGTGGAAAGGACAACGAGGGAAGCTTATGGGCGTTTTCCCTTCAAATTTTGTTATACCTTTAGAAGAAACACCACCGCTACCTCCCAAACCAGGTTCGCTGTCGTTAATAGAATGAATTTATTATTATAAAAATAAAATTACAATATTTGAATTGTTATGTATTTATGTTGTTAAATTTTTATTTTTTAGTACGAGAGCAGTGTAAAGTAATTTTTCCCTACACAGCCGCAAATGCAGATGAATTAACATTAGTAGAAGGTGATATATTGACTATTATATCAAAAGACGTAGCCGATGTAGGCTGGTGGCGTGGGGAACATCAAGGCAAATCTGGTCTTTTTCCAGATAATTTTGTCACAATATTACCAGTACAATCAGGTATTCTTTTTAGGAAAAATTAATAATGCAATGAATCATTTACTAAATATAACTTCAAACATTGCTTCAATTTAATATTGTATTATATACTTTTTAATTTATTATGCTTTATTAACTAGAAGGAAGTGATAAGAAATCTCTACGATCAATAAAACACTTACCATCTACAGTGAAAAGTCATACATCTTCATTAAACAAAAAAGATTCACATTCAAGGTATGTTTATATTATTTAACATAGAATTATTGTACAGAATGATCTCGCTTAATAGAGGGGATATATTTCAATAAATTGCAGCTTATTGAAATATATCCCCTATTATAGCTTATATGCAGTTATTGCTAATATCGATTTTTATTCATAAACATTTATGAAAATAAAAAAGTAGTTTAAAAAAAAGAATATATGTGTGTGATGAGGAAGGTTCTTCCTTATTTAAATTTTTTTGTTTTTCTTTGTGAAGAAGTCATCTAATATCGTTTGCCTTTTCTTGTTTTCATTCAGTCAGCAGTTGACGATAACAAGACATCACATCAATTACACTCGTCTTATCTTTAAACTTCTATCAAAATTTAAATATTTTTATATAAACTAATCAATCTTTTCCATTATAGTGACTAATCTTTTTTTAGAAAATCCGTTTAAAGTTCTTACGTTTTATACGGTCTTACATATTTTATTATAATTTTTCTTACCCATATAGCGGACAAGAAAACGTAGCAGCTGTTAGAAAATCTCTAGAACCCATTGATAATCATATATATGACCCTATCAGCTCTAAATTTAAAAAATCAATGGATTCCAATGAAAGTAATTTGGATTCAGAAAAACACAAGTTACGAAAATCGCACGATGGTGAAAGTGCAAGCGAAACAAAGAGTCGAAGGTAAAAAATTTAATTTCTTACTATCATCAAATTATTATTCGTCATTTAAAAATAATAAAAATGCAAAATTCATACATTTTTGATAATTTCAGAACATTAGATGTTGACAATGCTGGTGCTAAACCACCAATACCAGCCAAAAAAGCTGGTTCACCTGTTGCAGCCATGTTCATTGGGCTTAGGCAAAAAGTTTTTGCTGTCGAACAACGGTTGGTATTATAAATTCACTAAACCTTCAAGTAGTTACACTCATTTCTTGCTTTTATTTATTTAATATGTTCATAATATGAGTATCTTTACTTTATTACTTTACTCGAATTCATTTTTTTATTCTAACTTACCTTACTATTTTTTTAATAAAATCAGTTTGAGTGGTGGTCAACAATCATCTGATACAGCAGACGGAGCAGCCAGTAGTAAATCTAGTGGAGAGCCAATATTGACATCTATATCACCCTCTCCCTCTCCTGTACCCCCCATCATAAATACAACCTCATCAGTTGACCAAGCCATGTCTGAAAGTTTTGACCAAGTTGAAAGAGGTTCAATGTTAAATGATCTTCGATCCGGAAGGTAATTTATCTATCAAATTAACATCTATAAAACAGTGTGTAAACGGACAGAACGTGTTCTGCCAAATCTTATTTTAAAAATCACATTTAATGATCTATTTTGAAAACTATTGTCACTATTAGAGAGGTAAAGATTTTATTACAAAATTTTTATATACAAGCACTTTATATTTAGTAGAAAATGTTAGTTACATTTCTCATTCTCATTGAAAATGATTATTTTTTCCATTTTAATATACTTATATGTTATAATACATGCTATCGACTTGCTTTTAACATTCAAATACAATAGCAAAAATTTATCGTTTTTCAGTAGTATCAAAGCAATTCCATTTCTCGGTACATTTATAGTGATGAAGTAATTTTATTTATGCGATAGTAATTTCTAATGCATTAGGTGTATGCAAATGCTATTTTTATTTTATTAAATAAACCACACATTAATATTGCCATATTTTCTTGTATTTCATTTCTAAAAATGTTGATTCATTGGCATAGTCTTTCTTGTATAAATCTACAAACAAGCAAAATGTATGGTAATATAATAAGACCCTGCTTAACGTGAAATAGAAAATCACCAGAATTGTACAGAATTTTGTGTAGCAGGACCCTCAGTGTTTACTTGATCGATCATAAATCAACTGTGACCCAGCAAACGTGTACCATGCTGTAATGATATCAAATACACTGCGGAACTGCATTTGAGTATCGAAACAACAAAATCATGTACGATTTCGGGGATTATTAACACTACGTGTAATATCGTAGAATTTCAATATTATCGCATAATACTTTAACAGCGTTAAGTGGGATCTTATTGTAATTGTATGTGTACAGTGCTATAATTATAAAATCAACAATAAATTTATCATAAAAGTTAGAGAGTATATGGCTTATAACTCTGCAATTGTATTCTATAAAGTTTAAACTGTTTAGCATATTAATTTAAAATAAATCAAAAGATATATACCATATATTCTCTACTATATTCTTGTGTATACCAAACATATAATAAAGTAAGTAATCTAATCTTTTATGAATTAACTTGTTAAATGTTATTACCAAAGAATTTGAATTTTAATATGTTCTTATAGTTATGAATTAGGCCATTTTAAAATTAAATAAATTACATAGAATATAAGATAAACAGCATTGATTCCGATTTAAGAAAATCCAGTATTACCAATTTACCGATGGCCGTAATTTATATTTTTTTATGATCTAAATGATGAATGCATATATAATTAATATTAATAATGTCTATATTTTATTAAATGTAATAGGGTCAAAGGCCCTCCACGCCGACCTCCAAGTCAGACAACTCGAGACGATGCACCTTTAACAAATGGAAATTCAAATCACAACTCTTCAACAGGTATTTATAAAATTTAATTTAAAAAAATAAACAACCCTTGCAAACTCATATGATTAAATGATCATTAGATGAAATAAGATAAATTAAGTCTCTGTTTTAAATAAAATTCATAAGTGTGCCTTATTGACCGACAAAACATTTTTTTCAAAAGATCTAGGATTTACTTTGAAATATGAATATTTTGGAGTTTGTAAATCATTTGTGCTTATTTTTTGATACACAATTAAAATATGTATTTTCTTAAGCTAATAGTATTTGCATATTCAAAAACATAATACTGTTTTTTAATTCAACAGAAAGTGCCAGCGAAACAGAAATAAAACCTAAAACGCGCGAATGGGAAAAACATAAAGCTCCATGGATGGAGGAATTAAAGCAAAATCAAGCCAAGAAAACTTCACCAATAGGTGATATTGGAAGATCGAAAACTGTATCGTCTACTGATTCATCAACGAATGAAGTGTCACAATCTCGATTATCAAGCAGTAGTGATAAAATTATTGAATCTGGTGAATCAGAGACTCTCAATGACGTATTAGTGAATGATTCCCTTGAAATGTCTCAAAGTATGTCATCCCTCTCATCGAAAGCAATCAAGATAGATACTTCCACCGAAGTATGTTCACTTGTATAATTTTCATTCTTATCATTGCAAATATTTGAATACTGTCTAATAGCATAATTTTTTAGGTACAAAATCAAGCTGAAAATCCACAAGATATGTCAAAATCTTTATTATCTATGAGTACTCGAGGTTCACATATTGAAATGAATAACAAAGTATCATCCAATGAACTGAGAACATCTATTTCAAGCTCAGCCAGTGTTATTTTAAGAAGTACCACACATTCAGCAAATCCTTCGCCGTATAGCCAAACATCTTCAATTAATTCATCACAAATATATAAAAATTTGCCTCCCATATCCCCCGAAATTAAAGTTTCAACCTCTATACCTATTCCAAACCCGGCAATCGATGAAGGAAGTTTACCCAATACAGCAAATGGTGAATTTATTTTCTTGTTCTGCTTAAGATACTTAAAAAATATTAGACATTTAACAAATGGATTTAATTTTCTGTTTTAGGCATCACATATCCTGATATGACGCCAGAACAATTACTAATACAGCAGCTCAACGAAAGGGTATTTATTTAATATTCTATATATGGTAATGAGTTTGTGTCATAAAAGATAAACATTTGTTTTTATTTCCAAAATAGGTAGCGAATTTGGAGCGAGTTGTGGAAACACAGGAAAAAATTCTAGCGACATTAAGTGCAAAACTCAATCGTGAATCAGAACTGCGTGTTTCCCTTCAGGCTGAAATACAAAAATTAGAACGATGCGTTACTCGCGTGTGACCTTTGACAACGGCTAATTCTACACATCTTCGCACACTTATGATGCCATTCTTAAATAATAATTAATTATATCCGTATGTCCGATAACAGAATGTGAAGAGCAGTTTGAAGATTGGGATGAATGATGATTAGTACCTGTATTTATGCAAATATATATTTTTATTTTTTTCAAAAGACTTATCGGCAATCAATGATTGAAAAACTTTTTTTTTTTACTTCTTTTGTATCTTTAGTTACCATATTTTTTTCAAAATGGGTAGTTTCACAAATTTCATTGTAAATATCAGCCACAAAATGGTTTTTTGTGTATAACATAGGATAGCCTTAACTGCGTAACGTAGCCTTCATAATGAATATCCATGTATGTTCTTTAATATTACGAGATAGTATTTTAGCCGATGAACTAACTTGTTTTGAACTCATTTAGTCGTTCATTTTGGTCAACGTTAATTCAAAATATTTTAATTAGTTTGATGTCAATCTAATGAAAAAAAAATCCCTCTAATTGTTTTGCCAAATAACTTAAACGATCATTATTCTATTATAGTTTTGATTTATAAAAAAATAACTTATGAAATGCTATTCCTGTGAAATAAAGTCTAACTGATATCATTATGAATGAACTAATATTTCCTTCGAGTACTTAATTATTTTCTTTATATATCAAAAAAATTTAACACGAATTTCCGTACAATAGTTTCTAGTTTAATTTAGTATCTGTCTCATGCATATGAGAAATATTTAATCAGAATTTTATCAGTTTTATTGTAACAGTTAATCGATTTTATGCTAACGAATTTTGGGCAGCTTATGGTTTTCAATCTTTTTGATAATTGTTAACATTGAGATTTTGCATTATATATTAACTACTATTTATGCATTAATTCTGATATTAAACAATGATATGTTATTGATTGGCAAGCAAAGATTTACTGACCACTAAAAATGGTCAACAAAACAATACTATTGTTCTACTTCTTTATTATTACCATCTGATGCTATAAAACGGCAGCTGCATTGAAACAAAATATCGTATTGGCCTATCCATAGGAAAAAGCTAATTAATTTAAATTAAACTCCAGATGTTCGTATTGGTTTTGTCAAATATAAAACCTCATTAGCAAAGCATCAGGACAATATGATATATTGTAAAATATTACTCCATTTGTGATTTATTTTTAAGAAAAACCATTCACAATGATTTTTGTTGCAAAATAGCATTTAATTTTCGTAATATACGCGAATATACGATTTTTTAGCTTGTATTTCATCGTCAAAGGAGAAAAGTTTACAATACTTTTTTAATATAAGTTGAATTCCATTATTGAATATTTACATTCCAAACGAAAAAATTATAACATTCCTTGTACATAAAATTAAATGTGCAGCTTACAATGTATATTTTGTTATTTATTTTAAAATTTGGTACGCAATGAATGGAATGAATGCAAAAAATTCTACTGTTCAATTTAATTCACAGCTGCGTTTTTGCATTTTTATGCCAAATAGACATTATGAAATTTTAACTGATTTGTGCATTCTACAAAACTCGTTATGCGTAAAATATTTTATTTATTTAGTTATTTTTATCTATTTCATTCCATCAGTGCTGCAGGTTTATAATTCTCCCTTTTTTTAACAAACGGGTTAATCTGTATATGCTCAATTCAATGTGATTTACATGCCACCGATTGCAAAAATTTCAAATAATTATTGCAATCAATTATATTCTGCAAGCTAAAATGTATTTTTATATATTTTTTTTAAATAATAGACAACTCGATTTTACCATAAAAATTTTGATAGGAATCTTGGTTTTCATGTTTTTAAAAAATTACCCCTATTTAGTATGTTTGTAGTTTTTTTATTGATTTATTTATAATGAAAGTAATTTTATATTTATTTTTACTTTGTAATTTTTTTACTGTTTGCTTAATTTTTATAAGAGTAGTGTCAAATTTGTTTTAATGTAATATTAAATCAACACAAAAGTGCTAATTCTTGTTTTTTAAATAAAGACGGTCGATGTAATGTCTGTAAGCATAAAAATAAATATCGAATTGTGCCTGTCTAAAAGATTGTGAACATTTTTCTTAGCGTGTTGTATTTTTCATTACGGAGAAAAATGTGTGACTTGGCCTCACAACTGTAATAAGCTTAAGAACTAGTCTTTATTTCATTAACACTCGTTTTGAGTAACGCTCAATAAAATATATTATTGTGGCAAAGTGAGCATTTTCAAAAACCTAACGCCAAGTGTATGCTGATTTTGTAATTGATATATTTGAAAATGAATATTTATAGTGATAATGTAAAAAAGTGTTCGACGTTAATAGTCAAAGGGACAAGGTTTATTAAATTAGAGGTTGAGTTAATTACAATATGATCATAATATATAATGTGTACATTAGGTATGTCAATTTTATACATATGCAATTTATCGTGTAAATATGCTTCATGAAATCTTATGAATCGTATAGAAGTATTAATTTTTTTTAATATGAAATAACATGTTTAGATCCGTTTATTTTACATGATTTTAATCCTCGCCCTGTCTGTAATGTGCTCATGTATTGCACCTAGTGTGTAAATCATTATGCCCGCATAACACGCATTTAATTTTTCTGCAGATACGACGTATGAAACGTTAGATCAAAATTGAAACTAAACCATAATAATATCATGCATTTTGAATACTCCATTTGTATGAAATTCCAAGCTCAATATACGACCAGAAATTCATATTTCATATACACATAAACAATAGACATCAATATCTACGTCACAAAGAATGTTTAAAAGTGTAATATCGACACTTAAAAGGTCAATACCAATGTATTATACATATGTTAAGATGTTTATTAATAATAGTCGAGCAGGTATATAATCGTGTTGGTTTTTATTTTTAGAGATAAATAGTTGAATTGGAGGAATGATAATCATTCCACGACCACATGTAAGGCTTATTGCTAGAATTAACGGAAAGAGGTAGATTATTTATCTTCAAATAAAAACTAACGTGATCTTTCAGCTATTATTAATCAACATTGATACATCCAAAAACATATATATATATATATATATATATATGCTGTATATATAATGTTATGTTGTTTTTATTCTTACGGCAAGCTTCACCATATATAGCAGGTAAAGACTGAATCACTATAATTTATATGCAAATAGACAGGCTGAAAATGTAAAGATGTATAAACAAATTATTTTTTTATAAATCTGTATTTATTTTTATAAACATCAAAAATATTATTTTGAAACACAATGTGATTTCATTCAAATGTATTACTTAGGTGTTTTAATTGTGTCACATATAACACACAAAAAAATGTTACTACTCCACTTAATTGAAGCAAATCTTAGACGATTAAGAAGCATACTATATAATAATAAAGCTGATCACAATCTTTATTAATCAAAATATTTAACCATCAATTTTAATATTATTATCAGATTGTCACGTTAATAATTTGTGATTTATGATAAAGTAAAACCATTTTACATTGGTATATAAAGGAAATGGCTTTTAGTACTAGATTAGACATTAAACTAATTGTTGCCTTTTGACTTTACACTAGCTCTAATTTTGCTATGTATAATATTGAAATCGCTTTTTATTTTCCTAATACATGATACTTAATATATACAATATTTATTTTTAAGAAATAATTACATTTTAATTAACTTCTTTATTACATTTATTAATCGTATAAATTAGGTATCATCTATCGAATGATTGCATTTGATTAAGAAAAGTGAATTCATTATTGGTGGCTCATCATTTTTACTTTTATAGTGTGAACGGATTGAAAATTGATTGTTTTAATATGAATTGGTGATTTATTTTAAACGAAATGCTAAATATAGGGAGTGCATCCATTTGATGGCTAAATAAAACTTACTAACATGACTGTACAGTAATGTTCAAACTCTTTACTTTCTTTATCTATGTGTAAGCTCCCGACGATTTTATAGGGGCTTGGACAGAATGTATATAGTTGAATCGACTTTTCTCGTCTTTATTTCATTAAAAATTCAATTTGTCCTTACAAACAAACGTACACCAGAGTAATTTATCATCGTTTATTTTATATTTGGGATCACTAAAAAAGATTTTCATGTCTAATAATGTAAATATGATAACCCTCATTGGATATGTCTAATTTTAATCCCCCTTACTTTAATACTGAAGGATTACACAAATACCACAAAATTAAAAGTACCACAACCTAATTTTTAAACAACGTACCATTATCATGGTATATTTTAAATTAAGTTTGCTCAAATATTTGAACGTGAATAAAACCGGTATTGTTAAAATTTTAACTGCTGTCTTAATACATATAAATACACCTTTTTTTCTAACACGTTTAATTAATCTCATGGTGCTGATAGTTTTTGATAGCTTGAACAATTTTATTTTCCGCATTTTGTCCTGCCTTCTCATTCATTAAATTGTCTTTTAATGATTAAAACGACTCAATGACACGACTGATGTCTCGTAGCCGATGAAAATAATTATGTATTTATTTACACATTATATGTATGTAAATTTGTTTATTTTTTATTTTTCTAAGTCAAACAAAGACAGTGTTTAAAAGAACGAAAAATTTTGTATTAATTTATGCCAACAAATGGTGATATATAAATATAGTTAGAGTATTTTTTTATTCCAGATATATAATTATATGTATATTTTGGCTAATTTTTGGATAGTTGTATTTATTGAAAATAATCTAGGATATCGTTTCTTCGGCAGGCTTTTACGGATGGAAGTTTACCTGAAGAAGTATCCTGAACTAATTCTTTGTATTGAAATGCATGTATAAATAAGTACATTTTTTTGATAAATTTAGAGCTGATAAATTAGAACCAACGTCAGCATTTTTACTATGAAACAATGAAAAATTTATCAATCGGTCAGTATTTCAATAATTATCTAATAATAGAATGAATCGAATCATTTTAGTTTAGCATTAAAAAAATCTATAAAAACCATAGCAATTTTTTCGAAATTATTCCATTCAGATATATATGATATAGCAAGTTTTTCGACATTAAATGGCTAATAACCGTATATTACAAGTTTTGAAATTGAATTTTCTTAAGCAGCTTATTATAATGCACAAAAGCAATTGAATTTTAAATTTGTTTGATCAGTGTGTGGATTGTTATTAAAGTATAGGAGACTCCAAGCTGAAGGTGACTAGTCAAAAATATCAACACAATATTTAGATGAATGTGTATAAAATAAATGTAATATTTTTCTTGTAGTTTATATAATGTAAAATGTGTAATTAATAATTCTAGAAAAAAGATCAGTAATATTAAAACTAAGGATTTTTCGTAATAATTTCTGATCGTGTCACCTCTCACTTGTAGCTCTTCAGAAAAAGTTATTAAGTCTAGTTAAATTAAATGCAAATAAAATAGGAATATTTTCAGGTTCTAATTAATAATCAGCTCGATGAAGTGCTTATTTATTATTTCTATATTTGAGTATATTCTAGCCATGGTGATAATTTTTTATATCATTGTTTTTACTTGTACTTAACTATCACATTGAATTGCATTTATTTTTTCAGAAAACATTACTGTAAATAAAATAAATTATAATATATTTAAATGTATTTTTCTTTCCTTCTCGAGAAAAAAAAACCATACTTCAAACTACAATCTGAAAAGTTTTTAATTTGAAACAAATCATTTTTACAGACTATGCTCGGGCCTCTTATAACATGGTTACAGTCGAACCTGCATTAAAGAACACTTTAATACTGGCTTTTTCTCTATATGGTTTTGCAAAAACGTTGTGTTATACAAGGTTTGAAGTTCGTACAAAATCAGGGTTTGCATTCCAAAAAAATATCGAAGATAGTTTATATAATTATGTACTTTATTTATTACTGTATTTGACCGTGTTATATAAAACCATGTTATACAAGATCTGATTGTATTTGTTTTTGAATATTACCTTATATATCAACTTTTATAAATACTGTGGAGTTAAAGTCCACAGTGTATTTATTATAATATTTTTTGGACATTGATATCTCTAAAGCTTCAATAATTTTGCAATACTCTTCAACTTTTACTATAGTGCATTTACTACACTGAGTCGAGTTATAGAAAATTTATAATAATGGGAATTTTTACAACATTATTACATTGAATCTCGATATACTATCTATATCGATTTATATACTATCTATATTGATATATTATTGAATATCAATATAAAATATAATAAATACGGGGTTTTAGAATGTCATAGGGCGTACTAAATACGAAGCATTGTAAGTGAAAGATTAATACAACCTAGATCTCTAGAAACATTCAGATAGTAGAGTATTTAGCTAAGTGAATTAATATAGTATACTAGTGATTACCCGGCATGCGTTGCAATGCCACGTCTCGCATAACAAACTGTATTTTATATTTTTACTATGCCTGTGTTATTCCCGCAAGTGTAAACAATTAGTTGGCAAAGTTTTATTGCAATCGGATGAACGGTATGGCAGCGGATTAAATACGGACAAACAAACATTGATTTTTATATATTGTATTAGACTATACTTATGTTACTCGCGCAATCCTTAAGAATAAGTGGACGAAGTTTTATCGTAATCTCATGAACGGTATGGCAGTGCATTACATACGAACAGAGATTATGTTTTAAATATATTAGATGTAGTTTTAATTTATCATATAATCAATTTTTAAAGTCCTATAAAAGGTCAGTATCACGAATTTAACATTGTCCAAATAAATAAAATAATTAAAAAAATATATTAAATACAACAGCTACTAAAATCAATACTATATATTGTTTATATTTAATTAAACAGATTTTTTTTGCACAAAAATGAATGTATGTGATGTGAAAAAATAAATGTATGTTATAATATAACAGTAACAATTTAATATTTCTAATTAATATAGTTTATTCTCTTTTCACTGTCGAACTTAAAAATATAACGTTTTTTAAATATTTTAATCTATTTCACCATGTCCTTTTGGAAATAATTCGACGTCCGGACCTCTTAATGTTTAATTTAATTTATTTCTATTCAATTTCTATCTTATGTTCCGCTTTATCATCTTATATTTTTATCTAATATATTAAATTTCTAAACAATTTCTAATGTTACGAGATCTCAGCTTGTTTTCCTCAGCATATTTTTCAGCAAAATAAATACAATATTTTATTTAAACATAAAATATATTTTTTTAATGCAGTTAATATACGAGAAACCGTCTTTTAAATATTTTATTGTAATAAATATTATTATCAATAATAACTAAACGCTAATTAATTTATGATTTTTTTGTACTGGCAATACTTTTAAGTAATGGCAATACGCTCTATGAACCGTCAGTCGAACTGGGTTAGTGGTCGGTTGAGTTCGTTGTGGATTTCTTCGCCCGTTTCACTGTTTACGATCAATTGAATTTTAACTGACAAATACTCTATAAAATTACAGTGAATTTTAATCAGCACATCGCTCATAATAAACCCTTATTTTGTATGTCCTTTTTCTTAAAAAAATCTTAATTTAATAAGCAAGAAAACAGTCAGAACATGATATAAAAAACCGCCTTCAATTAAAATACACGAGAAAAATACACATTCTTTTGCATTTATGCCTATATAAATATATATTTATTGAATGCTTTTATATTAATGCAATGTTTCTCTTTTTTCCTTTTTGGTTTTTCATTTTCATATGATTAAATAGTATAAATTCAATTGGATTAATGTTAGATTAATTACATTTATTTTTTTGATCTTATTAAAATAATCAATACTGTATACATTGTTCAGTTTATTTATATTCACATTAAAAAAAAATCTATCATATGTATTATTACTTTGTGTATATTTTTATGTGTTTGTTTTGTGGGCAGTGAATTTTGAGAAGGTGATAACTACTGATTCTAACTAAAATGGAGGCCGGAGTCGAAGCGGACTTTGAGGAAACTATTGTAATGACGCCGAAGAGTCGCACTTCCAATTCCACTATTTTGGTCGTAGAAAGGAAGCGATCACAGCCTAAAGAAATAGACGCAGGATCTCGCGTCCACGTTGCTGGCGGACACCATGCCGGCATCGTTATAAATAAGGATCAAGTACAAGGTATTCATTGGACATTATTATTAATATTTTATACCTATTTATTTAAACATTATAATAGATACATATTAAATGTTTAGTACCCTCTCTGATGAAGTATAAGAAGATATTTTTTGATCATAAGTGCTTATTTATATCATTAAAATACTTTTTTTTGCAAACTAATATTAGAGTCAAAATACCAAGAACAAAATGGTATCATGGAGTTATCAAAGTAAATAAATTCATTAATTAAACTTTTGGGCTTAGTCATAAGAAAGTGGAAAATCGTCTTTCATTTTAATAATAGCTATCGTTAAAAAAATACATAATTTATTTTATCTACGTATATATGATCAACTTTCATTTGTTTTATTTGTTGATTTTATTCAAATCAAATCCATAGACAAGGATAGATAAGTAATTCGAATTTTTTGTCGTTGTTTTTTTGCGTCGGCTTTATTCTAATTGTTTAAACTTTAACTTTAAAAACTGTATTAAATTAAAATAAAATAATATTGATTGAATTAATAATTAATTAGATAGTTTTTTTTAGAAATAATTTATTGACATGATACATCGCGTGTTACGCTTAATACGAGTATATTTTTCTCCAAGTTTATACAATTTTAATGGACGTAATTTACTATTGCCTGGAATCGAATGTACATAATTGATAACATTTTACTAATTTATCACTGTCTTTCAATTTGTGCTTTGAGCGCCCCATTTGATTATAGTATCACCATGTTCCTTTCACCTTTGAAAATAATTCGTATTCATCTTTTATATTTTAAGTTTTTTATGTGGGCTTTTTCAAACATAATGCCTGAAAATCGCTTTTGGCCAAAACTATTTGCAAATGAATATTATAAATGCACACAACTCGTTCATTATTATTGATTGATTTATTATTTTAAATCAAGATTATGAAGTTTTGAATGATTTGCTCGAATAAACAGCAAACGTATCAAATTAAGTCGAAGGAGAAAATAATGAATAATTACAATTTTCATAGACAAACAAATATATTGGAGCAATCTATCACTCTTTTGCGATCATAAAGTTAAAAATATCGATTGATTAGTCCGCATTTAAATAATTTAAGTTAAACCTTTTTTATTTCAAAATAAAACTATTTTCACCTCAAGTTAAACTTTCTCATTTTAAATTAAACCGTTTTCATTTCAAAATGTCTATATTTAAGATATGTTCAAATGGTCGAGATAAATAACCCAGTAACTTAAAATACGAACGAATCCCACAGTTTCCGTTTGTATTTAGGTCGATTGTATATTTAGGAACTGTATTTACATACGATCATAAGTGCAATAGTGACATCTGAAAAAAATACGAAGCCGATGATGACCTCTTATCGAGAAGTCATTTCTAAAATAGAAGAATGATTCAACGGTATCGATCGGCTTCCAAGAACGGAGGCTGAATGCAATTTATCGCCCATCGTCGAAATACAACTACAAAAAAAGCATTTTCAAACACAAATATGTGGTTTAATTTATACGAGGAATCATTTAAAATTCACGTCATATGCTGCTAAAAACACGTGACCGGTTACACGGCTGTTTCACTTTGACTTTGACGTGACCAACGCCATGTCGAGGATCTCGTGTGCAGGATTACTGATTAAATTTGGCGTGATTGCAGTGTCATAAATGTCTGAATGGGATTTGTCCCGAAGAGTAGATTGACTCTTCAATCCGGATGATTCGAATGAGTCATCGGTGTTAATGTCTGCCTGTTTACTACCAGTTCAAAGCCGAGACAATGGACGTTATCAAATTGGCTTGATTGAGGTCAAGTTTAGCTCCGAGATTAAAATAAATCAGAAGCTTGACAATACCGGCAGGTGTAAACAATAGGTCCTGAACAATCTGGGATCAGCGCTTCTCAAAGTGTACCTTGCACCGTGTGAAAGATGTCAGGGAATCAATTTCCGAAGTGAAGATTTGACATACATACTCTTTAATATCAATGTAGCATTTATATAGTAATTATTCGTAAAAATTAATATTGAAACTAAGCCAAAACTTTTTTTTTCAAACATTCAATCATTAGTACCGAGACACAATTCAAGAAACAATTCAAAAGTTATAGTACTGGATTTATTGTTGATAGATGATAAATATGTAGTGTGGGGATGAAAATAACCCGCCGCGAAAATGCTATTCTCACTGGTCAGTTTTATAGGATTTATGGCAGGGCATAATAAAAAAATGAATAGTCCAGATCACATCCCTTCTTCCTCGTTGATAATTATACCCTGTAATGTGTATCTGGAGAGGGGGGTATCTTCAAGGTGGATGTAACTTGTATGAGGAAAAGGCACATCGTCTTTCAAGTTTAACAGCTAGGGCCTATATCTATCTCTGATCAACATCCTGAACAGATTGGGCCATCTTTTTCTGATAATCTTCCACCTTTCGGCGTCTTTTCTCATAAGATTTTATTAGTTCTCTCAGGAGCTCTCGTCACCCGACGTTACAGACAATACTAATTTAAATATTTTTTTGTTGCATATCATTATATTTTTAAGATTCATACTTTTTTTCTTTACTGCATTACTGAATCGCATTATTACCGTATAACAACTATTGGCTTTATTGTAAAACAAGGAAGCGTAGCAACTCTAGCAGAGAAAGTTTGCTAATGATTTAGTTTGATATGAATGAAGTTATCAAATTCAACCACTACAAGGAAATTGAAAAAAAGAAAAGAAATTGCTTTGCGAAAATATCTCATCATTTTTCGGTGATATGCTATAGTTCATGGAGCTTTCTATCCTTATCTACGAAGAGCTATATTGTTTTATGCGATAGCACCACCCTCTAATAAAACAAGAGTGCTATAATATTATTTTCAGCGTGAGCTGTAATTTCATGTAATGTGAAAACCGAGCATAAACCAGTCGGATATATATTGTCCGGCCGAAATTGTATTAAACTGTTACAAAATTAATCCTGCGATGGCTTCGGTGGTGTCAGATTTCTTTCCGTTGATGATCTGTTACAATTTGTAAAGCGTTCCAAAATTACACGACGAGAGGTCGGAGGAATTCCGGTATAATAAATATAATTTTGCCCCGCGTAAATTACCGGATGGTATGTGACGTATGGTAAAATGCGATGAAAACATCCGACCTATGGGCGGTTGTACCCCACGGAAGCGTTATTTCAATGTGGGGATTTCCCAGAGTCTTCTGGGAATGAGGATTATGATAAGGATTTTGAACTAAGATAGGATCTGTGAATTATAATTATTTTTCTATCATTGCAGCAAATCAGTCACTCATAAATGGCCCTATCCGACTTAATCTCATTTTAAATATAATAGCTAAATTTGTTAGCACCGTCGAGATTAGAAACAAAACCTTTATAATATGATTCGATGAGATGTTACTTTTTTTTCGTGAAAGAATGCTAATGAAGAAATGCTGTCGTCATCGGGCCCTCAACAGAATATATGGAAGGAAATAGGAAATAAAAATCAGCGTGTTGATTTTGTGATTATTGGCTGGAAGCTTGGGAATCCCAGATTGAAATTGAAACAAATTTAAATTTGTATGTTAGACAAGGCTAGAGAGGAAAGGATCACATACATACCATCTGTATTGTATATTCATCCACTTGTAGGCTCACCCAGTGGGCCACCCAATAGAGCGTGTCGAAGAACGCTATTCTCAATAGGATAATATTTATATCATCATCATCATATTGCAGCTACAAACAATCCACTGCAGAACTATGGTCCTCTTCAATATCCATTCACAGGAAGGGGTTACATCCATCTCGCCTGTATCATACATTCACCTCCTCATTCGCTCGATATTGAAGGTAGCATTACCACCGAGTTTTATTTCGAACGCTCATCCCGCGGGTATCCTGAATGAACGTATTGATGAACGCTTTCGCGACCTTCTCGATAAGGCGCGTGGGAGGTTTGTAAAGACTGAGTAATTTTCTTCTGAAGATAGTGGAAAACTACTCTAGACGACCTTTTTGATTCTAGTGGAAAGGGCTGTCTGGAGTGCAAAGAATCCAGTCCCTCCTTTTCTCGCTAGAGCGTTGCCGGGCTAGGATGAAGACATACGTGCATCTCGGCTTCGCTCCTACGCCAACTGAGGGTGTCTCCCCATCCACGTGCAACTTATCCGAGCGAATTCGAGACTGAGTGCTTTCCTATTTCAGGTCGACCCTCTCAGTTCGGCGATTTCAAAACGATATAGAAGTTAACGGAAGACAATGCTGTTAACGTTGAAAAGTGAAGTTTTTAATATGCCTCTCCTCAAGGCCTTCTATTTGATGTTCTTCTTGTCCTTGTTCTGTTCCTAAAGATTCTTAGCTCCGAATAGGTAAGGTTCAGGAAAAAATAGTCATAGCTGGAACAAACAGGCGAAAGTCAGGTATCAAATAATATCAAATAGTCAGGTATATATCAATAATATCGAATGGTTCTATAGACAAGATTGTAGTATGGGAGTAGTCAGAACAGCCCTTTCAATTCAAATCACGAATAACCACTTGCATCTGAGCTTCAGAAACATCTTCGTTCTATATATTCAGGTCTGTCGTTAGACGATCTGTTGCAACTAGGAATTCTGTGTAGAGACGTCCCGGAACTTTTTTCTCGGGACTTTCGGAAATATTTATATAATTTGCACAAAATAAACTTATACTATTTTAAATGATTATCCAGTCGGTGTTCGACTTCCATCATTGTTAGGACAGTTAAATTAAAAAATATTAGACTTTTCCGTTTATATAATTATTAGCTTGTGATGTTTAAAGGGAGTGGAGTCGTAAAATAGAAAACCCCCTAAGGAAATTTCTTCATTAATTAAGAATTCCCCAGTGGATGATTGCACTCTTCATTTTCTGCTTTTACTTTAAATGAGATGAAATGTATTACCTGAATTTATGTCAAATTTTGGAAGATTGATAATTTATTTATGTTTTGCACATGTAATATATTTTATCTGTGGAACAGGAACACAAAAAGGAAACATTTCATTTAAAAAAATGTACATATTTTTATTAAGAAATTCAGGGTTGTTAACTAATGTATTTGTTAATGCCGAAAATACATATCATATATTTTTGGAAGAGTATGCTCGATCGTGCCATGGAAGCGGTTAAATAAACATAATCTAAATCAAGGTAGATTTATTTATACAGTTTACTGTCGATTATTCAGGATCACATTGATCAGTTAACGGATTAGTCTTCAAAATAGACTATATAAAATAATTTGAATTTTATCCAATATCATTTGCTATTTCTCTTACCGCCTCCGGATAATCGATTGTGGTTATTTATTCGGCTAGATTCGATACATTCCTTAGTGCTTCGCCGTGAAGTATTTCTGGTTATTGATAATCATTCGGGCCATCAAATAATTAGTCTTAATTAAGAATAATCCATCTTAGATAATTTATTGTCTTCCTACACCAATTCTTCATGATTGAACCCGACAATCGTTATGTCATTTTATAATTGACCTAACAACCACCAAGTGTGAATGAAAGATCGTTAAAGTAAAAAAATAATTCCAATTATATCCATGGTTGATGATGGAAACACAGTTTGTACTAAAATTAAAACGATTTAATATCGTTTATAAATTATAGTATGATTATTAGATGATGGTTAGCCATCGAACGATCTAATTTTAAACACTAAATTTCCCAAAATGTGTTTGTTCTTAGCTAAAACTTCATTTCAAAACAATGCTTCCAGCATCTTTCAGCATGGGAAACGAGTTGGAGCACAAATATCGGCATGTGTGATAAATCTTAAAATAAATTTTGATCGATTGCTTGCATATAAAATAGAGAAGAATATTTATTTGCTCGTATGCCATGAGTGCCCATTTTCTTCGAATGTGTTCGATTTATTTCATAATTCCGTGGACAAAGTCTTCCCCCCAATTCGTGTCATTCAAATTGTATTATATTGATCCCCCCAATTTATGGCGTTAACGCACCTTAAAAGCAACCCCTATGGCGAAAGATACACAATTCTTTCTTTTGTTGAAGGATTTCGTGTGTTTTTATTATTTACAACTTCACTAAATGTAACGAAAATAACCAAAGGAGGAGCGCGACAATTGAAAAAGTTATTTGCTCCAAGATCGCTAGATTCGCTTGGGTTGTGGACATTTGGCAAATATAATATGTCTGTCGAAGCAATATTCTTTCGCCATGTGTTTGACCTAACGAAGGAAGCTTCGAGGGGGATCTTCAAACGAAAAAACACCATTATGCAAATTAAAACGCCATGAAACACCGAATCAATTTCACTCGAGGATTAATTACCTTCATGACGTAAATTTCCTCATTTCATAGCGTATCAGTATATATAGATTGTACCACTTTGGACTGCTTATATAATGTTTATTTCGGTCTCGATGATGTTCTTGATATAATTAGTCATTTTGTATTCCACTTTGGAATTAATTCATTTCCATTTAAACGCTTGACAAATTCCATAACAAAAAATGATGTAATCGCCTAAGAATAAATCCGCAATGTTATTAATTAATTACTGACAAATTATGAATTTACGCTTTAACGCTTCAGTCAAAGTGCATTTGAAGATTGAAAGGATAAAAGTGAATCATCCCGAGTTATTGAATCAGCCAATTTATTGCCCTCTCGCAGACGAATTGCTTGCAGACTTAGTTTGGGAATGCGATATGTTATTTACCTCGTCCATAAACTTTGGCAGTTTTCCTGTTCAAATTTCTCCTTAGCCCTTTTGCCCTTGCTATTTTTTTAAGCTGATCGAATTTACTTCTTGCCAAATATTCATCATATCAAACGTGATTCAATAAATTTAATCGAAAATTTTTATACGGCGACGATAGTTTGTAATTAAAATAATTAGTATTTCTCCAGTGGATGTTTGGCATTTGAAATGCCAGATGTCAGACATCCTTAAAATTTTACCAATGATACAAGACGTCCTTTAAATGTTACTTAAAATGTTATTTTTTATCTCAATTTTTGTTTTCATGTTTTTTTATTAACTTTTTTTATGCGATTTTGAATATATTTTATATAGAAGTTTCAAAGTTATACGGTTTTTAAAATCCATAGGACGCATCTTCACTGTTTCTTATGTAGGTCATAGTTTTTATTTGTGCGATTTTCCGCGGAAAGCATCTACTGTACTATAAAAGGTTTAAGTGTATGTTACTTTTAAATTATTTAAGCATTAAATTGTCCAAGCAATTCAAATGAATCTTGTAAACAACACCAACCGAATGAAAATTTGATCTATATGTAGGACATTTCGCGATAAGTGAACCGTAGTTCATTATTCATTAGCATAACTAACTTATGCTGATGACCCCATTGTAAGCGATCCATTGAATTATTTTTAAATTCAATTGTGTGTCATTTCATGCCCTTAAGGACTTTAGTTATGGAAAAACAGATTCTCTTTGACATATCTGGGTTAAAATAAATTCAAAGAACCAAACCGACACTCCTCCACTAAATATATATTGATTAATGTTTATCATTGTTTAATTTTATTTCAAAGGTGCGTCATTGTTCTATTTAGTCTATAAATATTTATATAAGATTGTCCTGCAGGAACTCCATTTTTTTCAACTTGAAATTTTATATATTTTTTTTTAGTTAATATTTCAAAAATCCAAATAAGTAATAATAGTGCTAAATCTGATGAATATGGAGGATGCTATAAAACTTCCCAGAATAGTTGTTTTATTTTGCTCACAAGTGAGTTTGGCTTTATGTGGGCGTGTGTTATTATGTTATAAAATAGTTCTTCTTCCATTAAAAAAATCCGGTCGTTCTTCTTGCAGTTTTTTTGAGCTTGTCTAATTATTGATAATAAATTCCGGTCATGTTTCGCCAAACACATATTTAGAAAAACTTCAAACCAAAGTGTCAATCCTGGCTTGGGCGTTGGAACAGGGGGTTGTTTCTTAAAAAATCGTATATTTTAATGTTGAAGATAAGAGTTTCTATGTTAATTATTATCTTGATTATTAAGAGTCTAATTCAATTAATTAATGCATCTCTTCATAATAAAATATTATTTACGATATATAAAATATATCTGATGAAAAAAAAATACAAAGGTGTTTCTGTATAATGGTTTATTTTTCGGGGGGAACTTAATACTTAAGACCTAATCAGCAATATATTTACGATTTGCACTTCGCACAAAAATTAGCTTTAATATTAAGTTTGAGAAATTCTATCAAATCATTCACCATAAAATAAATTCGTCGATATTTGCTCATTTAGTAACGGTTATACACTTTTCAATGGCTGTGTTAACATTTAGCCGTTCAGACGCTGATGGTCAGTTTTATTGTATGCCAATTTTGTTTTTGAATATAAATTCTAATGCAATAAAGCCAATCTTCAAGAAACATTATTGCGTGTTTATATCGATGGTTTATGGGACCATAAAAGAACGCTATTGCTACCAAGGTACATTATCCCCCCCCCGTCTTGAAAATTATACATTTTTAATGCTTGTATACATTATTATTCTGCTGAAATAATATGGCTATTATCATCCGACGCACATTCTGAAGTATATGATGTCTTCCGGAAGTAACAGCTAAGATGTTTTTCCCTATGAGAATACATTTTGAAGTGAAGGAGACATTGTTATGCGTCGAGAGATTCATCCACCCACCGTTTCAGAAGCGAAAGATTAACATCAATTATTTGCGCAATGAAAACGGTGTCTTCCAGTAGGTCGAATGTCAATTGTCTTTAAATACGTGAAGATTTTTGCAACGCGCAATCCCTAAGCAACATATGTACTATTGTTGCTGGTTTGGTCGATTTTGTATAGATTATGTGGAATCTGAAGTATGGCTGATTGTGGAAGCGTATCCGTTTTGATAAATGGCTGTTTCCATCGCATCCCGATTTAGAATGGAAGGAACCCGAAAGCAGACCGTCAAATCTCGCATAATAACCTATCTCAATTGGACCATTACCATGCTTCATTTTCCCTCGGTCCAAGCGAGTTAATAAACACGATGCAGTAAGTAGTACGAGTGTTCTCAGCACAATTTTGAACAGGAAATCACCATTGAAATATCGACGGGGAGGAGGACAATATACATCTGAGAGACGATGCACGAAATGCATCGTCTGGTTAAAATTAACCGCTTTATCTTTGTTTTTGTCATGTGACATCCTTCTCTTCCGCCACGACACTTTTCAACTCCTTTTTTTGGATGTGAATTCAGTTTTCTTGGTATTTAGGGGAATATATCATACGAAGCAATCTCACTGCATCTCTTACCACTCCATACATTCCTTTGAAAAGGTACAAATTTAGATACAAACGTGTGTAAACAAAGAAATGCATTTATGTATATTTTTTTAAATGTTTCAAACGAACTTAAGGATAAATGTTCATGCTCAATTCAATTCAAATTAAACCTTTTTCATTTCAAGTTAAACTTTCAGATGTCTGATGAAATGAAATAAAGCACAGGGATGTCAGGTTGGCATCCCTGTTCTTTGCAATATTCGCAAGGTTAAACTCGTCTTTACGTATATACACTTAAACCTTTTTTTTGAAAAAGTAAAGATGCGTTCTATGTATTTTAAAAGCCGCATAACTTAGAACAACTATATAAAATATATCCAAAATCGCATAAAAAAACAGAAAAACAATAACGCAATTAAAAATAACATTTTTGGTAACATTTAAAGGACGTTTTGCGTCATTGATAAAATTTTAAGGATATCTGACATTTGGCATCTCAAATGCCAGACATCCACCGGAGAAATACTAATTATTTTAACTATCATCGCTGTATGATAATCTTCGATATGATTCAAAATCGCTCTCTTTTTCGAATCGAAAAAGGTTTAATTTGAAATGAAAAATGTTTATCTTGGCGTAAAAATACTGTTATCACAGATCGTCAATATATCGTCTTTCTCCCTGGACGAGAACTTCTATATATTTAGATCAACATCCAAACATCATTCTAGGCTTAAATCCGAATAGATATCAAGTTGCAAAAGTTTTTAATTTCGATCATCAATAATATTATACGTGGTACGATTTGCGTGATGTAAATTTGCTTTGCGAATCGATCAAACATCCACGAAAGAATATAGCATGCAAATGTATTCCGTTGAAACGTAGTTCCTTCTATAAAAACTAAAAATTTATTCACCAAGGCTGATATTAAAGTAATTTGGTTTCAGTTCGCCATGGTGTGATCGATGCTTGGTTATTATTGTATTCGACTGATATATAAATTGATATTCGTATATACACAGTACTGCCTTTTTACATTTTAGTTTATTTTTATAAAAAATATTGGGATTGAATATACATTCGTTAGTGATAATTCCCTCTCAAGGCTTCATTATCTAAATGTAATCAACAGTCCTCCGAATAAAGTGTTTAAATATTTAAAAAATTGATGATATTGGGGGAAAAATTAGTTTTTACGGACTTGAATCAAATTACGACTTGAACATGTCTTCGTTTTATCATGAACACTCTCTGTTTCAAATTATGTTTGTACATTCTCTTCGTGCAAACCCGGTTGTTTTGTGTGGTCACTACTAGATCGTTAATACTTTTTCATCTAAGAAAAAAGTCTTCGTGAAAATATTGCTCGCATACAATAATATTTTGAATCATTCTTATCAACTCACTTCATGCTTATGTCATCAGGCTTACGATAGGATTCGCAAATACCCAAATATGAATGTCCAAATATAATATAGGACAATTACAAAATATTACGAGTGACTCAATTGAGGGATTTGTCATCAAATCTGAACTTATTGCTGTTGTAATAATTTTGGAAATAAAATCCTTTTTATCAACTATGTTTAAGATTGCAGTATAAAAATATTTAGATATGCAATTCAAATCGTGGACGTTGTCATGATTTATACTTGACATCTGCTCTTGGGCAGCTCTGGATGAATCATGTCCCAGACGGTCCTTTGCATATTAAAATTATCCTAAGCATACATTAATTGCAAGTCATATGGTTATTCATAGTCTTCCCAATTTGTGAGCGAGCTGTGCATATAAAAGACTGAAGAAGAAAGACTAGCAAGCATTGAAACCTCGTTATAATGTGTACTGCAATTCAAAGAAAAATCCTATCTCATATTTTTGCAAAGATATATAAAGATAAGATCCTTATCACTATATTGTATGTAGTACTAATCGCAACACTGAATTTATTTCCATTAAAAATCTTATATAATTGCAGCCATATTAATATTTTATTACTAATGCTATATTTTTTTCTTCATACACTTGTACTCTATAGTTCCCTTAAAAAAAATAGGTCAGCATATTTTAAAATGATTCCAGATTTGAGTCCAATCCAAAAAATCGATAAAGTGCTTGAATGAGTATGATGGCATCTTAGGGATGTGGAATTTCAGCGGATGTTAGGTTGGAAGATAATGGACATTCCAACTTTATCTACCAATTCCATGCATGCACATAATTGTTTCCTTTTGCTATTATACCTCAATTGCCATCCTGTTCATCGTATGTCGAACCAGTGCTTCGAAACCATTACTTGCGTTATGAAGTTCGTTTATGTTCAACTATGTTGGATTAAGTTGAGTAAGGTCAAGTCAGGGAATTTACATTGACACTTGCAATGGCTTATTAATTTTCAATGCTGACGAGTTCCATTTAAATGTTAATTTTACATACACTATGCTTTTGATAACATTATTTGATACCTTAGTTTATTGAATATAATACCAGTGAAATGCTATTTTAATCACATATAAATTTAATAACACTCATGCTGAAAAGCCGTCGATGTTAGATTAATAAACTGTGCAGGAATTTTTAGCATTCAAGGTGTTTTCGTAGTTAAAAGCGACCTCTGAAATAAACATGCAATTAAATAGCAGATAAATTTCAAGAAGAACGAATGGGGCACTCGTTTCTTACTTAGTTGCCAAATATATTTATACAAAATGATCTGGATTAGATCTTATATCAAATGAAAATACTAGATTGCGTATATTAACGTTTGCACCTGTATGTAATCCCGTGATTTGACGGTTGGACTTGAAGCTCAATTGTCTTGGATTTAAATCTACAGAAGCTGTGATTAGCGACTACATTTTTAAAAATATTCTTATATCAGCTGCGATATCCTAAAACCCGGTTTGCCTATAAGAGTTTTTTTTTTAATTTGTAGATAGTATCTGTGCACCATCACAACACTGCATATACATATTCTTCTTGTATATAAAATCAATATTTGTTTGTCCGTATTTAATGCGCTTCCATACCGTTCATCCGATTGCGATACAACTTTGTCAACTTACTGTTTACACTTGCGGGAATAATATAGGCATAGTAAATTATTGTATAAATGTACCATGTTGACGCATATTGGTCTGGTAAAATGAAGTTTGGGTTGCGGGGACGTGGAGAAAAAGGATGCGCGCGCAATACGTTCTTCGAGACGAGAGCGAGTGTGTAAATGCTTTTGGATTCCAGCTTTTCGGCTCGCACTACACGTGACCTGAGGCAATAAACCACGTACTGCGTTTCTTTTCAAATGCCGGGTATTCGCTAGTTATAAATATAATTTTTCTAACCAAAAATATTCTATTATCAATACTTTCCTTTTGGAATCCTACATTACGAAATGAGAAAATTATTGTCCTCCAAAAACTAAGCGATATTGATTATAAAAAAACTCTATTTACATAGAATTTAGCACATATGAAATTACGTCAATGGACACGGTCTCTTGCTTGCTAATTCTTCTATGATGCTATTGTATTATGTTTAACTTATGCCATGGACGGAATGTTTTTAGTAAATATAAATATCTACTATTGTTTAATACATTATAGAACCCTTATTAGACTTTTATCGCGGATGTGTCCACCATAATTAATGCTTTAATACTCCAATGTTATTAGTCTTAAACGTTCTTGTATATATTATATGAGTATGTCCGCTTCTCTCTTTGAGTGAAATCGATAATGTTGTTGAACATAGAAAACGCGATGAATTTATTTTAGTATTGAGGATCATAGTGGATTTCCATTCTAAGCGGCAGACGAGGGAAACGTCTCATCGATTGCGCCAATTGATACATTGTATCATCATAATAAGGAAGCGTATCAAGGCACAATGCTGTCGACAGATGATGGGGGCTCAGCTGCTGCTGGATAGAGTTTCAAAACATTTTACTTGAAAAGTAGCTCCTTAAATGGTAGCACCTCACGATCGATTGATTCCGTTTATTGAATCAGTTGCGCAAGCAGTGTTGCAAGACCCCATAACTCAGATGCACGTTAGAAAGACGGCATCGATGCAAACGATTGTCTGCAGTTTTGCCGACCTCGGATTTCTCCTTGATTTTTCGCACTCGGAATGACCCAAATGAGTTCTGCTAGCCGGTCACTATGCTCGATTCTGTCATTATACCAATTATCTCCTATATCTACCTGCGTAGTGAGTCGTGAGTGTTGCATGAGTCGTCCAGCAATGCAGAGAGTGACGTAGTCTTTCCTTTTGTGACGAATCACAATGTTTTTTCGATGACTGGTCGACTGGCTTTGTTTTGTAAACAGAGTTGCAGCTCTCTGGCGTTAGCGACCTTTTTTTGCAACAAGTCAATCCGAGTCTCGCGACCGAAGGAGAAACAATAGGAACAACTTATTTCGAAATGGAAAATGATACCATAAGAAAGCAAACCATTTAAATAAAGATTTGATGACACATCGTAAAAATGGTGGTACTTGGAATAAATGTCGTTTTAAGCTCAATTATCGTTCGTGTATCACGCGACGCTCGCAAAATTTGATTGTTTTTGTGAAAGCCAACAAAAATGGCATTCTAAATGTCGGAAGCTATTTCCATTGGATTTGTTTGCTCTGTGGTTTTTCAAAACATTATAAGATATTGCGGTGTTTTTGGTGCAGTCATTCATGCTTACCGTTTCGTGTGCATTCTTTCGATTTCCCCGAAATCTTACATTATTTTGTTGCTTTAACCCTATGGGTACGGAAATTTAGAGACAGAGACGGGTGTCTTGCGTCTCATCGTACACTCATATATCGGTAGCAAGGTCGTGCTGTAAAGGCACCCATACACGTTTAAATGCTCGTTGGGAATTCGGCGCAGAATGGCATGCCCGTTTTTTTTTTAAATTATCGAATGTACTGTTCAAGGTATACATTTTCATGAACGTTTATTTATTGTATGGGTATAACCGTTTGTGTTATTTAAAATTATTATGTAAAATCAATCAAAAATAAAACTTGTATGATAATATAAATGTAAATACACAAAAATAACAATACTATATTTTTCAAAAAGCACTTCTTTCTGCTCACAATTCACTATGTCATTTTGTTACGAACAAGGTGTAAGAACAGAATAAGTGTCTAGAAGTCGAGGCTCGATTGTTCGTGCTGTCTTGAAAACGGGTGTTTGTTTTGATAATTAAGACACTCGCATCATTCTCATCGTTGATCAATTTTATTATTCCCCCTTGACTGTTCTAGAGTGGTGTTATTAGCCGAGTATAACCACCTCTTTGCAAAATTTACTCCTTCAAAAGTAAATTGGTAGGCTTGCGCAGTAACCCTGTTCTTTTATATTCTTTAGTTATATTATTATAGTTTTTGCAAATTTTCATAATAGTTAAATCTACTTAAAATAAGTTAAATCACAAATAAATATCCTACACAAAATTGAGTTTAATGAGGTAGGTTGAGATTCATCAACCATGTTAAATTGAACCTTTTATATGTGTATTCTTTTTTCTTTGTCGTTTTCTGTGTAATATGTATTTAATTTGATAGCGTTCAATCTCCATAGGAAACTTTTCAACGAGAAGAATTTTTCGCGTGGTTTTTTCCATTATTTTCTACATATGGTTAAATTAAAATAGAATTGTTGGAATAAGAATTTTAGATATTGGATGATTTATGAGTGATTTACGATTTTTTTTTAATTATTTTAAAATTATTTTTGCAAGTCTTTTCAATTTCAGATATACACTCGGGCCTCATATAACACGATTTTATGGTTCCACAAAAACGTCGTGTTATACAAATCCGTGTCATTAATTGTGATAGGTTCATCCAACATTTCGACTATGTAATTCTCTTTCGTTCGACGTACGATCCTCCAATATTTCTTGGATATCCATATCACAAAAACCTTCTTCACCAATAATGCGACAAATATTTATTGTCCTTTGGTATTGATCTTCTATTGGTGATAAAAAACATGCCACCATTTATACAACCATGTTGTGTAAAACCGTGTTATATGAGCCCCAAGTGTATATATTTATAATTTTCGTTTAGGAGTTCATTGCTAACATTAATTATTATCAGTGATATTTTTTTTATAGACCCAAATAAGCAAGACGTTTTATAATAACTTATTAATGCATTTTTAATTTAAAAGTATAAAAGAGTCTTGAATGCAAATCTGTGTTGAATTTAAAAAAAAAACACTAGTGACAAATATTCAAGAATATTTCAGTGCGTAGATACGATTCTTCCTGATATCATTCTGATGAATTATAAATGATGTAAATCGTAGATCCTTTGAACTGAATGGATTGATGAATCATTGATGAAAATATCATACACAATTGGGTCAAAAATTAAATAAAGATTACACTGATAAAGCATTTTCAATTCAAAACGTGCATCTAGATATTTCACAATGACTTATTTAAAAAGACAATAGGTAAACAAGCAAAACGATCAAATTGAACAATGATTTAATCAAAAATTCTTTGGCGATCGCGTCCACACAAACAGATCGAAAGAGTAGAATCAAAATTATTAACACATTTTCAAGAACTCTCTACTCATTATATGTATCTAGATTTGATGTGTAATAAATAATCAAATTTATTATTGTTTCCGTTAAAATGTTGGTACATAATCGCGATTGAAGATGATCCGTCGAATCATTTTGACATTCTTATCGAACATTCCATCGAAGAAAATGATGACAGAAGAACTAAAAGCGGAGGAGGAGGGTCATTGTTCAAATTAGCAACAGCTTTCCTCTCAAATATAATATGATCATCATCTTCCAAATTAGATTTAATATATGTTATTCGAATGCATTTTGGCGTTTTAGCAAAAGAAAGCACCTAGATCAAATTACATGAATTTCTCTTTTGACATTTCTCCGATGACATTTCCAGTAGTCCTTTAACTTTCGAACTAATTTATATATTTTATGCCTTCGTCGGTCTGCATAATTTTGATTGAACAGCTGTCAAATTGACATATGTAGTTATATAACGTTCCTTTGACATGCGATCGGTCAATAATTACGCTGAACTCTGTGAAGGATAACAGACGAATGCCTGTGAAATTGATCGATACACAAAAGATCAATTCAATAAAATATTGATCATCATTTTTGTTACAAAAAGGTTGATGTCATGCATTCGATTGCCTCATTCGTCCATGGCTATTTGGATCATTAACTTAACGCCGCTTTTAATTGAAGGTTTTATTTTAGTTACGTCAACTATTCACCTTCTTGCATTCCTAAAGAGCAATCACTTGTCATTTTTTTTGTTGTATTTTATACGCAGGTTGTTAGTCCATTCGATGCTCTTTTTTGGCGTTTGCATGACATTTTATTTTGGTAAATGTCAAAGAACCGAAAAATGAAACACAATACGATGTGGTAAATGATATATATGGCATTGTACCGTTCCACAATTGTAATTAGCATAAAAAACTCTATTTGTATGCATATTGTCCTTTTTAGTTTGGCTTAAATACTGGAAGTACCGTATTGAAGTAAATGTAGACAAGTGAAAGGTTTTTTCAACGAGAACTTGTGAGATTTAGTCATCGGGATCAAATCTGTTTTCAAGGAAGATGACGTAATACCTTCGTCATTTGATGATGACATCGCCGAATGCAACGTGTTAAAGCTACGTTACTACAGTATTATCATCACTCTTTTTTGTATTTAAATTCCAAACATTTGATAATAACGTCCGTAGCGTTTCCGCTTGTCTATGACGTAATTTGCTAATTTATACTTCTTTTTCTATAGTATTTTCTAGATTCAATCGACTCTCCTATTATTTATATACATATGTTGTCATATTAAAAATAACATGTGCGATTTCCTTGCCGAAATGTTAGTTATATTAACTTCTTAACGCATTACGATGCGTACTTGCGTTTTTGCATAATAGCAGAACCAGGGTTTCTAACCGAAACCGTAAAATCTTTATTTTTGTCGGCACAAAAACCGTAACCAAACCGATATAGATGTTGGAACGTTACCGAAACCATAATGGAAATGGAAAAAATAATGCTCAGTATATTATAAAAATGTTACGGGAGCAGAATACATCTATCCCCAAATAGGCGTATTTTTATCACTAGACCTCAACAGCAGTTAGTTAGACAAAATTCAGACAGTTAGGATCATTTGTAAACGGGGTCATATTCGCAATAGTAAATTGGTCGTATGGCAAATATCCACTATGTGGGTCAAAATACTTTAATGTGCTCATCACGATTCTATAGCAATCGAATCAGATCCTTTAAATTCCATATATAGATTTTTCTGAAATGAACTCTCATTGTCTGCGGATGGTGAGAGATTGTCGCTAGGGCTAACTGATTTTTACAGACTTACTTATTTTTTATTACGTAGTAGGCATTCCTACTAATGACATTGACTATAAATATAATGACTATACAAGTTATATTTTATATTCCAGATAATATAGAAGTGGGTCCATGGCACGCAAGTGTGGAATTCGTGGTGTACCTGGTGGAGAGTGGCAGCGGACGACACACACGCGAAGCCAGAGCTCTTCGATCGTGGTTCAAACAATCGCTGCCAGAACAACAAAGACATAGACGAGCACAAGATTTTTTCAGGGATCTAGTCACCCCCAATGATTTTCCCAGAGGTATATAACATCAATCTCTCCAGAAATTCAAAAGACTTCGACATAACTCACCAAAGTCGTAACAAGGGTATACAGCCGTGGCAAGTATCTAACTTTCGCTCCCCCCCCGAAACGAAATTGTCTGAAGAAGACTGATCGGGTGGATTGTTTAAATTTTACAATTGATCGAAAACAGTCTTTATTGCGGAACAATTTTATATACATTATAAAAACGCATAGAGTCAATCAGTGTTGGTTCATATAAAGTAAAGTCGGTATTCTATGTTTTGCGCCCCAAGCCCAGTTGCGCCCGTGGCGGGCGCCTGCTTTGACACGCCTTTGTTACGGCCCGGAAGTTGTGCCCGCCCTTGTTACGGCCTTGTTAGAAGCTGAAATATTTTATTCTACTAAAAGTTGACTTGATTTGAAATTTGGTATATAAAGCCAATTACTAAAATTTTAACGCTTCTATTAATACCATTATGATTTTGCAATGTTTTTTTTAATAGTAGTTATGTATGTATAGACTTTACCAAATCTCCCTGAGTTTGTCATTTTAAGGGTTTTACCGAAATTTGAAAAAAATCAGGATCCTTGTGTTTCAAGAAAAAAGGATATTTGTATTTATGTACTTAGATCCAATAAAATAGGTTTGGCTAGACCTAGATTTTTTTTTTCAAAGAATTTATACAAGATATCACGTTTTTCTTCACTAAAGAAATTTTAATTATTTTGTTCGATAAAATAATATTTATGATATTTATTTCGGTGACCTGAATTTTTACCAGTTTTTTTAGAAATTCTTTTTGCATCATATGTTTTGAAAAACCTATATTATTTTTTACCTGTGCTGCAGAAAATATTTTCGAATCACATATTTGTAAAAACCAGATTAGTATATTTTGTTTACAAATTTAATTAACGGGAGTACATTAAACCATTTTATTGACTTCCAATTTTATCAACACTTTATGAATCCAGATTCTTTGCTTTAATTGTTTTCTCTTTGTTCTATGAGGTATTTATGCTTGTAATATTATTATAAATGTGTCTATGCAATGAAAATTATTGCTTGAAATGTATTATGCATAAAAGCAGTATATCTCTATCATTATTATTACATTCCAAACAAACTGTATAGTGTATACTGTCTCTCAAGTCAAAATAATTTAAATAAAAAATATTGATCTGCTTTCCTGAAAATTTAGATTTACATGTAAAATTATTAACGTTAAATTTATTTTTATGATTTTTAAACAATTTCATTTATATAAAAAATCATTATCAATGAAATACGACGTTGAATAACTTAAAGACTGTAGAACAATGTACCTTATTTACATATAATGTAAAAATTGTGTGGAAGTCATAAATTTATCACGCAACATATGCTCAACCTTAATATGAGATTTAATTGAGCGTAAACTCATTTAAACATGTAAGATAATTTGATTGTTGTATTTATTTTTTTATATATAAATAACTAAAAGAATACATTTATTAAAAATATTGAAAATTACGACATGTATTTACTGGTAATTGTAACATCAAATTTATCGACATAATTATAATTTAAGTAAATTACAATATACAAGATACAAAATATTTTTAATGTCAGGATGATCTAAATCAAAGACGGGCAACCTAATTATTGGGACAAATTCTGTCTCCAAGTCCGGGGCCAACCAAAAAAAAAGATTCAATGTTCCTTTTGTAAATTTTAAGAATTCAATATAATTATGATACTTATAGGCTAATACAATTGGGTAATTTAAATCTTTAGATTTAGATATATATTATTCATTCTTTAGATATTACAGTTGAATATTGTATATTGTTTTTCAGATTATGTTGGCTTTATTAAAAAAATAATGAAATTAATGCAGCACACATATACTTCATTGCAAAGACTTGAAGTAGAATTGAGGCAATTAGAAGGAGGACCATCACCACCACCACGACCTCGTAAGCTCGCTTTTATTATAATGATTATAATTTTTTCTATAGTGATTTTTCAAAATCAATTTTTTTGTTCTCAAAAAATGTATATTTATATTTTAAATTGTATTTATTATTAGAGGGCAGATACAAAATTATTCATCTAAATGAAGTTAATGGGAACAAATCAGCAAGTAAAATTCAATATTTCTCTTATGAAATGTTTAAAACAATGACGATGTCTTTGCATTTTTAACAAATAATCCATCCCATAAATAAAAGTTCAATTTTTAAATAATAAATAAAACCATTTCAGTACTCCATTAATTCACATGCTAGATTAGGTTTGTTAAATGATTGATCAAGCTGAAAATTTTTAAATTAAGAAACATGGAAATATCAGTGATCAATATATATATATATATTATCCCTATATTATATATATATGTATAAATTATTTTAATTATTAAAATATTAATAAATAGCCGGGTGTTCGATCGCGTTATGATTTTTGGTAAAAAATTAAAAAACGTATTTTTTACCTTATCCGATATTTCGGACCACTCGTCAGGTCCATTTTCAAGGAAGTCCTTGAAAATTGCTACGCATGCCGGGTATTCGCTAGTATTTTATAAAATAAAGATCAATTGATCCATAATAAAAATGAAAAAAGATTACCTATTATTTTCGTTTTCCAATGATTTTCCAAAATTACGTAGTAGTATAATTTTTCAAACCTATATAATATATAAAGGCAAAAAATATTTTTTTTGTTTACAAAAAAAAAATAAACTAAAACAAATCCCTCTTATTGTGAAACCTTGAAAGTGGAGAAACGTTTTTTTTGTGATTTCTAAAGCATAATAACATATTCTAGCATGATTTGTGTGGTAATAAAAAAAAATTTCTAACATGATTTGAAGTTAATAATTTTATAATAATAAGAGTGAATATTTGTATTGGCTTTTTTACATTATTATAATCAATTGCTATGCAAATGCTGCAATCATTTAAAATTATATATTGTATTAGACTTTATAAATCGAATTTATTCATCAAAAATGAAAGTTATTTTCACATAAATTTGTGTTCTATCTAGTTTATATTTTTATGTTATAAAATAAGTTTCACGCTGTATTTAAAATGTTTAAATATTAAAACTAAATAATAAATTTAAGTTTAAATATTCTTTTGACTTCAATAGTTTCTTCAGATGAAAGCATATTAGGACAAGCTGTCATTTTAACTCCACAAAAAGTCTTAGAACTCATAGAAGCTGCTTATCCAAATCCAATAACACCGCAAGAAATAGCAAGGTATTTGTATCATATTTTATAATTTGATGAACTTGTAAGATTGTTTCTTATTTCTATAATGCAAATTTTGTAGTACACATGGATGGTCAGAAGAAGATGTAATTCAATGTTTCCAAAAATTAGTACAGCGTGGGGAAGTAAAAGCTGTGGAACACGGAGCTTTTACAAGGCATCATGAAACAGACACACATGTTCAGGTCTAAATACAAATTTTGTAAAAATATTTGCTTAATATTTATTATATTATTACTACAATACAAATTTCATATTTAACATATCAGGTAGTTAAACAAATGCCTAAAATGATATCTGCGAAACAGCCCAGTATTGCAATCATTACAGCACTGTATTGTGAGAAGCTTGCTGTTGACGCTATGGTTGACAATAAAGAAACGTTTGTTAGATATACTACAGTCGGTAAGTAACATTTACTTTCAATTTTTTTTTCTTATTCTTATTTTTATCTCTAATTGTTGGCTAAAGTATCAATAATATTTGAGTTGTATATCATTTCTGATATGATATTATAATTATACTGCATAAATTATATGCTACGTGAGAGGTAACTAGAGTGAGTTATTCAACTTGTATTTAGATATTTTTTAAAAGCATAATTACTAACTAACGTTGAAAATGGGATTTTTATACTTTAAGAGCTTTATTGACTAACTGAAACCAAATACACTTTAATTCATTAAGAATTATAAAAAAAGTAGTAGTGAGTTACAAAAGGTAATTTATTTTTTATTAAAATCATAATATTCATATTTATCCCTTAATTTTGATTAAGGATTTTTTATAAGAAAAGTTTCTAGCTTTATAAGTGAAAAAATATTTTATGCCCTTAATAAGTTTCCTCAAATGATAAAAATTTTTTAAATTTAAATTTTAATAAAATTCTCCCAGCATTTTATCAAGGGAATAATAATGACGGCATCTCTTCTTCCGTAAACACTCCTATAAGTTGAAACCGTACTTAAGGTAAAATAAAAATGGTTTATTCATTTTATTTTTATTTCTAAATATATTTTTTCTTTTACATTTCATTTATTTTATAATCACATGCATTTGCATTGTTATCAATCACTAAAGCTAAAACAAAATATGGTGAAAATTGTTTGGCACAATTCAATAGGAATAATATATTTTTTCAGATTAAAAAAATTATGCAAAAACCTTTGGTTTTCATATTTTAAAATAATATTTGAGTAAAGATAGAAAGTTTACATGATATAATTTTGTTTAATTACATAGTACATAGGACACGTGGTTTATTGGAATTTAATATTTTGAATGGCTTTAAATATTTAATACTAAATAATGGGGTAAAACAATTTTCACAATATAAAAATTTACTGCAATAAATTAAGTTTTAAAATCTATTAAAATAGCTATTCTTCACTTTTATCTCAAATAATATATATCACAAAGTCAAATTTCAATAAAAAATAATGGCTGAAAATTGGAATTACTGGTAGGGGATTGTATTCAAGAACACTATCTTGTATTACTTTATATCCTACTTGTAATAAGTTTTCTAGAATTTTTTTATATTTAAATCTTGAAATTTTGTTATTTTAAGTAACCCAATAGAAAATTAAAATAATAAATATGAAAAAATAAATTTATCTCAAGATATAACTATTGAGTATATTTAAATTTAGTTTACGAGCATTTTTATTTATACACAATCAGCAAACTCCATTTTCATGGAGTCCATTTTTTCGATTCCGTATATTTTAACATATTTAATATCATTTGCTTTTTTTACATCTTCGATAAGGCCAATATTATTTTTAAAATTATATATCAATATTTTGTTTTTGAATAGAACAATCATGATTTGAAAGGAATCTCCTGTAACAACGTAACAAATGATTAGTCAATTTAAATGAAATCCATTTCGGCATTTTTCTCATTGCTGCAAATACTTTCATTTAATAATTCACCTCGTTTCAAGTAACCTCCTTCTCCTTGTACTATTTTTTCTATTCCATCCTCATTCCAAAACAGATGCTGTTGATTTTTATTCAAAAACAATTTCTGTCGATAGCTCGTATTTTTTCTTTCATTGGGAGAATTATAATCATGTGATTCCAAATGCCACATAAATCTACAAATATTTAAAAGAGTCAAATGTGTAAATGCACCAATTCCTGACGCATGTACTTGCATATGACCAGGGCCTATCAGAGAGGCGGTCCCTGGCCTCACAATATTAAGGGCCTCAACATGTTAGACAAAAACGTAGGAAATGGCAAAACAGAACAAAACTTAAAACTAACCATAAGACAGAATTACGACAAGTAGAAAAAATAATAATGGTAGTTCTAGCGTTTAGGAATTGAACCGGGACGAATATATAAACATATTTTAGGTGGATACTGTAAACTTAATATTGCATTGCGCAGTTTCATTTTTACGCTGTATGTTGAAAGCGGGGAAGAAATAATGTTAAAAAAGGTTTTTTAAATACAAATAAAAACATTTAAAAATTCTCTCGATTTAAAATATAACACTGATTGTTATAAAAACCCTTTCAACTTTTCAAATATATCAATAAGCAAAAATTAATATAATTTTTAAAATTACAAGCGTATTTATAATAAGTATCAATGTTTCTGGAGACATAATTAAAATTTTGTCCTTCATTTGGATGACGATTTATCTCTTTTCATTATCAACATACAGTTTATTGCAACCAAAACATCAAAAAGAGAAGTAAAGTAATACATTTATAAAATTATTCATATTTGAAACAATTACCTATTCAATTGTGCGTGCATGAATTATTTATGCCATAAAATTATAAAATTCTACGCGTCTTTAATTTTATTTTAAAAATTGCATGTTATTAAATTTAAATACTCACATAGATGCATTATCTGCAATCTTTCCTTCAATTGTAATTTTATCTCCATCTTTGAATTCTCGAGGTAGATTTCCGATAAACACCTTTTTTGATTCGCACATTTTCTCACTTCCACAATCCTTTAAAATTACACAGTATTTTATTGATAAGGAAATGATTAAATTGATAAATTTATAAGTATATACATATTATATCCAAAAAGAAAAACACATCCTATGTTTTATGGTTCAGAATTCTAATCTTAAATTATAAGCAATATTTAACAAAAATAACAATAGATCAGTTATGAAATCAATAAACTTGGTGATTATTATCCATCTGTAGGTAGTCCGGGGTTAACCGGTTGGACTGGTAACTCAATCATTTTGAGTTCAAATCTACAGGAAGTGTGGCTGGAAACCACATTTTTAAAAACATATATACGCTATGAAAAACCATGCGTAAACAGTTGGTAATGGTTCTCATAAAAAGGAATTAACAATATATGCAAAATAAATTTATCATGTCTAAAAAGAGCCAAATTAATTTATACATGTATTTAATATATAACAGAATTGAGCGTAATATTAATTAATATCAATAATTAAATTAAAATATAGAACAAAAATGTTGGTCAGTGGATTTGACAAATTATAGTGATATTGAACTACTAAAAAAAATACGCAAAAAAACAATTTATATTTTGTTCTAAACTCCATATAAATTACAACATCATAAGGTATTTTATTTGTTTATTTATGCTTGTGCTATAAACATTGAAACATAAAACTATTTGAAGTAGAAATCTAATTTTTACTCACAGTTATCTCGTGTTTAACTTGTCACCACATCCACTACTTCTGAGTGATTGACAATAAAACCAAAATAAAGCATTTATATATGCAAAGATCCATATGATTCATCTTTACGTAACTTATTTAAGCTGATATAATTTCGTACAGATATATTTAATATTATGCTGTTTGCTATTTTTTTTACATAATTTTTCAATGTCTAAAATTGGTTAAATTTCTTTTCAGTTAAAATTGAAAAGTTATTTATTAATAAATATCAGTATATTCTTTATTTTTATTAAATACAATCAGTTCAATGATCGGTCAAAATTATTATGTCTCAAAATATAATAAAGAAAATAATTGGCCTTCGAAATATAACAATGTCACATTTTTTCAATGTCACATAAAAACTAAATACAAACAAAATTGTTCTGAAATAATATATTATCATCATCAACTTCATGGTGTCCAGTGTAATACTTCTTTACATATATACATCCATATTTATTCTCATTCATTATATCTCCTACATTTTTTAATATTTTCTATCCTTCAGTTATTGATCTGATATATATGCTTCCCATGACATGCCCAATTTTTTTCAAATACTTCTCTTAATAATCTTAGTTCTCTGTCAATGACACTTTGTTTATCCAAGCATACTACGCTAAAGTTTCACCGTAGGTAGTTCTTAATTTTGCTAGTCCTTTCTCCACATTTTCAGATACCTATTGCTGTAAATATTTCCATTTTAAAATTAATACAAAAGTCAATCAAAATACAAATGATATCAAAATGATATAATAACAATAGTTATCAAGGCTTGGATATAACTTTTGAGTTTTAAATATTTATTGAAATATTGATATGAACCACAAAAATTATCAATTACCATGAAAAGAAAACTTATTTGGAATTCTGCTTAAAAATTAATTAGTTGAATTTAGTAATAAATTATTATTTATGCAGATGTGTATTGCCTAACCACATTTCACTTGCATTATTTATAATAAAACTGCATTATATAAATAGAGGAAATCCTTTCTAAAATATAAATATTTATATTTGTCTATTTTTCATTCGGTATAGTTTTAGGTAGGGTTGTACAGAGTACCATTTATATCAAAGAACAACAAAATAACAAATTAGATTTTTTTGCAATCTTATGTAAAAAATTAATATTGAAGAACTATTACGAGTTGACAAAGAAAAACGCCATAATTTTAAATAATTACATATATTTAATTATTAAACACAGAAATAAAGATGATTAGATTTTATAGGAAATTTAAAAGTTTATCCTAAAGTTATATAAATTATTTAAAGCGATACAGTCTCATTTAGCAAAAGTAGCAATACTATAGATTTACTACTCTCAAAATTTAGCATCCTAATCTATTCCATTAAATGATATTTTAAAATGTTTCATAATAAAACATCCTACCGTACATTAATTGGACTGTAATTATAACTTAAAAGTTAAAAATGCATATTGTGTACAATAATTACCAATCGGTAATGTTTTCTATTAAAATAATAATTCAAATGTCACCATAATCATCTCAATAGATCGCTCCAGTCAGCAATGTTATTTTTTTATTATTGTGATCCTATATTGTAAAATTAAATGATTAATGATTAATTTTTGATGAAAATATACTTTATAGTTATTGCAGTAATTTAATTCTAAATAAAAATATATACTACAATCAATATAATATAAATAAATATTCGATTCTTAAACCTAAAACATAACAACGTAATACAAAACATACATAATGTACACTAGTAGCATAACATAAACTTACAATGCATTAAATAACATTAAATCTAAATTTTGTATGAATATAATTTAAAAACATCGACATAGCAAAATCTCTTTGTGTGATTCTCCATTTTTAGTATTTAAATGTTTATTTTATTTTAGGAATGAATGTAGGCAATAAAAATATTGAGATTGACATAATTAGCTTATAGTTTTGAATAGTAAATTGGAAAATTTAAGCTTGTATAGCAAACTGTAAAAAAATAAAATCTCATTGTAATAGAAGCAGGTATATATTATTAATGCATTAGTTTTTTTTCATTTTTAAAATATTTATTTCAGTTTATATAAATATGTTTTTGTAAGGACATACATACTCTTACATCATTTGTAAAGCTTATGTCGCATTGTTCTTTGGTTTTTATAAATTACATATTTAAATAATGTACACATTATTTCTGTTGTTGTTTTAGTGTTATTCTCTCTTTCTCTCTTGTTTCCAAAAACAGCTATACTTTCCAGCAGCATGCGTTTTTTTCAATCTCTACCAAATTCTACAGTCATAGAATTTACACATTCAATTCCTTCCCAGATTTGCAAATACTTTATATCTTCTATTGATAGATTTTGGATAGCATATATATTTTGATAGACATCGTTGTAGTATGTGATAATTTCATTTTCTTTGATGACTAACTTAATCTGGAATGTACCTGAAATGTTTACTGAAACATGTAATATGGATATAAAATATTAAATAGGGTTCTTTTATTTGGATACTTCAAATTTGATAATCGTATATTAATAGCAATTTTACTTTTTGAAACGAGATTAGCAACAGGCAGGCCATTTCAAGCTATGATTCGAAAGAATATTTTTAGTTACATATTGGAAACAAATTTATGACATAGAAAAATTGACAATTTTATTTTTAATATAAATTATCAAATCATGCATATCATATAAAATCAATGAATGTGGATCAATAAAAATGTATTCATTTTAAATTGAAAAGATTTAAGTAAGATTTAATATTTATCGTATATATGTGTATACATGTAATTTAATAATACAGACCGTTTAGGATGTATGAATTTACTTCCTTAAATCCAATTTTTAATTGTTTGATTTGTTTATTCAATCATTTATTTTTAAATAATTATAACCATTCCGTTTAACTTTCAACCCTCTCAGACATTTTTAATTACTTAATATATAAAGATTAGCAATGATCTACCATCGTTGAGGAATCAATGATTGATATGTTTTAAATTAGAATTTTTTAAAACTAAAATATATTACAAGTCCTGATTAAAGTAAAATGTTGATAGACTATATTATTATTTGATTGAGAATTTTTAAATCAATTTTTCTTTTTCCATTTCAATGATATGTAAGTATGTTTGTTTTATTAGTTTATATATAATATATATGCCAATCTAAATTTGAAAATACCTCCTTAATAATAGAGTATGTGATTGATTTTGAAAAATGTAAATTAATAGTAGAAATATATTCACAAAATTATAAATGTTTTCCATGCTGAAAATGTATAAGAACTGCAATCATTGCACTTTTTTAAAACACTTAATTGAAACGATCATCATAAAACATGCAAAGTTTACATTTCAAGATAGAAATTTTATGCTGAAAGCTCATAAACATAAACATCCATCGTGCATGAAGTTTTACGACTTTCAGCAAATATTTTTAGACTTAAAATGTTTAAAATAAATACATAAATTCTTTCATTTAAAAAGAAAATTTTCAATTTTTAAGAAAATCATTATCTATAGGTGAAAGCGACTGGAAAAAAAATACTCACTCTTTTCTAATGATACGTCTTCAACGATATTTTCTTCTTGCCAACTATTGTTGAATTTTGAATTATATACGGCTATATTTTCGCTGAATATAATTTTGTGATGATATGGCACATTGTCGGGACTCTGTGATAAATCATGATCTGCGACTAGACTTATTGAAAATCTGAAAAAATAATCAAGTTGTCAGATTTAAATAATCGTCATTTTATATAGTAATTATTTATAGCTTTGATTCTTATAAAATTAAAATGAAATTTAACATGCAAAAGAAAATTTACTTACGTTTCTGCATCAGAGGAAATTACCCCCTCGATTATGATTTTGTCTTTCGGATTGAGCTGTCGTGGGAGATTTGCATGGAATGGCCACATTGTTGAGTTCAGATTTGTTTGCGATCTATGGGCTCTTGGATCGTCACACGAAAGTGACAGAACTCGAACACTAAAAATACGAATAGTTATTTATATCATCAGATATAATTGCATATCGTTCAATTTTGAACAACGCCTATATGAACATCACTCAAACACTTCTTTCGTATGCGTCATAACCCAACTCGACCAACCAATTGATGAAGATTGATTATCCGTATGACTTTTTTTCACAGTTCGTTGCTCGGATTTAGAGAGAATTATCTCATACTCGTAGCTATAAATGCGACTTTAGTACAGAGTGGCTTAGTGCTTAAATTCACCTACGTTATTAGAGCTCATTGCTAGATTTAATTGTTAATGGCATTTAATATAAAAACAATTTCATTTGTACGGTTACAATACAACACTTAATGTATCGAGCAATTTCTTGACTAAGCTTGACCAAATTTGAAGTCCAAATAAACACTAACGCCTATTTGAACCATCGAAAGTCTATTTATAATAGGCCGTTTCCTCTTCGTTATGGAAACTAATGACTGATTTGTTTTCTTTCGTATTGTTTCGATTTTGTTATATGTTTTCGATTCGTTTTCGTCGTTGCTTTGTGGTCAGCTTATAAATTGTTCAATTAGAAAGAACATAATTCGATTTTAAATAATCAATTTTCCTCGCTTCGTACGCACTTCTATAGCGTCATAGTGGTTGCAATTTTTATAGTGTGCGCTTTTCGATAAGATTAATCGTGATTATCGTTTAAAATTCATTATGTAGTGATTAGACTTTAATATGTAAAAAATATATCTAATGTAATGCGCCTGATCAAGTTGTTTGTATCGATTTTTATATACAACTTACAGTATTTAAAACCCAATAAATTAACATATTTTATTTAAAAAAAATACTATGGTAGAAAGTGTCTACCTTATAAAGCTTAAGTTTGTAGACGCTATGTTGTTTTATATTTCTTTGGCAGCTATCAATAGTCTTCAAAAAATGCTGTACATCGCATATTGACTAAAATTTGGCCATGAGAAAGCCGTGCGCAAGATGGATGCCGTGTTTGCTCACAATGAAACAAAAACAGCGTTGTGATGATGTTTCAATCAAGTATTTGGCGATGTTTTACAGCAATAAGGTCGAATTTTTGCAGCAATTCGGGATTGAACTTGTGTCCATCACGTCACATTTGAGACAAAGGAACATGGGGACCCTCCATTGACCTGACCTGCTTATTGCTCCCACTATTCGGGACCATGCCAATCTGAGCGCGGGGAAGAAACTAGCTAGATTTTGTAACTCAAAACTAAAAGAACATAGAAGACTCTGGGTACGCATTTATTCCCAAAAATGGCGCATAAAGCCCTAAAAAAGGACGGAGTGGCTACAAAAAAGTCTGTGTATCCAACCGGTCCACTTTTCAGATCGCTGACATGATGAATGAACACCTCGCGATAGGACGCCATTATTATGAACTCTCATTACAAAACAAAGCTGTCTGAAGAAGACTGAAGGTTTTTTAAATGTCACAATTATTTTATTGCGGGCTTATGTCGGCTGGGTTGGCTCAATATTTAAGCGGTAACGAAAAAAGCTAACGAATCGACTGGGTGGATATTCCGCGTTTTGCGCCCGTGGCAGGCGCCTGCATTGCCACTTACGTCTTGTTACGGCCCTGAAAACCCTTATAAAATTTATTTGAATCTGATTTTAATGTACACAAAGCAAAACCGCATTCATGATCAATGTGAGCCGACATTGTCTCTATAGGTACGAAAAAATATTGGGGACCAAAATTGAGAGAAAATTTGGTATAATTTCTCAAAGTAGATGATAGCATATCGACATTAAAACAGATACGATATATTTTTGCAGATACTAAATTATCTCGTTGCCTAGAGAGAAAGACATTGCATCGATTTTTCATCATGATATTGCATCACATTTGTATATATTTTTGAAAGATCCTTCTACTTTAAATTATATCAAATTGAGTTGAAATCAAAATATTTGTGAAAATTTATAACATCCTTTATGATTTTTTGGCATTCAAATTTGTATCGCATTTTTCATATTGCAAAAAAAGCAACTTGGTAATTTCTTGTATTGTAAACGATAACTGAATTCTGATTGATTTAACTATTATCTGCTATTTAAGATTTAAATTTTAAATATAATGTTCGATGTGTTCCTGTTTTATAACATTATTCTTGATGTTCACTTGAGAAACTCTCTCAAAATATTTACAAAAGCGCGTTATGTTTATATAACTATTTAGCAAAAGGCTGGTTATAAGGCCTCAACAAAATTGCTATTGTGCTCGATATCCTTAACACATTGTCGTTCGAACCTAAATGGGGTCGATATACAAAACTGTTTCGTTTGATTATGATTACTTCTAGATTGGATGAGCAAATCAAATATTCATTCCTCATTGATAAATAAAATAATGTTGAACAATATGCGTAATATTGTTATTTTCCCTATAGTTATTTTATAGTAATCAAAAGGCATATAATCTTTGTGACTAATATGTAAAATTGTATTTATTTAAACGATTTATAAAAAGTATAACTATTATGCGAATTGTTGAATCAAGGCATTTTTTATGACCGCAATAAAAAAATCTATACAAGGCGATCGGAGAAGTTTGTCGTCGAAATTGTCAAATTGAGATTTTAGTCTTATAAACGTTCAATATTTAATGAAAGGGTTGATGCGTCTCATGAGCAGGTAAAAAATGCTCTAACTTTTTCAAGATCATTCGAAATTTGTTACAAATTAATTGAACGATTATAGATCTATTTTGTGATTTGTTTGTGACATTTCAACACCTAGTTTTACGTAATAACGACCGGACTGAAATGCGTTAATTATCTCTCTCTATCAATTCAACAATGAACGAAGAATGACTCGTACACATCACATAATCTTCTTCTTCTTTTAATATATAAAAATTAATCTATTTTTTTGTTGGTATGTAATGCGCTGCCATACCGTTCATCAGATTGCGATTAAACTTCGTCCATTTATTGCTATGAATTGCGCTAGTAACATAGGCATAGCCTAATATATAAAAATCAATGTTTGTTTGTCTGTATTTTATGCACTGCCATACCGTTTATCCGATTGCAATAAAACTTTGTCAACGTATTGTTTACACGCATGCCGGGTCATCATTAGTATTAAATGAAATTAAAATAAAAATAAAAAAATAATTCATATCTTTTAACCATTTCCACTCGCATTTTTTACATATAGATAACACTAGCTCGTTAATTATTTCGCGCATTTTTCAGGTTTCATACTCGGAATTTAAAATAAAAGTAAAATCTTGTTTATCGGTTTTTTATCCAACAGAAAATTTACACAGCGTACAGAAGACACTTATTTAGTATTTTAGGAATACATATGTAAAAAAAATATGTTTGCGTTATTCAAATGTATTAATCTGAGTAGATGAATTTCAAATATACATCATTTTAAAACTCTCTAAAAACATTACAGATATTATTTATTGGAATATGATTATCGTTATCGTAGTGTGTTTTGATGTGAACTAAATTTAAATCATTATCAACAAAAAAGTCTTATTTGGAAAATGATAAAATTTTCGCACATTTTAATGTAAAGTACGTATATATAGCTACGGAGATCTGTGCGTTTATATTGAAGTGGTATATATATATATATAATATAATAAATAGCAAGGTGTATACAAGAGCTTTAAATTTTGGCGACATAAGAGTAGAAAAGGTTAAAAATTTAAGAACGGCTCGATTATTTTAGAAAATATTTAGGTAATACAAAAATACGACACACTGTCAAAAAAACTTTAGTAATTATTTTCGGCATGAAAAGTCGATGTAACACATTCCTCGCGCGATGAAAGCTGTTTCGTTTTTTCGTTTGTCGTGCACACAACCAAATCGTCGGGTATTGATATAATTTCTCTTCGTGTTCGATTTGGGGTCACCGAAATTTATAACGTTCACACTCATACAATAATATGTTTTACATAGGATAATTGTAGGTTTCTTGGAGATTTTTGACATTACTTACGTCAAACGAGTCGCGAAACAATACGCGTGCGCGTTACTCAAATTATCGATACGAACTCCATTTCTCGACTGGAGTGACTAACCGTCTAGCCGACGCTTGCCAGGTATTTATATCGAAATTTTCACACTGACAGCGCATGTTTCTCAGAAGAATCAAAAGAGAAATAACCAGAAGGATTTCCTTGTTAGGATTCTAATCGATCTAAATAATCGAAGAATATATATTTAAGCAGATGAAATTATCTCATCAGCTTTTATTAAAATGTTTTTAAAATTTAAAATTTTTACCGAGTGTTCATCACACTGGATAATCATAGAGTCGGACTAAATAAGAACGGGAATCTAAATATGCATCTTTCATATCATGCATAAGTATACATTGAAATGTAGGTTTAAATCCAAAATGCCTTATTTAAATGGATGTAATTTTGAAGAAATATGCAGAAGGTATAAGGATAACGCGTTTCTGGAAGAAGATGCATCTTTTGCTTTCGAAAACCTGCGTGACTGGTTACTTTACAGAATCGCTATTCAGAGTATCCTTCGGCGTAGAACGAAACAAAAAGATAAAAATTGAGGATTTATTATTTTGGCATATTTTTTGCACGCGTACATTTTTGGAATCATTTGGAAACACCGCGTAAAAGAAGATACGAATGTTAGAATTGCATTTCAACTTGATTATATTTTTCTTAACGGAAGGATATGACCAATTTTATTGTTAAAAATAGTTAATCAACTTTAAAAAGAAATTTATTAATGACACATTTTTTTTAGTATTGTTTGACTTGAAGGAAAAATATTTATTGTTTATAGTTTTATGCAGGCTATTGACGTTTCAAGAAAATTATTATCCCTGTAATACAATAAGATATAGAAAATACGTATGTTGTAAAATTTTCATTCATGCTTTAATTGGCATCGGTTCAATAAAAATTTAAAAGCCCTGTTAAACTGTGTCTAACTTGATGGCAATGGCCTTCTCGTTATTTTACTATGGGCTTATCTTGATGAATATATTTGAGCTAAAATCTAACAGGCAATCCGGAGAAAAACATTTCAACATAGTAGACGTTTTTTAAAACTAATAACGGTCAATCTTATTCATTAAATCCCACACATTTACTTTGATTGCAGCTGTTTTTCAGCTTATATTTCTTCAGTGCCATTTGATGACGCATTATATTAAGGCAGCATAGGAATTTTAAAGTTAACTTAAAGTTTAATGTTAATGGAGGTAATAATAATTATCATTCCTGTTTTGAATACTTGACTATGTTAAATTTAAAATTATTTTTCGCATGATGCAAAATCAATACTCATAGCCTATTTTTGCACAATCGCGACAAGTTGTTACAGTGTATATATATATATAAAATAATCCACAATAATATCATTGACAAATCGATGCATGTGCAAGTATAATGCTATTTGATAAGATACGGATGCTTTCAAACCACTGTTGCAATAGACTAGGGATCGGCAAACTGCGTGTTAACCTTTAGCGAACGAGTACCGCCATATCCGCAACAATAAAATATAAGAATAATTTAGGGCTTTTTTTCCATTTTTCATTTTTAACCGGATCAATAACTATATAGGTAAATTTGCAAATAAATGTATTTATTAATAATATCATCATAGTGCAGCCACAAAGAGTCCACTACCTCCACAACCTCTTTTTGTGCGATTTCGAAGTTATGTGGATTTTTTTAAAGCATTTTGCAAGAATCTTTTCTATATAGCCCTTTATTATTCCTACCAGATTTTTGTCAAAATGTATTTTTTAACTATTTAAAAAAATATTAAAACTGTGACAGAATAAGGCCAAAAAATAACTTGGCTGATTTTTTTTAAACAGCCATCATTTTGTGATTTTTTTTTAGTTAGGGACTATAGTGACATCTTTACTAATTATGAATTGTTGGAAAGAGAAAATCTACACAGAACAATAATGACATTGACACTGGCTATATTATTTCTTCCGAAGAAGAGAGCGATTTTTAATCATATCGAAAATCGCAACGAAAAATATTACACAGCGACGATAGTTTGTAATTAAAATAATTAGTATATCTCTAGTGGATGTGTGGCATTTGAAATACCATCGACGTTTTCTTTCCAAATGTTGAATTTTTAAACGTGAATAGTATGAATTTCAATAATTAGCAATTTTTGCATAAAGCTTTAATCATGTCTGTTTTATGACTCACGGTTTATTTAAAAAAAAAATACTAAATTCGTTGTACCATGACCTAACCACTATTTTAATGAGCTCCGGTAGTCGAATTCCATGTTATTCTTGGTTGAATTGAATTTTGGATTATGCAAATTATATTAAAAAATATTCAACTTTGCGGACGAAAATGAAATAATGCATTTATTGAAAATAATATTTTGAGGATACTTGATGAGTGTTTCCACTTAACTTTAAGCCTTTTAAATAGTTTTCTTTTTAACAAGAAGACTAAATGACCTGCAGGAATGCAGTCGGTTTGATCGTCTGTATTTATTTTTGTCGAGACTTCTTTTAAATCGTTTGAGAAGGATCAACCACTTTTGATTTTACCTGACTCGATGACGATGACTTTAGCAGCGAATGAAATAAAAGTGTTGGAATTCAAAAGAACAAAACCAATAACATGAAAATATTAATATTTAATTAATAAATCAATAGGAATAATATATCTAAGACCTCAACTGCCTGAGTCTCAAAAGCTCAAATATTACAATCGAGCTAGTGAGAAGAGAGAACAGTAAAATTTACTGATTTTGAAAATTATAAATATTGAAACGATTGATAAAGTCGGATAGTGAGTGACTTATTTGCAATATTACTTTATTGACTTATTTGCAAAATTACTAAAATGTCTTGGTACATGGATCATCTTCTACCTAAACAATCCTTCTTGAATAATCTTATCTTAATTTAATTATGTGTACTAAACAATGAGAAATCCCCACATAAAAATCACCCATGATTTTTTTTTTCAAATTAAATATATACATACATAGTATGTTCATTACAATCTTACCAAACTGGTTGTCTTGTTAAATCATGTGTAATTCATCGGTGTATTCTAAATTTTTCTATTAGAATTGACATCAACTTCCTTCGTGTTGTACACTGTGCCATTTTGTAATTTATTTAAATTGATGAGATGTGTTAATATATAATTTCATATATCCGCAGAGTGCACCCAATCTCATTTTGCTTAGTTAATAAGATTATTATGACAATATTTAACACACATTCTTTTCATGAAGCATTCTTTTCTAACGTCAAAATAAAATAGATATATATATATTGAAATTCAACAAAGTTATAGTTTTAAATCATTCTGTAATGCAGAAAATAAATTTTAACTTTTATACATGTTATATACACTCTATAATTAAAACTCTTATCTTTTATAAAGATAATATTTCTTCAACCAATGGTAATTTAATCTATGTCTGAACTATTAATCAAATAATATTTTCATAACACAGTTATTCAAACACGGATGTATGGGAATATAATCTAAAATATAATAAAATCTTCCTATTAAAATCTTTTTGGTTGCCGGTGATGCATATGTTGCATCATCAAGGGTTTAACCACTGGTGGCCGCATGATGCCACATATGCATCATATATATCATATATATCAGTAATCAATAAATACATGAATGAAATTTTATATCTGTAACTGTTGATGCTACATCTATTTGAAGTACACAATACGTCCAATGGTCTGATCCTTTGATGCGGCCACGATAGTGTTAAACAATTTTTTTGTCAAAATTATTTAAAAAATATGTACTTACACCGAACTTGCTTTTTGTCCCATATTCGATGTGTTTGTCGTCGCACCAACTGATGTAACAGATTTGTCTGACTTTGGTTTTTCGACGTTTAGCAAGATCTGCAATGTAAAAAAATGTTATGAGATATATTCATTTTCATTGATCATAGAGTTATTTTCATCGGCGGTGGAATTTTTAGAGGTTTATTTAACATATTCGACGTAACATTTACCACCTGTGAAAATATTTTAGAAAATAGCTTTGTTCTCAGAGTTTTTTATCGTTTTATTCTACCGATTCAGAAGAACATTCGTATCAGGATATCCTCTAAGATATTTCAAAGAAATGACGTCTGGGTAAATTCATTCATCCTGGTGTCGTACAATTGGTATAGATGTAATTTAGACGGATTCTGCGATTAGTCATCGTGCATCCGCAAAAAGAGAATTAAAAAAATATTAGATCATTACATGTTAAAAATGTTCAAAACAAATATTTTTCGCGTGCAAAGATCACTATTCCATGTTCTAATAAAAGTGATGGCGAATCTTTTTGGGGAAGTAGATAAAATTTTATTATATATATATTTTTTAATACAGGTCAGTGGTGTCACTTGGGAGGTGATAATTGGGTTCCAATAATTTGGAAACACTAAAAAATTGTTAACAGAAAACTTGGCAGTTAATCCTTTTTTCTTGATTCTCACTATTAAAATCTTCCAAAAAGGTTTACGTTTCTATTTTGTTTTATAACATACCTTTGCAAGTGAAGAGAAAATCAGTTAGCCAACATCCATATGGGTTTTTTTCTAAATTCTACATTAGATATTTATACTTTTTTATACTCTTTTATGATATAAAAAAAAGTTTATCAAAATCAACTCGTGATTCTTTAAAAAAAAACCTCCGTGAGCCAGTATCTGACCCGCGGGTTAACACCACTATTCTAACATAACAATCAAATTCGACCAGCATTCATTTTGTATATACACTCGGGTCACGTATAACGCGGTTATATGGTTCCACAAAAACGCAGTGTAATATAAATCCGTGTTATACAAGGTTTGAAATTCATACAAAATAATTGTCAAAATCATCATCAATTCAAAATATTCATCTCAAAGTTAGGGTTTGCGTTCCAAAAAAAATATCGAAGATATTTTATATAAGTATTTTTTTTTAAATAAACATACATTTAATATTTCTTCATTTCAAAAAATATACTAAGCCACAAAACAATGTATCTCATAATCGCCTCGACACTTGCGAACTCTAAAAATGAGACTTCTTTTCTAATCGCGAATTGCCTTATCCAAATCAACAAAGCAAAATAAATATAAAAAGATGTTGACAGAAAGTGTGATATGAATATCCATATAGTTTCTCTTTTATGGATATTCACTATCTTTATTATATTTGTGTAGACAACGTATGGAGAAATCTTTTAAAATTACGTCTTTGGGCTGAATTGCCATACGTGCTATAGTTTACTCGACTTGTCTTATTGTATTTAGTTCCACTCAAGAAAAATCCTTTGAAGATTCCATTAGCGATTCATCACAACAGTGAATCTCACCTTGTTTGTTGCTGAATATTGTGGCGAGTTTTTCATAACCTTGCCCGAAACTTCCATTTTTTAAAATTTGGTATCTGCACTATTAAAATCTGCTAGATGGTGAAGATACGAGTGATGGCATAAAGACTGTATCGAAGACAACCCTCTCGATCACAACGTGTATATGTGCACCATAAAACCAAATTTAACACTTTAATAGTCTAAAAACATAAGCTATGAAAGACGCTACACCTTACTATTGAAACGACAATTGTAAATAATCGATAGAATATCGCGGTCTTAATCTTATCTTCGTGACATGCCCATAATTAAAACATACAATTGACCCGAAAAGACTTTACATTATTTTTATTAACTGAATTTCATGTTAAATCTTTATTCTTATTGTTGGTTTCGAACAAAATTAAATCCTTATCAACAGAGCTGTATTTTCCAATTCGATGCTAGTTTTTGAAACAAATTTACTCTACTACTAGCATTTCTAAAATCCCTGTGTAAAATAAATTAAAATCCTTTAAACACTAGATTTACCAAACCAGTCATTTTGACAAACCAAATAAAAAAGTACATAGATTAAGTACAAAACATAAACACGTCTAAATTGATAAAAGCGCTAAGAAATTACTTGAAACTGTTTACTTTCATAATAGAACTAAATTTGGTTTCGATGTCACTGATAAAATGACACGAAAATATACCATGAAAACAGCTACCAGAAGGTGACCACTTCAAGTCTTTTTCAATATTTTAGATTTAGCCGGAATAAATTGCTGGATATTGTACATAAATAACAGGAGAAAATATCTCGCGTTAACGTTTTTTGTCATTTTTTAAGAGTGAATAAAGACTGGAAGCCTCAACAAGCATCTGTTCCTATACACCGGTCATTCTGACTGGTTTTGGTAGAAATATGCATATTTAAATAGCTGGTAAATCTAGTGTTAAACAAATTTTGTCTACTACTAGCCCTGTGTAAAATCAATTAAAATCCCTTTAATAACAAAAGATCTGCACATGTCCTGTGCTACAATCCAGACGCAATCGTTTGCAAAACCGGTTTGCCATAAAAACAAAATTACATCTAGTTAAACCTAGCACGTATAAAATGAATGGTTAATAATTTATAAATTTTCTCATTTTAACACATGGTATTTTTAATGATGATTTGTCGTTAAACAACAGTTTTACCTGAATACGTATTTTAAGGGACCGCCGTAATCGATATTGAATATAATTTAACGCGAAACTTTACATAGTATTATCTTAGCGTAAGATAGTCATCTCGGTGAGAGGTCTTTAATATATTCGGAAAAAATATAACACGCCTCTTTTGATAAGGTCAATCCATGTTTATCATATCATATTTCAACAATATACAAAAATTATCTTTTTGCGAAATTTAATTAATTAATTTTGGAATGTTAATGTTTTTGCACTTAAGACTGAACATTTATTTATCGATGATTGTCGTGTTATAACAATGAATTTCTCAATTTGATCATAGATATCGTCTCAAAATTAAATGCATTAATAGTTTACCCGAATGCACAGATATCTTGTGGTAAAATATCTTCATGTATAGCACTTTTCATAAACAATTTAATACATACAGAAAATCTTCGATGCTGATATCGTCACGATTCGTATATAACTGGTCAATGTGGTATTGGCGAAATGCTCTTCTCCAGTTTGGGCATCTCTGACGCTGGGCAATGGTTAAATTTAGCGATGGTCATTCATCCGGACATACAATACCGCATACCGGAGAAATATCATCATAACCAACTAACGGTCCTTTTGAGCAATATCTAATGGCTCAGTTGGGCATTTGCCATGTCATGATCAGTATTCACTATCCAACACCATACCACATGTAAGACATCCTCACCTTCCTTCGGCCCCTGGTTGATTATGTCATTTTTTGGCCATGAGGCGTTCAATACGCACAAAACTCGAAGAGCACCGCTTCGTAATCCAGCTGCTAGTTCCAATTATGACCTAATTCTATTGTATAAATATTTACAAATAAACGTCACACGTTCGATAGATTTATAGGCAACAGTCTGGCGCCGTTAATTGTTTTGTGCATGTCTTCTATTACCCAATTAATCATTTTTCCATTTGGCAATAGTTGACGATGCATTTCCGGTGGCATCTTGCTAAAGCAGTTATTGGTTACTTCATAGTTATCTTTAACATGAAAGATTGCATCTACGCCATTATCACCCATCAGCGTCATATTGTTATTTCCTGTATACATTTTCAACGTCAATTAGATAATCGACTAACCAAGATGCATTACAAACACTAAGAAATCTTACATCTATAAACACTTCGACAACTATTGTTAATAGATGATAATAATGATTATTTCACTAATAAGAATATACAATTAAATACACACAATTAAAATTATTAGATTGAGGTTATCATAATAAAATGATCGATCCTTTATATCCTGAAGTTTTTCAGTTCATGGAGGTTTCTTGCAATTGTTGAATTTGGTAAAGCCTGTTCCGACTGACCCTGCCATTTTTGCGTTTTAAGGCCTGATCCACACTATGGTGCCGGTAACGGTTCGATCTCGCTCTCGGTCTCGGTCCGGTCAAATATTCTCATACAAAAAACGGGATTGGAACGATCCGATAGTGTGAATACTCTGATTGTTTCTTGTGTAAGAATATTTGATCGGACCGAGACCGGAGCGAGATCGAACCGTTACTGGCACCATAGTGTGGATCAGGCCTAAAATTAACCTCTCCTTCGCCATGATTTATTTACTACGACTCGACTCTAATAATGGCAATATCGATATGAAATATAATAGATACGGGGTTCATAATTTCATATAGCGTACCAAATGCATATCATGGTAACGCGTGGGTGTTTTTTAGCATGGTAAGCGAAATGTTAAGATTGCTACCTTATAGAGCTCCAGAAATCGATTACTTATTGAAATAAATTATTTGAATAAAAAAAATAATTTGTAGAATGATACAAAAAAATCACTTTTTGAGTAAGCGTGAAATTTTATGCAGTGGTTATTAATATTTAGGAAAGATAGCGTGTTTAATAGAAAATATTGAATCTCTCATTATGCAACAATATTGCATTAACCGTTTTCGTCTGCACAGAAGTTGTATATATGTTTTAATTAGGTATCAATGGCAGAAAAACAGAACTATGTTTGTGTAATATAAAACAGACACAAACATACTAGTATTTATTTATTCAAAAACATCAATCGATTTTTATTAAAACTTTGCAAGAGGTTGTTCGATGATTTGATACTGCTCTTTTTTTTTAATTCAGGTGGGTGTTAAACTCCACGATGCCCACCTATAAAACCTCAGGGGGGAGCCAACCCTACGCCCGTGGGCAATGGTTGAACCCCTGGGGTAAAGCAGAGGTGTGCGAAAGTAGCCTCGTTGGTTTACTCATTGAACGCTGCTGGGGTAGCTCAGCTAACATGAGTTGCGTGCGCAGGTCACACTGTGCTGCGTGGGTACGCAGCACAGTGTGATCCAATCCCAATCCAGTCAGTCGCTGTCTGATGTCTGTCGACTTACTCTTTTTTAGTCAACTTTTCGAATCTTACAATTTTTGAACTTCTGTTATTAAACCTTGATCGACTGTTGATTCTATATCATTTAGGGTTATCGATTTTTTTTAAATTCAAATTTCAGAAGATTTGTAATGTTTGTTGATAAATGTTTGTTTTATATTTCTAGCAAGACTAGACTGCATTGATTCATTCAACAGTTTACCTAAAAATATTTATTTAAACGTTTCAAAGAATTAATAAAAGTCTTATTGTAATTACAAATCTACGTCTAGAGGTTTTTCCACTCCACTTTAAAAGCTGCAATGATTCAAACTGATTTCGTTGAATTTAATACTTTTAGTAAAGCCTTTAAGTATATGGAATTCCCTTGGATATAATAATATATCTATTAACGATTTTATTATTATACCTAGAATTTTCATTATTCTTTATAGCGCAGTACTGTCGTTTTATAATGTTTACAAATTGCAGGCTGATTTCACACATATTTATACGTACGCAGTCATATTTTTTAAATATTGACATTGTCAGACCTTTTAAGGAAAAAAAATCAATAAGCACATGAATAACAAACTATGTAGTTTGAATAACTATATTGCAAATCGAAACTATGCTTACATTGTTCATCAACAATTATAATATTATCAAAATTGAGTCCATCTCTTACATCAACGTTCTTTTTATGTTTCTCTTTTAGTTGAGGGGTCCAATATATTCTCATGTTTTCACCCTCTGAATATTGTTTAGGCATCTAGCCAAAAATATAAATCGATATATTAGTAGGTCAGACTGATTTATGGCATAATTTTGTCTCTTTTCTAATTTTAGATCGCTTGTATTTTTTTGCAAAATTATTTTCTTTCATACAAATTTATTTCAATATTATTTTATTAACTCTTCGCCATAATGGCGCCAATTCGTCTCTCCCCTTCCCCCGTGTCTATCCCGTGTGGGAGTATTTTCATACCAACCCTTTCGATTGATATTGTTACGTCTTCTACATCTTCAGATCAAATAAAAGCAATATTATTAGTTAGTCTTATAAAATATAAACTATATATTTCGAAAAAAAATTGACATTCATTGATAAAATGACAGGATTTCAGAAAAAAATTACTCTTTGGAAAAATCGAATAATAAAAAAGTAGATATGTTACCTTCACTTAACGAAAACAATCCAGAGGGAATCCGATCGATAGTTTTGATTTTGGTTTAGCCTGATTTTATATATCTGATAAAATATATTTTGAGAGGATTTATTAAGTGTTATCATTCGAAAATAACAACAATTTCGTCACTTATTCATGAAACACATTTAAAAATCGATAATGATTTTCATAGAAGAATTTTAAAGTTCAATAATGCTATGAAAAATATACTGGGTGACGTTCAATTTTTGTTCTTATTTTTTCGGAAATACAATCGGAAATTGTATTTTAAGCACATTGAATTCCGCGCATATTGTTCCAGATTCGATATTTGAACAAAAATATTAAATTTTAATGACAACAGAGCGTCGATAACCGTGTGTATCATATTATATAATGCGTATGCAAATATTATTTTAATAATACAAAGTTTTCATTACATCGACACGTTTTACGTTGTGCGCTTCAGAGAATAATCATTGCAATCATTTTACACGAGAATATAATTTATGCAGTGTTGTACATTTATGTAAATTAATTATAATAGCCTCCATTATTGCTCGTCTAGACAAATTTTTGTATGCGCCGAGTCTAATAAAAATGTGGTTTTTCATTACAGGTTATTTTTTATTTTCAATTTTAATATTTTATATTTTTATTATTTTCTTATTGCACGAATAGGATCGACGAGTACTTCGGACGAAGGAGAAATTTTCCGTTCGACGAGGTTTGGTAAGCTGCCCCTCGAACTGCCGTGAAAAATCACGATGTCCGATAATATATATATTACATCACAATTAGGTTCACCCTTAAAATGACGATTCATAGCTTCAAACGCCGGATATTGGTGATTAAAATCCATTAATCACAAGAAAACTAAGATAATTAGAGTCGGTCTTGCGGTTTTGCTTTGTTTAAATATTTACATTCTAATGATCTCGATGCAGGATATAAGTGCTTCCTATTCATCATACTTTGAAGGAAGTAGAGATTAAACGAATATTCTGCGGTTGCGATGACTTCCGTTTTTCTACGCTATTTGAGTGTTTATACGATGTATTCCTATTAATGATCCAGAAATAAATGTAAATTCGAACGAATTTATCGATCACGAAATTATTTGGAATATGCGGTTTCACTTAGACCACCGCTAATTCTAATGATTCAATTTGTGGGCGCAATTCGTCCATATTTGGCGCCAATCGAATTCGTTTGAATCGTCATTTTTTTTATCAACCTATGGATATTATGTGCACTGCACCGTTTTAAAGTATACATTTTCAGTTAATGGCTTTGAAATCACTGCATCATTTTTGTCATTTTTTGTGGGGTTTTTCACAGGTGGAGACGCATCTTCTTGTGTGTTGCCGATTTGTACTGTGTGTTTTTCAATGCGTGTATTTTTAGCAAGTCTATTGAAATATTTGTTCGGTTGTTCGTCATTGATTAGCACAATTCAAGTTTGACGTTGAAAACTTGAAAAACAATGAAGAGATATTTCAAAAATGCAATTAATCAGATATGTTGGATAGCTATGGTGGAGGGTTTAATTGCAATGCATCGATTGCATCATTTGTGCAACATTTACCTTGTAGGAAATGCATCACCTTTGAAGAAAAATAAACTTTTATCGCGTTATTCATAAACATTTTCAATAAACAATGAAATCCTTTCATATTTTAACAGTGTATAAATATATATATATATTTCCTGCTTGTAATAGAAAACCGTATTGTCGGAACATATTTCAATATTTCCGTATACAAAATTACAAATTACATGTGGCGAAAAAACCCAAAAGTAAAACTTGGTTTCGTTTGAAGTATTTCCGATCAAACCAGATTTGTGTTATAAACGCATTTATTGGATCTGCGAAAGTAAATGCGGGTGATTTTTATTACATTAATTATATACAAACGATTGATTGATTTCACATGTTATTGTATAAATTAAGAATATAAAGCATTTGGAAAAGAAGTGCGTATTTTAATATGAATGTGATCTTTTCCTTTGAATGAATATTGGAAAGGCAATATTCGGAAAATGATTCCACAAATTCTTTGATGACTAAATATTCTAATATGTCGTCGCTTGCTGAACTATTAATATTTTTATACGAATATCTAATTGTCTATAAATATTATTGCATCTTGATCTGTATGAGGCAAGATGTTTTCTTCTTATGAAGATTATAATTCTCCGTATCATATCATAATATTTTTTCTTTAAAGTCCATATGACATCCATCAAATAATGGATCTTAATGTGCATATTGGACAGAGAAAGGATTTAATATGATGTTTTCCCATTGCCTTCCAGATGTGGCAAAGTAAAGATAGGATTATTTGGAAAGGTGAGAGAGGAGAGAATCTATGTGTGAGTAGCGAAATTGTCATTATATATAAATTATAATTTAATGATTGTTGCAAATTCAATCACTCGCGGGCGTCCCTGCACAACTTTATTAATCGCCTTAGCATTTACTTTTTCAAATCCATAAAATCAGGGTAAACTTGTATTTGGATTTGAATCCGAACCTCTTTTTAATAATACGAGTCCAGGATCTAAGCCACTATACCAATACTTGCTCTATCCTACTATTAGTAGTCTCAAAAATCAAGATAAATTTTAATCAAAGCGATCGATCAAAAATTCTAATGCGAATTTCATTATTTGCCGGTATGATGATTATATTTTGTCCACAATTTGGACTTGTGGTGGGTGTCAAATAAAACCAAGATTTTAAGGATCTCTTTACACCCATATTAGATTTATAAATTCACATTTTTTAAATTTTCTAATTTGACCAGAACAAATCTCGACGACCAAGCAAATTTGCGTAGGTCAAAATTGCCAAGAAAAAAGTTCATTATGAATACAAATTTATCTGATTCAAGGATGCTGGATATTAATCGAATCGATTGACCTATAAAAATTGCAAAGGCGTAGTAGCCCAATCTGAATAATTCATAAACGCGTTCGTAAATCGGGGATACGACTTAGCGGTCTGGGAGGATTTCTCCGTTGTTATTTTCAAGCATCGTCTTTGGTTTGCGGACTTTCTTTAAGTGGAAATTTTGGATTATGTTCCGATGGGTCGTATATAGGTATATGCAGATATAATGCAAAACCTGTAATAAACTGTAGTTCAATGTCTATATTTTGCCACGCCGCACTTTTGGCGAAAATTTCTCGCAGAGATATAACACTGCTTCGCATTCAAACGATTAAATCAGGATATATAATTTTGTCAAGTATACTTCTCGTGTTTAAATATGAATGTTAATAAGATCCTTCAGGATATTCAGCCTATCTTTAAGAAATAACAAGAGAGAGGAGGATCGTTGATTAGATTTTCACTTGAGAACAGCTTCATTTCACTTCTCATATTTTAATCGTAATTTTATATATTTGTTATACGTTTGTGCAAAAGTGACAGCTCGCTCAGATAAAAAAAATCACTGATGTAAATATATATGAAAGTAGTGATGAATCCGATCTTCGATCAAATACTATGGGAAGATGTCTCCAGTAGTTGATAATTATAATCCAAATTTACATTTTTCTATTAGTCAAAAATCAGTAAGATCTCAAATTTTATGAACGTATACTATTATTTTTTTTTTATCAAATAACTGAAAAAACGACATTTTTAAAGACGGCAAAGGGTTAATGCTGTTAGCTTTTTTCTTCTGATAACATTGCAAATATACTTAGACGTTGCATCACGTCTTCGACGTGACATCACCCCGTCAATAAAGAGCATGCCAAATAGGAGTCATATCTTCACGATTTGCATAAGCGAATCTAAGAAACTCATTTCGAGATTGACACGTGTGGGTTAATTGTTAAATGTCTTCGGGTCATAAAGTCGTCGAAGGTATTCCGTAACTTTATCCACGTTAGGCATGTCGTCTGCATATTTGGAATTCTCCAGTGGGTAGTTGACATAATGCTATTTCTCGCTTTTATGACGTCCACGATAACATTGACGTCCTCATCAATCAGAGAAGAATCTAATGGTTTTCGATCGTTCGTTCATTAGGAATCGTGCCAGAATGTAAATGGAAAACGTTATGCCGATAATGCCATTGTGTATTAGACGCAGTTGCCTTTAAGCAATAAGTGTTTAGGTTCTTGTGATAAAATTTTATAGGTGGATGTTTTGCCATTGTTTTCTAGTTTATCGGTGTGCATTCAAATGATTATTGCATTTGCGTCGAATGGACGAGATGACATTCGATTCAGATGAATTGAATGCAATTAAAACCTTTTAACTGCCATAGCGTAATGAGCGCGTACAAATGCGACTCGCCGGTGAGACGTTGGCATTTAACAGGTTAAAACATATATTATTATACATTGATAGCCGTTAATTAATGACAATATTTTATTGCTTATTTACGACCCGATAAACAAATAGACCGCAACGAAACGCCTGAAAGCAAACGAAGCATTTATAAATCTGCAAAACGAGCAAAAAGCCAACGAATGCATCCATCCGAACCGAAATAACTCAACAATAATAGAATGGGCTGAACTCACCGGTTATATTCGACGTCTTACACAAATGTTTATAAACATGGACTTAAATGCATGACAAGCCGCGACGCGAACTGGATCACCTGTGAAGGTGTTCTTCTCGAAATCGAGCGACGAGCCGCACTGGAGGTGGTCGAGGCAGTAGTGGTTAAGCTCTGTTGCGTGGGATCGCTATTTTAGAAAACTGGCAGCAGAGCCTTCTGCTCGTATGCATTCTCGAAGGTCGCTTATTTCTCACGTATGTGCCCAACGAGCTGAAAACTTATTCAAACATGCTGCTCTTGTTAATTCAGCAATCGTATCCGAGCGATTGTAGATTGCGAAATGCCCGAAGTGAATTCAAATTGACATCGAAAACAACCGTATAAATAAATTCTTCCCAATTACAAGACATCTGATATTAGAATTGCCATTGATTTGACCTCAATCGGACACCTGAACGTTTATATTAGGAGTACCGCACTAGAATTTCGTTTTTTGGCTAAAAAGTCTACTTTAAAAATATAAATACAGTGGAACCTCGGGTTACGAGTTTAATTCGTTCCGGAAGCTTTTAAGCTTTAAGCGTTTGTAACTTTAACGACATTGAAGTATGAGCTCTCTGATAGAGCTTCGTTTAGTTGACGGTGTTGTTGTTTATGCAACTCCTTCAATCCGTCGACGCTGAGGTCCTTCCTATATTCTGCAATGAGTTCTTCGACGTTAAATTTGTTTACCTCAAGACTTTTAGAGATTTATCCAGGAACACAATTCATTCGACAGGCTATTTTTCACTCGCAAACCCCTCGAAGACTCTTAAAACCACCTCAGGCCACAACTTTTTCCGCGCAGAGTTTAGTGTTTTTCTTGAGACACCCTGCGAATATCAGACATCCTACGATATCAAAGTGTTTTTTTCCAAAACTCTCGTAGGGTAAGCTACGTGCTTTCGGTGATGTCGAAGCAGAAGTTAGAGATAACTTGCTGATCCATGGGTTGCAGGATAGGAGTTGTGTTGGGTGAAAGGAAGACAATTTTTATAAAACTAAACTTCTCCAAAATATCTTGAAGTCTCTGGGCGTGGCCAGGAGCATTGTCCATAATTAGCATGGCTCTCAGAGGAAGATTATTATCCAGCAAGTTTTTTTAATCTCAGCATTAAAAGCATTAGCAGTCGAGTCTATCCATTCAGTAAACAGCTCTTCGTCGGCCCATGCCTTTGCTTTTTAACCTCCACATAACAGGCAGTCTGTCCTTTCGCACTTTGCACCTCTTGAATGAGTAAACAAAAAGAGGCTTTATCTTCTTGCGGCTTGTCGCATTCGCACAAAAGAGGAGTGTCAGATGATCTTTCATCGGTTCGACTCGCAACCCGAAATTTTGTTCGTAAACTAAGTCAAAAATTTTGACGAGTCTCGGCTCGTAAACCGAAAAACTCGTAACCAGAAGTTTCACTGCATATATTATTACATAGTGCTCATAATATTCGGTCAATTCAAGATCTACCGTGATTAAGAAAGTTTCTGTGCAATATTACATATACAAGTTCGATTATGAAATACGGAGTCATTGTTATTGATACTATTTTTATTGAAATATCAATAGAATTTTCAGAGAAAGATCGATATGTGAACGAACAATTTAAAAACAGTACAAAAAATGTTTCGGTAAAATGAATCTCGACTATGAGCATCAAGAAAGACCCAATGTTAAAAGATTTAAAAACCATAGTAGAAGCTTAATTCATACATTCACATGCAACAGTCGAGCACTTGCTTATGAATTAGGTGTTAGTATCACATTTATTTCTCGTCATCTCGCTTCAGTGAGAAAGCTTTAAAGGTTACATAAATGTGTGTCGCACGAATTGTCAGAAGAATAAAAACTGAAACACTCGGAAGTGTATTCTTCGTTGATTATAAATGCGTTGCGACAGATCGACAAATGAAACATAACTGACCATTGAAAAGGATGCTGACGAAAACGAAATTTTGATCCGGTACCCCTGATAATGTATTTGTAGCCTCCGCCCTCTTCTTGTGCACGCACAAGTGAAGAATGACCCACTGATTGAAGAGTTCTAAAATCAGCCATTAGTCATAGCCGGTACAAATACTTCATTCAACTTGATATATATTACTAGTTATGCTGTTGGAATCCGGTTATCCGCAACATGTATATCTGCATTTTCAATTATTTATTAAGATAGAAAACAGCTGAAAAAACAAAACTTTACATGATTCATTTAAAATCAATAATCTTACCCTCTGTTGTGTAAAAACGACGTCATCCAAACAACCAGTAAATCGAAATGTCATCATCATTACGTTACCAAATTTATTCTAAGCTGTCAAACCGCTGATAACAACGCGTCAACATTGTGTCCATCATTAGATTATTACTTGTCTACATGTCTACAAACCATAGAAATAATAGAAAGCATTCTGTTTTAAATGTTGTTAATAGAAAAATCTTAAACCAAGGTAAATAGAATTTGTTTAATATTTAAATGAACAGCTTAGTCATTTCGTAGTTATGTATGATGTATACATATCTCTATCTATGCCCGTTAATTTTATATTATTTTATTTATTTCGTTTATTTTTAAACGCTCATCCCACAGATCACCATAGTAAATGTGTCAGAAATTATCTTCTCAATTGAATTAATTAAGCTAATCTATTTCAAACATGAACAGGATAGTATTGATTGCAGTACAAATATTTGTGTATATTTTTATTTATTCATTGTAAAATATGTACAATGATTAAAAAAAATGCTATTTTTTATAGCATTAATATTTGAACAGCTGTTACAAAAACATCAAGTTCGTATTTAGACCGAGTATGCAAATTGAAAATTCCATGTTTCATTTGGCACTTTGATATTTAATCAGTATGCTTAGGATAAAGAATTTGTTTTCATATTGTAATGTATTAATGTTGAAAGTTGGGATTTAGGTGGTAGAAAATTAAAGAAAATAATGTATGGTTATGTGTCTATATTATTTATTTACAGACAGATTTTTTTTTAAGATGTATCATTTGTTTGAGCCTCAATTGCACGAATAAAATATAATTTTTAGTACAAATTTTTAATTACTGCCTTAATTTTAGTATTATACAGTAAAAACATGTTTTCATAAATTCACCCCGTTGGTCTTTCCAAAGACAGACCTCTCTTCATTATTAAAAAATAAAATCACGTAAAAAATATTCTAAACCCCGTTATTAGAGTCGGGTTGTAGTAAATACATCAGGATCAAATTATGTGAAGAATTCATGAAAATGATATTTGTTTATCATCAAAATAAATGTTGCTTTATCTAAATACATCATCATTTGCTTATTAACATGTTACATGCCAAATAAAAAATACATTATGAATTCCAAGCCCAGAATTTACATCAACACCAGACAATATTCAATCAAACTTATTAAACGTTGCTAACGTAAGCTACAGAGTTCTTGTGTTTCAGATAAATTCAGTACAATAAGATTTATTTTATATATTAGATTGTATGAATTGTTGTGTTTATTTGTAATTTTTGCTTTATATAGTCAATTCTTTAATATGATTTAATAAATTCGGATTACTGAATATAAATTGGACTCAAGTGTATGTTGCCGAGAATATTATTTATCGACAGTTGTTTATTTTTTCATTTTAAAATTAGGAATCATTCATTGATCATTAATTGGCATATTAGACACTTGATAAATTAAAAAACCATTTTAATGGAAACAAAATAAATATATATTTCATATTGCATTTGCAAATTAACATGTAAATACAAATACAATTTTACAGCACTGCACTTTCATATTTGTAAACAAATTTAATATTTTCTGTATCGTGTACCAAGAACTAAATGTAAATTACTTAAATATGTAAAAAATGGATTATATTGTTATTCATTTTATAAATCACACTGTTATTTTAGCTTTGTTTTTATGTTTAATATCATATCCGATACATTTAACTAATTTTATACAGTGTGAAAATGATTAAAAACAATACCTAGATCATAGATATGTTTAACAATGTTTGTTTTGTTGTATCATATTGAAAGAGGGATAATGTAGAAATTAAAGTATTTAAAAAGCACTAACATTGGTAGATACACCATATGATTTATGAAAATGTTTAATGTTTGAAATTTTTTGTTTTAGGTGAATCTAACGTTTACACTCTCGGTAACATCGGGGCTCATAGAGTTGTTAGCACCAAATTACCATCGTTAGGTCATACGCGAGAAGCTATGACTGCTGCCGGTAATACGACTACTCGCCTTTTAGGAACATTTCAGAAGGTTTGTGCTAACAACAAAGATAACTCATTTATATTTACAATATAATATTAATTTTTTTTTATAAAATTGCAGGTCGACCACGTGTTCTTAATCGGTGTAGCAGGAGGTGTACCACATTATACGGATTACAGCAGACATGTCAGATTGGGTGACATTGTTGTTTCAACCACTGATCCTTCCGAAAAGTATAAATCATGAACAATATGTATTAAATATATTTATAAGATCATTTTTAAAAATTAATTTTAATTATCATTTTATAGATATGTGTATGTTTATTGTGAAAAAGCTAGTCCAAATTCTATGGGAGGATTCGATTTTGAAACCAAACCATATAAGCCCAAAGATCCCTGTTTGATTCACCTTGCAAAAACGATTTCTAATCAAGCAGATCAACCGTGGCTAAATTACTTAGATGAAGGTATCCATTTCATTCATTTTAATTTACATCAATCGTCACAGCATTTAAAGTGCGCAACATTAAAATTATATTTTATTCAGGCGCCAATGCACTCGGCGTCACAGCACCAGCGGCTGAAACAGACAAACTGTATGTATCTTTAGGAGATCAAGGTCTTATAGAAGTCGCTCATCCGACACCCACACACAATAATAATACTCGGTATTTATCATATTCATTTTGTTATCTATATAAAATGTTTTTCTATAGATCTTTGATTCGATATTGTATATTTTAAAGGGACGGTGGAAGTAGAGTGCAATTGGGTCCTTTGGTCGGTGTTGGAGGCATAACTACGTCTGCTAGAGGATCTCTCGCTGCTCATTGCGGTGCAGTGGCACTTGCAGCACCATTACATCCTGTACTCGATAGTGTAATTGGAAATTGTCGCGATTCCTTCATCTGTATTCGAGGTAAATAAATTTACTTGCATATATCAATCGATGTCCTAATTTTGTGGAATAATGTAATTGTTTATCTTAGGTATATCGGATTATCAAGATGGCAGTCGAGGTAAAGATTGGCAGCCGTATGCCTCGTTAGCCGCCGCTTCTATGATGAAAGCTCTCATATGTGCCATGGAACCACCTTCTAACGATTAATTCTTAGTGCCTAAAATGTTTTTTCTGGATTTTTTTTATACAGTTTTGTATATTTATTTAATTATTTTCTAATATTTAACATTTAGACGTAATAATTTTACAGTGTGTTACAATAAGCATACTTACAAGTGGGAACCAATAATTTGCATTTATACTCTCTTTACGGTCACATTTTTATACTATCAGATTTATTCAGATATTTACCCTTTGCGCTTGAGGCCCTTTTCACTCGGGCAAATCAGCAACTCGAGAGCAGTCAGCCGCTCCCGCTTATTTAATGAGTTCTTTATTATTAACTTAAAATAATTTTAAACCCAATGGAACACTTTAAACTTCATTGAAGGATATTTGTTAAACATAAAACTAACGTCGTCGCTATCTTCATCACTTCCGTCTTTATTCCCATGGACAAGCTGACTATATAGAGATGTAATTTCGTTTGTTATCGCCGATAAATTGAATTCATCTTCACTAGAAGTAATTTTGTCATCGTGTTCCATGCTTATTGGGCTCAGTAACTTTGAGAGAAATATTCTGATTGCCAAGAAAGTTGAGCTCGAACTAACGTCGAAGGCAGAATCCGATCTGCGGTCGCAAGTGTTTTTAAGATAAGACATCTTTGTGGTCATATAATACATTGTGTCACTCGTCACCTCATAACATGATCCACAAAAGGCCAGGAGTAGACTCATGAAGCGATATTCATTAGGCCAAACTTAAATAAACATCATTATTGCTCAATTTGCCGCACCAATCCGAGTGGTGCCCGAGAGGCACCGCTCGAGTTGTCGCATCACATACAGTGGTGCCTGAGAGGCACCGCTCGAGTGCAAAGGGTTAAATGTTTAGGAACATATTAACACTATGTTAGGTAAGGTAGAAATTCATAGATGTGAAAAGAAAAAAAATATATTGTGCTAATTTATTTATTTGATTTTGACACATTGCCATATTTATAAAATAATCTAAATTGCATGGGTTATTTAGTATGTGTATTTTTTTTTTATTTACTATGTAGAAAGAGAACTGAAGAATATACGCACATACATAAATTAAATATAGTACATATATTATTTGTTATTTATTTTATATATACATACATGCATGCATAAACTTTTTTTTTTATTCGTATGAAGATTGTTTTGTATTTTTAATAGTATTTTCTTCAACTCCTATTTCTAAGTAACATGTCTTAAAATTTAATACTCATACTAATGAAAACTATTGCTTTTTCTTGAATCTCGGAATAATTATTTTAATTTTTTTGTATACATGTCACAAACTTTATCATCTGGTTACATTTATTCTGGTTGTGACTGGCTATCTGAAATATTTAAATTGTTATGTATTAATAGTTAAGTACACCTATTACTATTGTAATTTCATTTTTTCTTTTTTTTGAATACACCATTAATATTTACATCACAAAATTTATAAAAACAATCACAAACTTATGGTTATTACTCAACTGAAATGAGGAAACTGGTTTTATAAATAACACGTTCTTGAGCGATATACCTTATTATTAATTGAAAATAAATATGTGATAGTTTTTAGTACAATCATATTTACGAATTCATAGAAAATAGAATTCCTTAGAATTATTCGAAATCCTTTTTTCGTATATCCTGAGCATATAAAATAAATTCAAGATTTCGATTTAAAATCTATTATATAGCTTTTGAGACTTTAAAATATTGACTGATGAAGGATTTTAACATTTTGGTGTTTGATGTGATTTTAACTATATTATAGAGCATCGAAAGAGAAATATAAGTCAATTAGTTGATGTTCGTATTCGTAGAGATGTGTCCTATTTATATCTAGTTAGTTAAATTTATGTCGAAAGTCTTATTCGTAGGATTCAAAAATACACAAATTGAATTAGAATTTTATCATCGATCTTCTTCATATCTTTGGACTTTTAGAGAATAAATAAATATTATATTAAATAATAATCGTTAAATATTGACATACTTTATATTAGAGATAAAAATCATTTCTCTCAATTTTTGATCTGTTGAAATATTAAATTCTATCCAAAATATTAATAATAGAGTCCTATTTTATAAAAATGAAAGAAAATTATCGAAATATCTCACCAATTTGTGTTCAGGAAATATACAAGCAAAATCAGTATGAATTAACAGAAAACAGATTTATTTTGATTTTTATGAAATGAAATATATATATATAGAAATATATTTACCTTTTTAATAATCCACTTGCAGAGTATTGAGAAATTTAAAAAAACGAGACATGCATTTCAATGTTTCCAAGGATGTTTTATTTTTAAGATGATATTAGATTGATGGATAATGACTGTTAAGATCAAAATTATTAATGCAAATCCATTAAAATAGCTATTAATAGTTAATTTTGCCTAAAAATGATTTTATTTGCATTTCTAAAATGTTTGCTTTGCTACTAACACAAAAATAATTTTAAAATGTTTAAACCATAATATAATTAATTTAAGAAAGGTTCCTTTTTATATAAATAGGTTAATAAAGTTTTTTATTATTAATTGTACACTCATTAATATAATTTAATTTGTTTAAAACAAATTACTTTTGATTTTTTCCTTTTATTTATACTAGAATTCTAATACAGAATCAAAATCGTAATTTATTAACGACGCTATGAGCCATTATTTATAATATTTCACGAGAATAAGTTTTCATTCTATAACGGTTAAGACAGCCTAAGAATTCTAAGTCATCCCTTGCTAAAAATTGTATTTATTTTGTGTATAAGTACGTCTTTTACATAATTAAGTTTTTTTGTTATACAACTGTAAAATTGTACATTTCCAAATAACCAATTCATATTCTAATGAGAATATTTTGATTTAAGTTATAAATAAACATTCACACATAACTATTCATCTATACGTTGAAACTGACTACGAATTAAAATGAAATGTTTGTAAAAATATACCTGTGTCGTTTTTTATATTTCATATATTGTGGGGTCTTTTTTATTTTGAATTTATATATCTTCTGATTTGATAGTTTTACATTTTCAGCATTCATGTTTCTCAAGTTTTGTGTCTATTATATGTAACATTATTATATTCTTTATTTGTTTATTTGTGGATATTTTGTTATCATTTTGTTGTGTGAATATAAAAATATATGTATTTAAAAAAAAAATTATATAACTTTTATATCAATAATTCCTTAAAATTATGTATATTAAGATGTACAAGAAAAGAATATCATTTTTTAACTAACTTTCTAATATTCTAACTATCAATCCAAAATACAATTTTCGTTATCTCTGATTTGTCAGAGGAATGTTTTGGTTCGTAATAAGGTCGCATAGACACTTAAGAGCATTCAGAGAAGTTATAAACCAATACATGAATGAATAGAGTTAAGATTCGTAGGGTTCCTTGTTGTGATGGCTGAGAGCAGACATACAACCGGAACTGTAAAAAAGCTTTGGTGGCTGAGAATAGAGACAAACGACCGCATAGGGTTAAAAACAACTTTCTAGATCATAATTCACTTTTAACACTTTATATATGGGTCTGTTCGATGAGTGATAACGCCTGGCGCGGGAACGTCTGTGCCATGTATGTAAAAGACGATTTCAAGGCTATTGAAAAATGATACTGTAAATCGAGAGATCGGCCAGCTTAAATATATTTTTGTGTGAAAAGATTTTCACTTAAAATAGTATTAAAAGATATCTCTAGTCAAATAAAAAGGACTGAGATCACAGTCTCCTGCTCTCAACGAGTGGTGCGCCAAGGACTGTAATCTCCGTCTCCCGCATACAATGTGTTAATATATTATACATAACGCATTATTCAATTAGTTTGTAGGATTTCACTTTTATAGAATTGCGAAAAAGATTCCAAATGAAGAAAAAAGTGCAAATATATTATATGTTTAAACTATATATCACATAAACTTATGAAAGATCAACTAATCAACCACAATTGATCATTAAAATAGTTACAGAAAAATGATATTCTTTTCCAGTATATTTAATATAAATTGCTTTTAGTCTAAATTATGAATTATTAAAACGCTTTTAAATGTGCAATGTTTAAATTGCCATATATCAATAGCCACAAAATACAGTAGCACCTTAATTTGGCTTGTTGGTAGCAGTCATTTTTAAAATTTTACAAATATTCATTATTTTCTAGTTATCTTAGTTGGTCTAGTTGTTAATTACAGTATTAACATTATTATACTTACATATTTCTATCGAACCTTGAAAAACTAAGCTACAATATAATTAATAATAGATCTGTGATAGTATAGAATTAGTGATCAATTTAAATAAAACCCAAGTTGTAATCACTAGAAGAACGCATGATTGCTGAATAGATAGTGAAGACTGGCATACAAATCTTGAATTTAAATAAACAAATGGATGAAAACGAACCAAAGCATTTTGGATGAAAAGCTACACATACGTATATACCGAGAGCTGGCAGCATAAATTGAGGGTCATCTAACACACGTGGATAATTTAATAGTTGTGTTCTGACGTGTTTCAAGACTATCATTATGATGGTCTGGCGACTGAATTCCGTTGGATTTGGGAGAGGAGGGGTTGAAATCTAATGAAAATAGTAATTGTTAACACGTTGCCAGATTAGTATATTGTTTCGGTTTCAAATTAATAAAAAGTCGTATTATTCATTATTAGAGCACTACTATTAAATTGTCCACATATCTTAAATGACCCTCAATTTATGCTGCCAGCTCTCAGTCTAATATATAAATTATGAAATATTAATCGTAAGCATGTGTACCAAAAGCTTGGCTAGAAATGTTGATTATGTACAATTATTTTTATAATTATATTGATTTCTATTCATTTAAAAATAATAATTGATTGGAAACCAATTACACATAATGCTCATGCGTGCATCCTGTGCAAATTCAAAAGCAAATGATTGTCAAACATTAAAATAGGAGTTAGTAGTTTTACAAATTCAGTCAAATATCAAAATTTTCCGTTGAGGAATAATGGAATAAAATTTTGATAAACAGAACACTTGTTGTATTTATCCACTTTATTTATGAAGTTTAAAAAAAATTATAATACTGACAAATTTCCATTATTTCACATCTGGCAATGAGTGCTCATGTTGATATTCACGCTCATGATTTGAACAAAACTTTTTTCCATACTTTGATGAAATTTTATTTCGACTTGGAAGTTTCACCTAAACAAGAAACAAATGTGTTATTTACGATAACTATAAAGACTTTTTTTAACCTTCTCTAACTTAACGACAATTTTAAAACTGCACATTATACCATTTCTGTTAATTTAATGTTTTACAAAGAAAGAAAAGGTTAATATGAAAAGATATGATTAGCTAAAGCAAAATGTCTCTACTTATTAATGATGTAATAGAGGGATCGAAGCATCAAGTAAAATCAGTCAACTTTTGACGGACGGAAGGAACACTTGAAGGACTGGTTCCAGTGGTGTAGTGGGGCGAGGGCGCGTGGGGTCGGCGCTCCCACACTTTTTTCTAAACGATTTGGAAATTTTGCATAATATATGTTTTTAAAATTTATTGTAACTTAAATTAGTTAAATTGAAGACCGTTTGGTTGGAAACTTGGTGCGAAAATTGTATCACTGCTGGTATGGGAGGGGGGTACTGAAATATTATAATTAATCAGCGCTCCCAAACTTTTTTATTTAGCACTATCTATATAGGATCGATATCTGTGTGCCCGCGGTTCCATTTCTGAGCGCCCGCGGAGCTATTTCTGCACGCCCGCGGATCGATATCTGTGTGCCCGCGGTTCCATTTCTGAGCGCCCGCGGAGCTATTTCTGCACGCCCGCGGATCGATATCTGTGTGCCCGCGGTTCCATTTCTGGGCGCCCGCGGAGCTATTTCTGCACGCCCGCGGATCGATATCTGTGTGCCTGCGGTTCCATTTCTGGGCGCCCGCGGAGCTATTTCTGCACGCCCGCGGATCGATATCTGTGTGCCCGCGGTTCCATTTCTGGGCGCCCGCGGAGCTATTTCTGCACGCCCGCGGATCGATATCTGTGTGCCCGCGGTTCCATTTCTGGGCGCCCCCGGAGCTATTTCTGCACGCCCGCGGATCGATATCTGTGTGCCCGCGGTTCCATTTCTGGGCGCCCGCGGAGCTATTTCTGCACGCCCGCGGATCGATATCTGTGTGCCCGCGGTTCCATTTCTGGGCGCCCCCGGAGCTATTTCTGCACGCCCGCGGATCGATATCTGTGTGCCCGCGGTTCCATTTCTGGGCGGTCGCGGAGCCATTTCTGCACGCCCGCGGATCGATATCTTTGTGCCCGCGGTTCCATTTCTGGACGCCCGCGGAGCTATTTCCACACGCCCTCGGATCGATATTTGTGTGCCCGCCAGTGGTGTAGTGGGGCGGGGGCGCGTGGGGTCGGCGCTCCCACACTTTTTTCTAAACGATTTGGAAATTTTGCATAATATATGTTTTTAAAATTTATTGTAACTTAAATTAGTTAAATTGAAGACCGTTTGGTTGGAAACTTGGTGCGAAAATTGTATCACTGCTGGTAGGGGAGGGGGTACTGAAATATTATAATTAATCAGCGCTCCCAGACTTTTTTATTTAGCACTACATCACTGACTGGTTCCGTGCTAGTACGGAAATTTCCATAAATTTAGTGAACTTATGGAAAACATGCAATTATGTACAAAATCGTGCTGTCCTAAGCACATATATCAAATAAATTATTAACAGTCCTTAAGGTGTTAATAAGATAAGTGTTTTTATATAATTAGAGATTGAAATGAGAAAAAGATATCTAAACTAGCTTCAATACTTATGGAGGCAACTTGAAACTTTACTAACTCTATTGATCATACAGTACAACCTCAATTATCCGGACCTTGATTATCCTGATTATTCGATATAAAACATAATTTTGGTGTGTTCACTTTGGCTCACATGTGTGATGGATTTCATATTACGAAGTTTCATCAGAAAAGTTATGAAAACAAATCAGGGAATACTTAACTTGAAGAGTGTATTTTTATGTGGTTCATACAAAGACGATCAACTGGACAGACAATATCTGGTTAATTATTGTGTGAAAAAGCAATATTTTTTAATACAAAATTAAATGGCAATTCCACCTTCAATGCAAGTTCAGACTGTGTAGAAAAATTTTAAGGACACATTCATTGACACATTGAAGCTATTCATGGAGAAGGAAGAATTTATATACAATGCTGATAAGACCAGTTTAAATTAGAAAAAAACTACTCAACTAATCTTTAGCATCAAGACATGAAAATACTTCACCTAGGTACAAAACTAACTAGGTAAGAATGTATCACTATAACGTTGTGTGCAAATGCAGCAGGCAGACAATCTGCCACTGCTTGTCATTAAAAAAATTAAAGAACTCCAGATGTTTTAAAAATATCAAAAACCTTTCAGTTGAATATGATCATCAATAAAAGCCTGGATGAATGGTGAAGTTTTTCAATGGTATGAAAAACAGTTCATACCAGAATTGAAAAAATATCAAAACTCAATAGATAAAAGAAAGAAAACATTGTTATTACTAGATGATGCACTATTCCACCCATCTATAGAAACCAGATTGATGAAAAGTTTACGGTAAACTTTCATCCACCAAATGGCACATCAGTAATACAACTGATGGATCAGAGTGTAATAGAAACATTCAAACTTTTACATAGAAATCAGATGCTTCGAGATTATAGCTAGCAGATGAAAATAATGAATAAACAGTTATCAGCTTCTACGAGAAAATAAATCTAAAAGATTGTTGCTACATCACAGCAGATAGTTGGAATTCTTTAGATGTGTCAACTTTGAAAAAAAATTAGTTTGTTTTTTAAACAATTTCCGCATTACAACGAAGTATAAAGACTTAACAATCCGATTTAGCAATCCCTATTATGGGACCATTACCAACCATGTGGTGGCCAAACCACACTTCCTTTAGATTTGAATCCAAGATGATTAAGTTACGAGTCCAACCGCTTAACCACGGGACTACTTACAGGTTGGCATCACATGTGGTGTAAAAAAATTAAAAATATATGTATTAAGCTAAATGATAATCCTACAATATAGAGCATAAAACATTTAAGAAATTGTCAATAATATAGAATTATAAAAAACAAATAAGGAACTAGACTACTTCTTAAGTCGTTATTACTTGTTCAAAATAGGCATTATTTGTAACATAATTGAGTTCACTGAGCTAAGAATTTTAGATAAATGGTAATGAGACTTTTTTCTATAAAATAAATTGAATGATTTATATTCAATCGCTCTATTACATTGATTTATAAGTTTTTGATTTCATGCATTTTATTGATCCAAGTAAAAATATATTTAGTTTAAATTGTACAATTTGTGTCACTAGATAAACAACAAACTAATTAAATTTTAAAGAAATGGATTAAGATCATTAAAAGGAACCGAATTTGCCCAAATAATTTAAGCATCATGAGATTTTAACACATACTGTGCTTGTCTATTTTTAAATTACAGATTAGGCAAGAATAGGTTCATTTTATTTCTTAAATAAGCATGCAGAAATTCTATAGATCGTTTTTAAAGATCCATAATTAAAAAATGCCAAGAACAGAAGCCAAATTTTCTGTATACATATATAGCTTTAAAGGGTTTTTGAGTGAAGCATTTAATTATGTAATTTTTTAAATTGAAATAAATTGCTAAATGAAAATAATAAAGAAAGTTTTTGAGCTACTGTATGTTATTATTCAGAAGAACAAATCTACATAGATGGTCCACCAAGCCAAGTGTTACCAATAGTGCACTTATTTTTAGTGAAACGTTAATATATTGTATTATAGCAGACCTGCGGTAATCCAGCCTCAGTCTAATCCGGTGCCCCCTGTAGTCCGATATCACAATACAAGTATAGTACATATGTACAATAAAGCTCCGTCAATGTAAATAAATATGAAACCTTGTGTTGTCTATGTATACCTCATCATTTTCATATTTTTTTAGATTACAAGTACTCTTTTCCAAAAAGTTCTGAGCTACAAGGGGCCGGGGGATCACAAATTGGTCAATCCGACACTGCCTTACAATACATTTATCGGATTACCGCGGGTCTACTGTACTTACAAACTGTTGAAAGCATTTTGTTTTAACATAAAAATAGATAATTATAAAATAGTTCAAACATAATGGTTTGATTGCTTTATTAAAGCAATCAAATGGTTATCCCAAAAAATGTCTTCTCAAATAAGAAAATATATGATAAAACTGTTTTTGTAATTAATTTTTGAACAAACAATTTAATTCAAGAAACATTCTCATCTCTTGAAATACACAGTTTCACTTTTACACAGCATTGTGAATAAAATACCAACCTTCAATTAAAAAACTAGGCTTTCTATAACATACATACCGCGTAATATTGAAAGCGTGATAGAAAAGCACACATATCTAGGGTGGAAATGGAGTTGAATGGTAGAACTTGTCTCAGACCAAAAAACCGAACAGACACAGAGGGCCTCAACGTAAAGACATCAACCTGAATTCCATATACACTCATCCCTCGATTTACGCTGTAGATACGTTCCAAGAGAAAGCACGTAAATCGAAACTTCAAGTTAATTAAAAAACGGGACACAAGGAGGAGCGTCACTTGACGCATTTGAAGGGGTTACAGACGTCTGGTCTTAGAAATGGGAGTAACCTGATGCAATATACGCGTTTGTGTGACGCGTGCCTCAAAACATGTTTGATTTTTTTTAAAAAAAAATTCTGACCGCGTAAAAGTGAAACTGCGTAAAATGGGTACCGCGTAAATCGAGGGATGAGTGTACTTTTCATTTGATAGCAAAAGTATGCTATAAAATATAGCAAAGTGTAAACAGTTTAATGACCAATGCTTAACGAGATGTGTAGAAACACAACCATAATCAGACTCAACACCATTATCCAAACCAAAGACAGTTTTATCAACCGAAATATTTAAAAATTAGACTTATTTTTTAATGCCATCTGCAAAATGAAAATATTGATAAAACCTATTTTCTTTAAATTGGTAACATTTGCTCTGACAAATATTAAAAACTAATTTACTAGCAATTTTTTATATAAAAATTACATAAAATAAAATGATATAAACTTAACATAAAAATGGTCTATATAACTATACCATGCTTACATCATGACATAATTATTATAAAGGTTGATTAGGTTTTTGGACCAAATGTTAAAATAAAAATTCCAATATTATATTAATTTGTTGTTATAATTTAAATACAATGTAATGCAATCATAAAACTATATCAAGCATATTCCTGTATATATATATATCTGAGTTTTGTTGCTTTAATAAGCAAAATAAAATATTAATTACGTTCTTAAATATTAATAAAACAATCCGAAAATAAAATTTATTTCGACAATCAACATGCATATGTCATAACAAAACGTAATTAGCAAATAATTATTTTTCAAAAAAGGCTTAAGCGATCATGCATTTATTGACTGCCTTCCAAGTTACCTGTAAATTTCCCTTCGTCAAAAGCTTTACGAGCTTTCTTCAACTCTTCGTTCATAGTCAACAAGTCCTTAACCCTAGCATACTTCCTATGATCTTTCCGAACGAGAAACACAATATCCTCCACTTGAACGCGTCCTGTCCTGCCAATCTCCATTGCTCTGCAATTAATTTTGTAGTTTTGAAACGTGGATACTTCCGATGAAAATGGTTTTTTTAAAAACATATTAAAGAATATTATATTTACCGATGAGTAGTTTCTGTAATAAACTCAATCACAAGATCTTCAAGTAGGTCAACACTTTCAGTAAATGGATTCTGATCATCACCGAATCCATACATCATACATCGCAGCTCTTTACTGAAAAGACGCTTGCGCCCTGATGATGTTGCGCCGAGTTGGGGATCACCTCCATCATCTTCTTCAAACTTTAACAACAGGAAAAAAATAATGTAACTTTTTAAATAGTATTGCTTGATGTCTACCTACATGTTAGAAACAAAATTATAATCGAATAAAGTTGTGTGTATAATCGAAAAAATGTGTTTATCAATTAAAACAAATAATCAACTCTTTGATAATGTCGTGCCTATCACATAGCCGAAGAAAACAAATACGTATGGAAATTTCATCATGACAATGCATTAAGGCACATCGTCTTCATTGTCAATGATTTTCCGGCCAGGACTCATGTCCCATTGGTTCCCCAGCCTCCCTACAGCCCTGACCTGGCTCCCTCAGTATTTTTTCCTCACTTAGGTCCTGAAAGGGAAACAATTGGGATACAATTAAACCACCCAAGCCAATTTTCAGAATTCAATGAACACATTCAGACTAAAGAGCAGACATGCTATGCTCTATAATGTAAATCCACTTTTCTGTCAGCTCTGCCGCAGCATGCAATAAGCTTGATAATGAACCAATCTCAATAAATGAACCTTACCACTGTTGATAGCAGATAATATTCGTTCATTTGTTTGGAATACCTCTAAATGTTCTACTTGCATGGCATCTGCTTTCTGTTGTTCAGATATTTTTGCCTATTAATGTGTTGCGAAAATAAAAGAACAGGGTTATCGTGCAAGCCTGCCAGTTTACTTCTGAAGGAGTAAATTTTGTAAAGGAGTGGTGATACTCAACTACTGACACTGCTCCAGAGCAGTCAATGGGGAATAACAAAATTGTTCAACAATAAGAATAATGCGAGTATCTTAATTATCAAAGCAAACGCATGTTCTCAAGACAACACGAACAATCGAGCCTCGACTTCTAGATACTTATTTTGTTCTTAAGCCTTGTTCGTAACAAAGTGACATAGTGAGTTGTGAGCAGAAAGAAGTGCTTTTTGAAAAATATAGCATTGTAATTTGTGTGTATTTACATTTATATTTATATTATCATATAAGTTTTATTTTGATTTTACATAATGATTTTAAATAATGGCTAATAGATGACACAAAAGGTTATACCCATACAATAAATTAATGTTTATGAAAATGTATACCTTGTACAGTATATTCAATAATTTAAAAAATTTTGCGCCGAATTTCCAACGAGCATTTAAACGTGTATGGGTACCTTTACAGCAAGACCGTGCTACCGATATGAGTGTATGATGAGACACAAGACACTCGTCTCTGTCTCCAAATTTCCATACACATTGTCTTTGAAAAAAATTACAAAGATCATATTCGAGAATTAAATATTTTGTCTACGTAATATTCAAATTCAATGGATAAGTAAATGTTGAGCACAAATTTCCATTTCAACAAATGGTCTGATACGTACGGGAGCCCCTAGACGGCACCTTCGCCCCTCGTTAAGGCTTCAGGATGGACAAGCACTAGGGGATCTATTCCATACTGGAACCTTAAATTAACCCTTAAATCTTCACTCATATTAAAAGTCTTTCTATAATGACTTTTGAAAAATAACTGTTTTTTTAGCAATGTTCAATACTTTGCCAATCACAGCGCAATCGGCCACGTTTATTGATTTAAGCTATATAGATTTACCACAAGTCGTATTCATTGAGTCTAAAAGATTACCCTATGTTACAATTCTCAAAATATTGCATTTTGCTGCAATATTTTGATTTATTTGACAACAGAAACTTTTATCCTGACGAAGAGCTTTATGCAAGACTTGTCCAGCATCAATCTTAATTTCATCATCAATTTGAATTTGTGATTAAATGTCATAACAAAATTAGAAGTGACTCCGTTGATAGATGTAAACATTGCAAAAGCATTGATTTTTTTGTATTTATTTTAACTGATAATTCTTTCGTTATTCTACAATTTGTAAATTGTCAATATGTTCCATAAATAATATAAATTATTAATATCATTTCATAAAGAGGTTATGGTATTCCTTAATTAAGACGATGAAAATATTTTTCAACCAGTTTAATTTAACCTATTTTTTTAATTTAAAGATGTGATAATCTGCAACATAATTATATTTACTGAAATGCAGACAAAAAACGGTTTATCGAGTCGTCGTTGTATACTACTCGTACGCAATTTGACAAGTGACGATTATTGAACTCACTGTATCGAATGCCTCGGAATTCTCCTGGGAGCTCATCCTCGCATCGTTTGGCTTGCGGGTCTCCAGCGAAAATTTGTAATCAACCCACTGTTAAAAATGACAACGTTACCGAAGCTGTTGTCACAACACTTTCGCATATGTTCGACAATTGGCCTTAACATTCAATTATTTAACCATAATTTCGTATAACTGCAAATATTCATACTTACGTCCAATTTTCATTAAATCGATTTAAATTTGATATTATTATTGATTAATTTTAAACATTAAAGGAATTATATGATTTTATCATATAATTCCTTTAATTTTCCATTTTTTTTTTTAATTTAATCGCTTAATGATTTCGTATTCATGTAAAATAAATGTAAACATAATTTATTATATTTTATAAATATTATATAATGATTCTCCAATTTAAATGAAAAGCATTTATATTTTAATAATAAAATATATTATCAATTTTTAATATAATCATCGAAAAGCTAATTTCATTGTTTCAAAAGATATGTCAATTAATTTTTTTATAAAATGTCTTATTTTAAAAGAATGTAGCAAAATACTTATCATTTTAAAAGGTCAAGCTGTTTGAATGAAACAGATGTTCGAAACCTTTACTAATCGTATTTGACTTTATGTCAATCTTGCAAAAATACAAGAAATCAAGTACATTTAATAAGGAAATGCAATTTAAATGTGATAAATATCGTTCCAATTAGTGTTTTATATGTCACAGAATGACAAGATTTTTTAAAGATGTTTATTATTATTTTTATATAAATTCACATTAGCGTGTTGTGTATTTTTAAGTAGTATAAAAACAATTTATGAAGATGATATAAATTGTATTTAGGTATTTTATTGCAGTTTTATTAGAATTAAATGCTTTGATTTGAAGAGAGAGACGTTGTTGGACAGTGGAGGTAACGAACCGACGAGAGGCGTGTCGTTTGTGAGTGTTTGAACGGCGGCGTGTCGCGAGTGGAGGCGAGTGGAGGCGAGTGAGCGCCGCGCCCCGCGCCCCCGCCGCAGAACACCTGTTACTCAGCATTCCTCCCCCGTCGAGGGTGACCCCAGTTCTTCCGGTTTGTTTTCAATCATCCCTTTGAGTTTATTCCGGCGCGTTTGGCGGGTGGCGGGTGGCGGCCGCTCGTGTCAATATTTGTCGAGTGGCCGGTCTGTGCCTGAGCCGTCACATGACAAACCTCAGATAACCCACTTTGAACTCGTATTCGACTCGCTCGCTTTCTTTGCCAACTTTCCCTCTTTCAAATCCACTAAATAAAGTTATTTGGTCGTTTATCGAAAGGACAACATCCCGGAATCTTACTGTGTCAAGATATTTAGAGAGTTTTTTTCCCTTAAAAAATCCAATTATCAAACAAATATTTGACGTTGCCTCTATCCTTTATTCATATTTAATATATGTGCATGTTATTTTAATTAAAAAGATCTCATTTCCCGTTTGCCAAAGTTTTAATTGTTCAATTCACAGTAGATTCAGATTAGATTGAAACCTCATCCTGTGCAATTATTTTAACAAATCTGTATTCATTTAAAACCGATTAAAGCACTATTTCATTCAATACACTGGCATTATTTTATCATATTTAATAACTTATCTATACATTCTATTTTTACAGATATTTATACAATCGTAAGACAACAGCCTCAAGATGCCGAAATCCGTAAGCATATATTTTTATCATACAATTTAAAATATACATTTTAAGGATAGCCGATGTTAGAATACCAGTTGTGAGAATTTTGCACGTTGTTTACTTTTTTATTTGCAGTACCGACTGAAATTATTTATACCAAAATATATTTTATGCAATCGTTCAAAATAAATGCCACAATTGCTGTGTCGAAACTATGCATATTTGTTATCTTTTGCAAAAAAAGTTCTGTTGAAACGAGTTGATATGTATAAATTTGATACACGAACAATGCAAGTCTGACTCATTGTAATATCAATTCAATGAACAAATATATTTCATATTCATCGAACATTTTTAAATTATAAGACCATCGAGACGATATCTATGTTGTTGTTATGGTGTAAATCGGATGTTTGATAACCTTGTATGATCCCGAATACAATATTTTAGATACTCGATGTTAAATGTCATCAAATATTCGATTATAATTACATATTTACAATTTGTTCACATCGTTTAGGAAATGTGATATTTGCGTGATAGCAAATTTGCATTTTAATGCAAAATTGTTCTTTCGAACTTTTTGCAATAATATGCTAACCCTGCGTTTGTTCCCTATGCATTCACATATTTTATTTACAGTTTTGCATAAGCGACGCGTCGCATATAATGGTCCGTCAGTATGAATATTGGCATTCCACTGGCCGAGGATCGTCATGTGTGCCAAGTTATTTTATGTCATAATTACGTTTGATCTGCATTTTAGAATTGCGTCGACGATCTGTGCTTTGTAGAAATATGATACGGCAAGCTGCTGTCACTTGAATCGACTGTATTCAATCGAAGTATATAAAATATTAAATTCATTATGCTCAAATGTATTTGGAGAATGTTCATATCATTTTGGTTACGCAAAGCTAAATGATTAATGCAAAAGCTGCTTCATCGATGAGTCGTTCACAATATTTGTAGGACGTGATGTATATGTTGATATTATTTATGTTTATAATTTTTTGTTCGTTGATTTTCCTATTTACTGAACAATGATTGTATAAAAATGTTAATATTTTATTAATTGTATTTCATTTATCTTAAATCTTTGCATTTTCTTTTTGGTGATCTCCGTATAGAGCGACTTGCCACCCTTGCATCATTGCAACTCGCCGCTTTCGTACAGCCTTGATAGTATTGTTCCTGATTCGCTTTTATAAGACAATCAAATGATTTTATGACTGCTGAATACTGTACTGAAGAATTTAATGCATATTCTTGTTAATAATTCAGAATTTTTCATACGATATTTGTTGAATTGTCATTTATTCTTAGTAACATATCTGCATTATAATGTGTGTGTTGAAATTATTCATCGTTTAAAATGACACATAGGACTGCTGTGTAATAGCTGTATTTATGTCATTTTCCTTATCTGAAAACCACATGATTTTCTTGAATTCTTTATGATGTTAATCATTTCATAGTTTCTTCTCTTTCACACATACTGTAGAACAATATTTCAGTGTTGGATATAATTACATCACACCTATTCATTTCCTTTGGCATTTGAACCTCCACTATCTCAGAAATTGTTCTAGCACGTTTTTTTTATCATATCTCGCTTCTTACATTATAAAGCATTATAAATTCCCATTCGATTAATCATTGGAAGTCACTAATGCCTCTGGAATATGCATGTGTCGAGCCTCAATATCGGTACATGTTGAGAAAGTGTGGCTCAGAAGAATGAGCTGTGTGGGGGGCAGTGGTCGTCCTTCAAGTTTTTCGATCGCGTGCAGAAGTGTTGTGGTGATGCGAGGGTCAGTGGGTCGTCTTCTGACCCAGGCCTTCGCATTATTGCCACGAATTGCCATGAAAAAAGCAGAATCCACCTCCATTTTCCTCAGTTTCTCGATGCTCTTCTTGAACCGACTGCGTACTTCGAGATTGATCCCACCTTTCATTGTCTCATCGATTTCTATTCGAACTCACCTATTCACCGTTTTCTTCGCAACTCACTGATAAAAGTCACGTTCATTACCTCATTCGCAGTATAATGGCGTTTTTCTTTCTTAATCTATGCGTCGTTTTATCTGAAATCAAATTTGACGATTTTCAATACCTTCGGTTTTATCGGTCACGTCTAAATCGAACGTATTTCATCGATTTAACTAGCTTTAAATCTAGACGATGCGCCAATTCCATCGATCGATTTTTCTTTCTCATAAAGAATTTCTATAACTATTCCTGTAGAATGTCTTAATTTCCAGGCGTACCTGTAATAGTCCCGCGGTTAAGCGGTTGGACTCGTAACTCAATCATCTTGGGTGCGAATCTACAGGAAGTGTGGCTGGCGACCACATTTTTAAAAAACATATACGCCATGAAAAACCAGATCCAAATAGTTGATAATGGTCCCATAAAAGGGATTGCTAAAAGCCAAAATAAAAGTAGCTTTGCCATAAGCTGAACACTATATTATCCCCAAAAATAACATAATAAAGAGTATCGACAAATTTTAAATATCAAGACAAAACGTCCAGAATTTTAACCCTTTGAGTAGTAAACTTATTTTAAATCAATATAAACTTAGTTGCTATATTTGTAAGTCCGCCACTTATCATCGTACAAATCCATTTATCTGTCAGGACCTTCGCAGCTTGTATGAAGCTTGTACATAAATAAATAAACACTGTCGATAGTACACAATATTCGGTCATTTCTTCAAGTAAACATAAACAATACACTTGAAATCGATTCATTATATCATCCACATATTATTAGTTCGATACATTTGGGTTAACGATCTATACAATTGTACGATGTACGCAAGATATGTACTCTCTCCATCTCTGTTTCTGCTGTTCTTTCTCTCTGCTCTTTCTGAATCTCTGGAATTCGATCACAACTCTGTGTCTTACATCTTTAAGGCGTTAAAATTATCAAGTAGACGACAAATATAAGTCAATAGTTTAATAAACCTTGTTTGCAGTCTCTCAGATTTTTAAAATTACTGTAGGTCATTTCACGGGTGATTTTTTGTGCTTCAGTGAAAGTTTGAAATTTAGGGCTATTTCTTAATACTTCTAATAATCAGCATGATCTTAAGATTGACCTAAGCATTCACGTTTTTAAATATCTTTCCAACGTTCCCACCGAACACAAACAACACTAGAAATTAAATACAAGGCTTAACGATTATTGTCTGAAATTTTAGCTGGAGTTCCAAAGTACATAATAATGACTTAAGATTACAAGCTGGAATTTGGTTTGATTACAATATTGTCTTATGCGTTGATTTAACAGGACAATTAACAGTACGAACAGGAATTTTAAAATTGTATAACCAGTCGTTTTGACTGGTGTGATACTTTTAGCGTTGAAAATATGATTTTACCAAACTATCAGAAAATTTGCAACGAGAGTCGTTCTATTTTTGGGTTCGCAAGGGTAAGATTGCGAAATCAATTTTCTACACGCTCACTCTGATGGCCTGTCAGGCGAGCGTTCACAAATCAAATTCGAAGGTTCCCCCTCAACGCAAGAGCAAAACTTTTAAGCACGTGTATTGAAAAGACCCTAGTCCTCAGTCGACTGCTCGTCGCTGATATTCGATGATATCATGGATTTATTTTTAGAGCATTACACTGATCATTCTACCATCCGGTTGGTCATATATTATCAATTAAATCATTTTATTGATATGAAAGTAAATCTGGACTTCATTCAACGCACGCAAAAATGGGACATGTTCTTTTTGAAGACATTTTTCCAATTTGTAATTGCTCAATTTCTATATTTTTCTGTCGAGAGCAGTCTTTTCTGTTTATTCAATTTGGATTTTTTGAGCTCTAGGCGTTCATAAAATCAATCAAATTTAATGTAATACAGTTATCTCCGTCATACGTAGTAGATTTTGGGCGGTCCGGTATTTTCTCGTTCGTTAAAGTCCTACTCCCTCGGTGACTTCTAGTGATATAACGCACCTCCTTGATAGAAATCTTTTTTTAAGCAATTCCACTGATTGAAAAGCACGATTTTATTATTAAATAAAAAATAATTCGATTAAAGTTTTGGAATTATGAGAAAATAAAAAAAAACATTGTCATATACCCATTTTATAGCAGGGACCGATAATTACGCATTGTTAAGTACGTAGAAGGCTTCTAGCATTGAAAATAAAGGACTTATTTGTAACGGTTAATTGTTATGTTTTTACATAAAACTCGATAATATGCCAGGCGTTTCCAAATTAATTGTCGGCAGTGTCGGCGTTAATTATATATGGAAGGTAATTGTGTTGGTTCAGATTCAGACTGTTGAAGGATCTGTTACTGTGGAACTTTGATCTGAAGATGCTCCTTTTCCAGGTTTATGCTACGAACTGCGTTCGTTTAACATGATTTTTGCACTTTTTTCCAGCATCATTTTGGTTTTCAGCTCTGTTGAGCATTCATTATTTATACTAATTGACGGTTGTTCAAATGAGGTTGCTTCTAGTTTTTTCTCAATTTATTCGGCTGAAAATGAATGCGCTGGTTTAGGTGGTAAGCTGTCGCCTTCTTGTGAATGCTCTTCATCTATTTTCCTTTAAAAATACTTGTTCGAGCTCGCTTTTGAAGACTCGGCTCACGTTGTGACTCTTCTGTTGCTCGACGAAGAGTTGGCTAAGTTCGCTGAGATATGCAGCACGCTGACTGTTACCTTGCGAGTGTTGAGTCGGTGTCGGTTGCGCCATCGAGGCTCGCCGCGAGGAGGTCACTTGTTCCGTTATCGGCACATATTTCTTGTCGCATTGCACTTCTGTTCCCGATCTCGATGCACCGCCCGAAGACGCTTTATCTGCCTTTGGCTATTTATACTTCGACTCTTATCTGATCACAGCGAGGAAGAGAATTAGATCATCGTCCACCCTTTCGCGCTAGAAACGAGCCGGTTCTTCGATATTCTTTCCCTAGTTCTCAGGCAGACCATCGCGATCAGGTTTTTCCGGTGTTCCCACATGGCGAGCCTAACTGTTCACTCCTGGCCTTGCACTGTGCACGCTCTCGTGTCCCGTCGATTTTTTTCGAAAAGTCTCTTCAAATTACATAAATCTCGAGAGGTTAACATTTTTTTGCTTCAGAGTCCACGCACGGAAACGCGTTTGACCGGTGCCATTATCTCTTTCGATTACAATCGACGAATAATTAGAATATACGCATTATACCATAATTATGGCAAGTACACTTTGGAATCGCTCTTGTGTTGCAATATGGATTTGTAGAACTTACATAAACTGTCGTTCGAAAGCTAATAATTTGCAGCATCAGGGTTAAGTATGCACGCAGTGGTACAAAGTTTCTTGCATTCAAATGCTAGATCGTCACCTCTGATAAAATGTTGCTGATAAATTCATCGTAGTCCCTTACCTTCGACAACACTTACATGACGAAACTCGTAATATACAATGGTTTGAAATGTGGTCAAAATGAATCGACCGCTTCAATTCCAGATTGTGGGGAATGATTTCACTGCACTTACTAATTTTCGATCTAGATTTAACTTAATTTCCTGCTTCTGAAAGTCGGACAGGAGTGACTGATTTGTAACAACAATTGAAATATTGTTACGTAGAACTATCGGTCTCTTCAAGCTTATAACATTGTTAGCTGTCAGATATTGCCCCGATTAGCTAATTCTTCAAACATGTCCTTCACTTTGAAGATCTCAGTCTATGGGATTTGTATATTTTTCCCAAGAAGGCCAGAATTCTAAGACCAACCCTTCAAATTTTAATTTGGGTCAACTTATCGCATAACATCAAACGTTGTGCTTTCCGCAAAACGTCAAGCGTCTATAGACGCAACTGAGGACCCACGGGTAAACCGTTTGAGTTCTGTTTTGGATTCTATTCGTTAATGACATTTCGGGCTATGCAATAAATTCTAATGTGCATCGTGGCAGTTAAACGGTTAATGCCGATTTCGATATCCAAACTATTGGATACGCATCGAGACTTCTCAGTACAGTTGATGACTTTGATGTTCTGTTTTACTGAGAACTTGGACGTAATATTACACGAGGCAAGGTGAACCGTTGAACATGAAAACTTTGCACGTATGCAGGGTCAGGCGATGTTCCAGCTCGTCTTGTAGTAAATCAACGTACCTTTGGCCAATCATGGCCATCGCGATCGCTTGAAAAAATGTTCAGCCGTTCTGTTGACCAACATGGCACCCAATATCATCATCAATTGAAAATAGACTACAATAAGCAGACGCAGGAATGACGCAATCTCATACAAATTATTTATTTTCTGATGATTGGTCTTAAACTCGTGACCGTGGCATATTTAAAAATGATTCAATCCGTATTTGTTGAATTTTGTTCGAACAGATCCCTCGTTATCCTTTCATCTGAAAATTTTCGGATTTATATAATCGATCAACGCTATTTCTTGCCGAAGAGAATTTATTCTTGTATGTTTGATTCTTTAGCCACAGCAATCCCCTGTGACAATTTCTTATTGTGCGGCTTCAGTCTCTTTTGTAATCCTCGACATAGTTTTGAAGTCCTCTGACTCTAATCTACTTCGATCCGGATTAACAGACGTACGCATTACTGTATTCAATAAATCCACGATTGAGACCAAACGACATTACGCAAACTTTTAATGCTATCGCACTTTTTGTAAGGTATTTTTCGGATTGGACTTTTGCACATCAAATTAAAATAAAGTGTTTCCTTCATATGTGCGCTAAAAACCTTGTCAGCTCGTCTGGCATTTGAAAATATGTATGTACTTTGGTATTGTATCGATGTCCAGACTTGATTACCACATTGCTGAACGATTTCACTGCGATCGAATTCTTCCGATGTAAATGCAAATAAAACATTACGATTTCAGTTTGGCAAGATAAATTTGCATTCAAACCTGTGGTTAAAACATATCAGTATTTAGCGTTTAGTGTACGAAACCCAATTACTCAATACAGTTGAGTCTTCCTTCGTCGTTTGGAATCTTCAGAGGAACACCGTGAAAAACTCGAATTCGACTACTATCCCTGATATCCATAATCAGTATTTTACATAGCGTCCCATGTTCTTATTTCCATTAAATTATATTTAGATAGATATATGCCATGTTTGAATAATTAGGTAGTGAGAAAATGAGCACTAGAATATTTGCACTCGTAGTTCCCATAAAATTTTCCCAAGAAAAACTATTTTTCAGCACACTCACTCTAATGGATTATAATGTTAATGAAACTCATATCAAACTCCAGCGTTTTATAGCTTTGTAAATATAAATTCCACCTGCATCGTACTATTTAATATTTAAAGTTACGACGCTAGTGTATGTTGAAGTATTTAAAAATTCTATAGAATTCATTTTGAAACAGCAGTATACGATCCGTGATCGAGTGTTTATATATTTTTATTCCTAGTTAAATATTTTACGAAGATCGTTTCAATAAGATAAGATTGATCGTTTCAATGGCGGTTTGAATTAACAAAAAGAAAGTCTACTAAATATTCGGAACAGTGAGTGGCCATAGAAAAGCGTGGACCTATTCAGGTCACGTTTTTATCGCTGAAGATTATACAACGTACAACCGACAATAAGTTTGGAAACGCTTAGTACTTCTTGACAACATTGAAAATAATATAAACATTCAAACTATGACGCAAATAATTAATTACTCGATAAATCTTTCCAGTATTCTTATAGATGGAATGATTTTTATCTTTATACAAAATTTGGTCAAGTTTTAAAATGTGTTTATTGCTGAAATGTGAAATTTCGTTCTAATATTCAAAGACCTGGATTTTTATTAAATCCTCAATTTTTTTCACTTTCAAATTAATCACATTTCCACCACAGTGTTTAATTGTGATCTCTGCACTTTGAGACAAACATCTCAAATTTGAATTCGTTCGTCCATAAGATATTTTTCCAATCGGTAATTGCCCAATTTTTATGTTTTTGTGCCTAGAGTAGTTTATTATGTTAATTCAATTTCTTTAATTTGGGTTTCTTGCGCACTATGCTTTCATAAAGGCTATATGAATTTAGGCTGTTTTTGACTGTAGGCCACTGACATATTGGACAATCTGGTTCCATTTAATTTTGCTGTTAACTGAGTAACTATAAGACGAGTATTTCTTTTGGATGATATTATGAAGTTATCCTCGATATCCGCATTAGATTTTGGATGGTAGGGTCTTCCTGCCCTCCCAAGTCCCAGGCTCTTCTAATGCGTAATCCCCCTAATTTTTAGCAATTGCCTTGATTAAAAAGCCTTTATTTCGTAGTTTAATGATAATGATGAGTTAAAAATAGGAGCGATAGTTACTTTTTGAACTTATTAACCCTTTGAGTTGTGAGTTAATTTTAAATCATCATAAACTCAGATGCTATATTTGTATGTTCGCCACTTATCATCCGTACAAATCCATTTATCTTTGAGTTTGGAGTGTACACAGGATACTCCAAACTCAAAGTGCAAGACAGTCTTCGTCTCTGTCTTTGAGTTCAACGTGTTAGAATGCTCTTTCTGAATCACTGGAATTCGGACACAACTCTGTATCTTACCTCTTTAAGAGGTTAACATTCGAGTGGACATCATGATACATTGTTAGGTAGTTCTATCATTGAAAATAAGATAAAATATATGATCTGTTGTACCCGGTGCACATGAGGCCTATTTTCAAGCTATGACCAGCAAGTCAGCAACTCCAGCATTGTGTTAACAGTACTAACTTCGTTTTTTAGCCAGCTTTTACCTCAAAAACGAAGTTAGAGTTACCAACTCTAAAACTAGTATCATGTGCACCGGGCACTAGTCTCAGGTAATTCCAAATTAATTGTCGGTGGTGTATATGGCGGTTTTAAATTGGTAACACTTGATCTGGCGGACACTTGTCACTGATGCAGTCGCGCAAATGTTCTCTCAAACGATCGTATCGATCATCTCTTCGTTTGTAATGAATCATTCATGCTCTCCTACAACATACTGATTTAGACGATTTTCAGTCTGACTTTAATGAGACAGTTTTATCTTGCTATATTTTGACGCGGCTTATAAAATCTCATATGCAAAACATCCGCTCCGCATTTCTTTCATCTGGGTGCTTCGTTTACAGCATCTGCGAATTCGATGGCGAACCATGCGATGGTTTTGTACACATTTCATCTGCGGATTTACATTTTTTCCAGTAGCCTTTCTGGCATTCATCTCGGTGTGTGTGCTCAGATGACGTATGGCAATAATTGCTATTTGTCCCTGTACACGCCAGTGTTGCGTAAGAGCCTCGTGAACGCAGAATCAGCAACAATGTGTGTTCTTTATGGATAATAAAAAGTAGGCGACGTATCTGCATGATATAACACCCGAGAAAAGGAGCTGGAAACCGAACCATTTCATCTCGTCGACGTTTCAATCCGACGATGACTTTGACTTCTTCCGCAATCTCCTCGATCGAGATATGTACATACTTGCACTCCACATTGCGCTGCATTTCAATTATCGCCTCTTATCTACAAAACAAACCGGTATCTTGGGCATTGAACACTCGAAATGTTCGATAGGAAAGGCACGTAAATTCCATCGAAAATTCATATCGTGACTGATGCATAAATTAAGATACTTGCCACTATAATTCGTACTATAAATAGAGATTTGCATGCGAATTTTCGAGGAAATGGTCGATGATGAAATCATATTGTTTCTCAAGTGGAGATTAGTATCGGTTTCACAGTTGAACCGTAGATTGTTCTCTGTACAATTAAAATTATTTCCTTTACGAATGCCTCGATTATGTTCGCATTTCAATTTTTTTCTTCTTGCAAGTAGACGATCACAACTGATTCGACGACATCTAGGTACAATTTAACATCCAAGTGATGGATATTCTTCCCCGTCACCCAGGTATTTGGGTGATGTTTTTCTTCTTCCACTTTTAAATAAAATATAACATTAAATTACGTGGTATGGTATTGGCAGAGAACAGTTCAAACGCAGTTGAGGTCATTTTGGGCAATATGTTGAAGTCTTACGTTTTTCTCTCCTGACGTTCGAGAATTACAACATGGTAACTAGAACGTTAGAAATTTGTCCTACGGATTTTTATGAACTTCTAAATGGTGATGCGACTATGGTTGTTTCTATAAGTTTTTGTTTCTGCGACCGAAAGGCAAATCAATTTTTAATCCATAACTAACGAAGGATGTAAATTATTGTTGTTTGTTGGTGAACTTATTCCACTGGATATTGTCCAATGAACTACCAACACTGGTCAATTTCTCATCATCTACAACCAGTTCTTCTAACATCTTTAGTTTTTCACATATATATGCACCATCTAATTCTTATTTAAAGCCTTTCTTGTTAAAAATTCACTGTCTCTTCGTCACTTTTCTCCTCATTCTTAATTATATTTTTCACAGAGCCGTAACGAGGGTATGAAGCCCCGGGTACGCATTTATTCCTGAAAATTCCACAAAAAGCCCTAAAAGAGGACGCATTGGCCAACCGGTCCGCTTTTCCGACCGCTAATATGATGAATGAACGCCTCGTGATCGGACGCCATACCCGAATATGTATACAGAATGATTACGAGCTTGCATTACAGAACAAGTTCCTCGAAGAAGACTGATCAGATGGGTTGTTTAAATTTTACAATCGTATTGGATTCCCTATTCTGGAGTGATTGCAATGAAATATCTTACAGTCTTCATGATAAAAAGCGAGTCGAGCCTCTCATTGTTACGTCTCTATAACGACTCTCAAAATTTAACTAAAATAGCGTCTTTCGCGAAAGACTTCCAAATATCAACTACGACACATCTTTCGAAAACAACTTCGAAATCTATTCCTGTCTGTTTTGCAGGACCCTTTCTTTTCAACATCATCATGGTGCATCTTCTGTGGTGCATCACTATTTCAGATAATCGTTCTACGGATTTGTGTCCAGCGAGAAACTTCCACCGATCCCACGCCCAGTGACGAACGTGTTAAAAGCGCCAATACATCTGGACGCCTTTCGTTCGGGTACAACACATGGCGAGGATTTAACCGCCTCATCCGTGAATGTCATATTTAACGCACGCAACGAAATTGGCATTCGACGATCTTTAGACATTTTTTTTTACCTGCGACTTGAATATTATTAAGATTCATATGCATCTTTTTGTGCTTCAGTCATCGAAGCGGTGTGCACAGGCGAGGTTTTATCTCGCGGAGTCTAAAGATCGCGCCGACCCGCCGTTACACAATCTGCTGGGAATTACTCGGAGAACGTGCAGATATTGAAATATCGTTTTACAAATCGGAAAGAAGCGCTGTCGAAAAGTAACCCCCTTTTGTAAATACGGCGGTCATAGGTCGCCAGCGCGCATGCTCGTGGCCAAAATGCCTCCTTTTGAATCGAGCGTCCGTCGTTTGAATCGAATGCAAAGTTTCGTCCCGACGAGAAGCCTCTCGACCTTGGCGCTCTCCCATTGGTCCGTTTGAATGAAACGCGCTTGCGTAGCGCCGAGCCGAGCGACCCATACACCGTCGGCATATATCATTCATTTACGAGACGCGAAGTGATACGATTTTGGGCCATATTTCTTCCATAAATAAGTCCTCTGTTATCTGTGATGGTCATTTTGTTATTTTTTTTTTTAGAAATTCCTGCGCTATCATCGCATTAACGGTATATATCTATAAATTTAATCTACGCTGCTAACAATCGATTAACAATGTTGAAAAATTATCTAAATCGGTAGTTTCGTGAAACAGCTTAATTTTAGTATTTGTTAAATTTCAAATTTAATAACGAAAAAATTGTGCGCGATTTACAATCTTATTTATGTACACAAATTCGATGTGAAATTCATAAAAGCCTTCTCAAATCTGATCGCATCTGGATGCGAATTCGAAATCGACATTTTATCAAATTGACGGCTCATCGGCGGCATTATTTTATTTAATCATGCTTTATCAAAATTAAATCAACAACAATGAAGCATGGATGTAAATTATAATAAATGCTATTTATAAGGCCTCGTCAGAGTGTCTCGTTTCCGAGAATAGTCGATTTTGTCAAGCTGTATTTTAACCCTTTACACTCCGAACCATCCTGGATATTATCTATCAGCTACTCGGCGCCACTTTGTTGTAGAAACGTGCATTTATGAACCCTCATAGTATATAGTATAGTTTTGAAACCAAGTAAGTTATTTTAATAATATTGAACTTATACGAATTTGTAGACATCAAGAAATATATATTTGCAAAAAAAGCTTATAAAATATTTCGTTTCTTATAATTTTGTACAGTATGAAAAACTTTGAAGCACTCCCCAATATGAACTGCAGGCTGATTTGCTCATATTTGACAATAATAAGTAGTTTGACGCCTTTTTTTCTTCTTAGATGCAGTAAATTATATAAAAGTTGACTGTACACATTTCCAACCCCCCAAAAAATGTGTGAAGTTTGTCTTGTTTTTCCACGCGCATTTTTCGCGTTCTGTTGTGACGCAAAACCAGCTATATTTCTTAGTAATTGTAGCATATTTTGATTTGCTTTCTTGTGCCATTTCAACGGAAAGCTTTAGGGAAACATGAATTTGATGATTTTCCGTAATCACTAATAAGCTTTAATGTTGATGTCCCCTAAGAGGGGACAACGGAGCGCAAAGGGTTTGTGGGTTTATCTAAAATATTTCTCTACAATCCCGCAACTATATAATCAAAAGGATCATGTTTATAATAAATAAATCAGTCGTATTTTACAAATTGTGTGAACGAAAGTACTCTGTAAATTTATCAAATATATATCGAAACGTCTTAAAGTGTATGATAAGGAGTTGCGTATCGATTGTTATTTTTACATATCTGACTGAGGTTTGAACTATGTCAAAAATTTAAGTCGATCTTCGGTTATCGATTATAATCCGTTCCGATTACGATAGCGATATTGATGTAGTCACATTTTTCACGCTAACTCGAAATGAATGTTTGCGTACGATTCTAGAAAGAGAATTGTTATGCGCAAGGTGTAGGGGGCGGCGAGCTTTCGCACCTGGCTTTTTTTTTCCGAGCCGACAGTAACGTCAGCGTCCTCGCGCGCGCCGGTCGTCGCGACCGTGTCGAGCGACAGTCGCCCTCGTTCGTCTTCCGACGGTTCTTTCGGTTCGAGGATTATAAGTGAACGCCGACAAGATGGTGGCGGGCGGAAAACAGGTGAGCCGCCGACGATCCGATTTTCATTCAAATGATAATCTCGCCGCCGAGAGAGAAAAACAAAGTCCGCGGAGTGAGACTTTACCCTCGGATTGTCTATGGATTCTTCGCTTTTTATGCTCGTCGCGTGCACGGATTGCGTCCGTTGCACGCGCATTAAAAATAATAAAAAAACAACGAGCGAGTGACGTTTATTTTTTATTCGAGCGTTTTCGAATATCCGCCGAAGAAATATTTTCATACATTTTTTTAATTCGTTCGCGTCGTCGAAAAGTAGGTAGAAAACGTACCCTGCGGCGCTCGCAGCGCTCTAACTGTCGTTTTCTTTCCGACCTCGAGCATTTTACACATTCCCTCTCTAATTGGATTATAATATCTCATTAGTCAGCACTCTTTCTAGAATTTCTACAGATTCTGATCAAATTCGAGTAGAGATCGTCTCTCTCCGCTCGGCTCAGGCGCGGTTCGGACGCGTCATCGACGCAACGGTTCGGGAGATGCAAATTCGGAGACTTTCGTCCGCCAAGATCGAAAGCACTTGACGTTGGAAAACTCGTTTTTTCCCTCCCATCGTACGTCATCAAAAAATAAAAAAGACACCGTGACGTAATCTCGCCAACGATCTGAAATATTTAAAAATTCCAAATATTCGCTTGTTTTTTTACGACCGAATCGGTCGAATTACACAGCGATAAGATTACATATTTGTGTTTAATCTCCTTTTGGCGACCGTGCGATATCTCTGTGAAAATGTATCTATTCTTTTCCGTGCAAATTAGCGGAACAATCTTTCGGGTACGCCAAATGACCTATGCATTTGTTTGAAGATTTAGCGATAAAAAGTTTGAGAAGCGCTATCGAAGAGAAGGTCAAACGTATGCAGAGATGCATCATCGGGTATTTCCATGCGGTTCGTCTTGAACAGCGAAGATCGTCTTTTTCTACAACCGATGGGATCGAATCTGCCGTGACTCACGCGATGACGAGACGAGAGAATCGTATTTGAACGTCGAAGGTCCAACGTTCAAAACGTCGTTCGTTACATCCGAACTGACGAGCGTTGCTAAGAGACGTTCTGTAAACGAACGCAGTATCGAGGTTTCGATCGATCTTAGCGGGATTCCAAATTCGCGAGAGTGCAGAAAAATCATCCCCAAATAAGTTGGCAAAGTTTTATCGCAATCGGACGAACGGCATGGCAGCGCATTAAATATGGACAAACAAACATCGATTTTTATGTATTAGACTATGCCTATGTTACTCCCGCGAGTTTTTTACAGTAAGTCGACAAAGTTATATCTCAATCGGACGAACGGTATGGCAGCGCATTAAATATGGACAAACAAACATCGATTTTTATATATTAGACTATGCCTATGTTACTCCCGCGAGTTTTAACAGTAAGTCGACAAAGTTATATCTCAATCGGACGAACGGTATGGCAGCGCATTAAATATGGACAAACAAACATCGATTTTTATGTATTAGACTATGCCTATGTTACTCCCGCGAGTTTTTTACAGTAAGTCGACAAAGTTATATCTCAATCGGACGAACGGTATGGCAGCGCATTAAATATGGACAAACAAACATCGATTTTTATATATTAGACTATGCCTATGTTACTCCCGCGAGTTTTAACAGTAAGTCGACAAAGTTATATCGCAATCGGACGAACAGTATGGCAGCGCATTAAATATGGACAAACAAACATCGATTTTTATGTATTAGACTATGCCTATGTTACTCCCGCGAGTTTTAACAGTAAGTCGACAAAATTATCGCAATCGGACGAAAGGTATGGAAGCGCATTAAATATGGACAAACAAACATCGATTTTTATGTATTAGACTATGCCTATGTTACTCCCGCGAGTTTTAACAGTAAGTCGAAAAAGTTATATCGCAATCGGACGAAAGGTATGGAAGCGCATTAAATACGAACAAACAAAGATTAATATTTATATATTAGAAGATAAATCATGATCGTTTGCATGCAGCGACCGAAATTTTGCACCCATTTCTACAAAGCTAATATTTGTTTCAGTCAGTGTTTTATTTATACAATGTAAATCATAAGCGATACAGTCTACCAAGCTTCTCAGCGTTACGGACATTAATAATAATTTTTAAAATCTGAATAATGGCACATGTCACTGGCGTTAAATTAAGAACTACAAAGCTGCTATTTTATCTACAATTAGTTTACGTTAATTATTGTTAAATGAACGTCGTCTACTTTCGATACAAAGTGGTTGGGGCTTTGATAGAGCGGGAAAAGGGGAGACTGAACTCTTTGTACTCCAGAGAGCATTTTCCAGTAAAATCAACAAGATCACCTAGAGTAGTTTAGAATAGAGTAGTCCAGATGGCCCGCTGGGTGAGCGTTCTAAATGAAACTCGATGCTACCTTTAACACTTTGAGAACCGCGCTTTTTGGTGTAAAAAAGCTGTGGGGGCCGCTCGTTTTAGGCAAATTTCGCAAGAAATCAAGACCTTTATAATAATTTACATATCTTTTTAACCTATGAGTGTATATACGTGATATTTTCAGGTTATATTCTACATAATCAAAGGTATAGATATGTGATCTTCATTTTACAACTTTCAACCAGTGGTTCTCAAACCAACGAAATACATTTTTTTTTCTTTCTATAAATATTACTTGTTATTTATATTTCATTTAAAATTTATTTACTATATGAGGGTGATAATACTTCGCAATTCTATGGAAGGACCGCCACTGGATATGTATATATCCTTTACTTCAGGATCGTCCAACCTTTTTTGTCTTGGGAGCTACTTTTCAATTTAAAATTGTCTTAGGATCGATTTCTAATATGATTCTTATAGGAAATTTATTTACTTTCTTCAAACTTAAAACTCAAATTTATATACCCTTTATATCTGTAGAGAAATCTGTCAACGAATAGTGAAATATTAGTGTCGGTAACATTTTTTTTTATGATGTTGTAGGCCCACGTTTTTACGCCAAATGGCGTCAGCGGTTCATAACGGTTGGGGAATTTTTACGCCAAAAGGCGTCAGCGGGTCTCAAAGTGTTAATATCGAGCGAACGAGGTGGACGTATAATACAGATGAATTGGATGTAACCCCTTTCTGTGAATGGATATTGAAGAAGCCCATTGTTTTTCGGTGGATTGTTTGTGGCTGCACTATGACGATGATAAGCAGACATTGTTTCAGTCTTGTATGTATGACAATTATATGATATTTATTTGTCTCTAAAATTGTTATACATGTCGGCACCAATATCATCGCGATAGATTGCCGTTTTGTTTACTTACAATACCAAAACAAAATGAGAAAGAATCTAATCTTATCTCTATATAATGTTCTATGTTGTTATTTTGAGCACTATTAGGGTATCATTGCATGCGAAACGATGTATCGACGTTGGCACTGAGAGGGTTGATCGATTGAAAATCATCTCGCCCGGATGGCCGAAGAAGACGACGATAGTCGTTATTAATTTTTCTGTCGTCAATATTGTTCTTCCGCGCATACTTCCTCTTCTGTTTGACCATGAAATTTGAACAGCAGTAAAGCTCTGTGACTGGAGTGTTCAATTCGAATGTGGAAGCTAATTATTCAGTGATTAAATAGGAATTTGTCCAGGACGGAGGCGTCGACAGCGTGTCAGTTTTGATGGTTCCGGATAATTGAGAGCGCGTCTGAGCGAAGTGTCGTTGCATTCGGGCTTCTGTTGGCTTATTATCGTGCTCTCGAATGATGGTATTTAAAAAAGAACAATGCACTAAGCCTTGAACGGCGTCGTGCAGCTAACGACGACGGACCGCGCTTTTTAATTTGTGCAACGTATTATTACTGCACAACGATGCGCGGACTCCGAAGCATTTTCGACTGGAACCCGACTCGTGCCCTCCGTAGGACGCGTCTGCCTCGCCTTGCTATTGTTTTATGTGCCAGCCTGTCGGAAATGATTGCTCATGTTGGTTTCGATAAGGGATACATTTTCGTATCAGCAGTCGAACATCGCTTTGCCATTACTGATCGCTTTGAAGTCTGGGCGCGTCCGAAAGGCGTTCCGGTTTGGAGACGTCGCACCGTCAGCTCTCTCTTCTTCGCTTAAAATGCATCAGGCCGATGCATCATTGAAGTGATCCGTAGGTAGGATCGCATATGCAGGATAAAAAATGCCAGCCCGGATTCGCGGCACGCGTCAGCACCTGCCCGTCCGTCTGTTTGTCCGTTACGCGGCGAAAGGGAACGCGTCGATCCGACCGCATGTCTAAATTCAACTCTGGCGTCTTTCACTTTAAATACGCACGCTTTTAAGGACACATCTCCCAAAATAATAACATTTGCGCACTCGTCGTCATGCCAAAATCAACGAGACTCCTACATATTGGAAAACATCCGTTGAATACAAATTTATGATGGATCTGAAAGCCAGAAATATATCGAATGTATATACAGTTCGTCTTTTTAATGTGCCATATCCGCTATCGCAATTGGGCCAACTCCAAAGGAGATTTTCTCAAGAATAGCGATTTCTCATTGCTTTTCGCATGTGCTTGCATTAGGATAGGGTTTTTGTAATACATAAAGCAAGGCGGCCATCTTCTGGCTCCGATCCATCTTGTTAAGTAAGGGTAAGTCAGTAAATTTGTGTAGGAGACTGCAAAATGCACTAGAACTAGGAAAAGTTTTCTACACTTGAGTTGCTCAATTTCATTGTGGTAAATCTGCCGGTTATAAGTGGCCTAGTCCGATTTTTTAAATTTGTCTTAACGGTTATTTTTTCAATTTGAGATATTTGATTCAAAGATGAACTAATTTCAACGTCTGAATTTTTGCTTCCAAATTTTACATTATGATGAAAGGAAATCGTTTCTAAGGATCATGTCCCGTTACTTTTCAGCTGCAGTTTTAATAATGTCACAGAAAGCGAAACAATCGATCGATATATCAACGATTCGAAGATCATCGTCGTAGTGCAGCCACAAACGCACGGTCTCTCCAATATCCACTCTTAAGAAAGGGTTACGTCCATCTCATCTGTATGATACATTCACTACATCTCGTTACGACTTTGTTGATTTTGTTGAAAAGGGTTTTCTGGAATAATTGGAGCTCAGTCCCGCCTTTCTTCGCTCGTTTCTACTGAGGGTGTCTTCTCGTCCTGGTGCAACTTACCCGAGCGAATTAGAGAATAGGTTTCCTTTTTGAAGTTGATCCTTCCAGTTCGGCGATTCAAAAACTGTAATGGAAAACAGTTTTGTTGTCATTGTTCGATTGTAATTCTGTTTATTGAGTTTTCCTGTGTCTAAACCGGCAAGGTTGTATATGCTCATACCTAATAATATGATAGTATCGATCATCATGATCATAGTGCAGCCACAAACAGTCCACTGCAGAACTATGGGTTTCTTCAATATCCATACACAGGAAGGGGTTACATCCATTTCGTTTGTATCATACATTCACCTCCTCATTCGCTCGATATTGAAGGTAGCATAACCTCCGAGTTTCATTTAGAACGTTTACCAAGCGGGTCTCCTGGATGAACGTATCGACGGACGCTTTCGCGACTGTTTCGATGGAGAGTGTGGGAGGTTTGCAAAGACTGAACAATTTTCCTTGGGAGACAGTGAAAAAGTACTCTAGAGTCTAGACGACCTTTTTGATTTTACTAATAAGGGTTTTCCAGAATGCAGAGTTCAGTCCCTCCTGAGGCGCGAGAAATACTGTCTACAATATGGGTCAGATTAGTTCAGTATGCAAAAAGGAGGTCGCAACTGTACATTGGCGCCCTTCGAAGAGTTAACCGATTACGGATTATCCACTCTGTTTTGCAATGATTTTACCACGAAATCCGTCCAAGGATTTTGGACAAAAAGCAAGCATGGTGGGCGGCGACCTTGATGATCGTATTGAGCACGCTGCATTTTCCCATATAAAATCAAATCCTATGACATGTAATGAGTCAAAATCCATGAGGCGAAACAATCGTCCGCATGATGTCATTTCGCAGAAAGCTCCATCACCATTTTAACGGTCACAACCGCCGAATTCGACCTTATCCTCTCCCGCAACATAAACATTACGTCCATTCTATTTTTGTTCAAGACTCCGCTCGCAATTTAATTACATTGTGTCATTTTGTACTCCGTTTTACATATCATCCTCCATCTGTTATCCCCTGGTTTCAGATGTTATCTTATTTTATTCGTTACTCGTAAATAATTATCGATTTGACACGCGTCTATTGATAATGCACAATCTGCTATTGTTGTGGATTTTCACCACTTTTTTAAATTTTATGATCTATGAAGAATATTTATAATATCCAAATTGATATTGCCATCGCCCCAATAGGCTTTATTTAGATTCAAATCATGCTCGATTCGTTACAAATGGCTTAGATCCGTTGACATGTTTATCGCCTGCCAACGGGAAAACATACACTATCCGCAATAAGTATGTGTACACTGACGACGACATTTATTGGTGTTCAATAAAACGCTTTAGTACGCTTACTTTTTTAAAGACTTTTCTAAATACGAAAGTCTGCGTACGGCTGCATCGTCTGAGTTTTTTTTTTTTCTGAATGACCGTCAACATTTTTTGACTGAAATCGGTATTGAACCTCCAATATTGACATTCTCCAACGCTTTCTGTTCAAAAAGTGCCTGCGTACAATAGTTGACGCTTCGTGTTTGTCACAAATGACATCTTACATTAACACTTTCGTGGCCGGTTATGCATATGTTGCATTATCACGAGTTCGACCATTGGCGGTCGTATGATGCCACACATGCATCATGGTCCATATACATCAGTGACCAATCAATACGGTCAATGAATTTTTATGTCTGCAAATGCTGATGATCTATTTGAAGTAATACGTTTAACGGTCTGATCCTTTGATACGGCCATGATAGTGTTAAACACGAATCACAGTGAAAATAGAACTTGCCGATCAAACCTTCAAAAATATCGTTTTAAAGAAAACTGTAAAAATACTGCGCAAACGTTAGAAAAATAACGTTCATCGATTTGACAGGTAGTACAGAGCTTGCAAAAAGTTCTATATTAAAAAAGTATTATAGTATCCCTTCGAACTTGACGCATTGGGAAAAACGGTGAATCGCAAAGGCTGCGACAGAATATCTCCGAATGAATATTTCAGAATTACAGAGGAACGAAGCATGATATGTCGAAGAAATGATCGTGAAGGGGTGTATCTGCAAAAAAAAGGCATTTGGAATCTATAGCTACTTACAAATATAGGAACGAATAGCCAAAAATATTATTTTCAATGCGACAATGAACACATTGTAAAAATCGTGTTCGGTGTCTGTTACGATAGGAGGATATATCCTCGTTGATCATATTTGAAATTCACTCGAGCGAAGAATTCGTCAACACGACCTTGAAAGATATGATTAACACTAATCATACCAGAATTTCATTCAAACATAAGATGGTTTTCCGAATGAATTGTCAATTTAATTAAAAAAATAATACACCAAATAACTTTTCAATAAGCAATCATATTTTAATTTTTAAATAGTCAGTGGCAGATTTAGCAATTGAGAGGTCCTTGGCGCCATTTAAGTCGCTCGAGACTCCGCTGGACCCATTTGTTTTTTTTTTTTGGCCTGAAATAAATTCTAACTGAAGGTTGATATTTCAACCACGATTTCTACATACAGCGTAAGAGTAAAACCGTGTATTTCAAAGTATAACCATATTCTTTGAGGAATTTTTGAGTGAGCTAATTTAAAATCATCATAAATGCTATATTTGCTAGTCCGCAACTTATCGTCGTACAAATCTACTTATTTGTCAGGACCGCCGCAGCACGTATGAAGCTTGTATTTAAATAAATAAACTCTGTCGGTAGCACACAATATTTGGTAATTGCTTCAAGTAAACATTTTAGAAAAATATAGTCCGTTTATCTCAATTCAAAAGCAATTAATTAGCAAAAGGTAATCTAAGAGCTTAGATAAAGTTAGATTAACGAAGGGAAAACAATAAATGTGTAATTTTAAGTTAAAGTTTGACCGTACTAACACCCAAAGAAAGAGTCAAATTGTTAGTATATTCTATCCCCTAAAAACCCGAGGGAAGTTTATACGCAAAAAGGATATTCCACTTCATGGTTTTTTGGTAGGAACTTGTTTAACACTTTCGCGGCCAGTGGTGCATATGTTGCACCATGACGGGTTCGGCCATTGGCGGCCGCCTGATGCCAAATATGCATCGTGATCGCGCCAGCATATATGTACATCAATAATCAATGAATACGGTGAATTAATGAGTTTTTGTTTAATTTGATACGGCCACGATAGTGTTGAGTAAATTATACTGCCCCATACGCACTTTTTTGCGTTTCAGCTTTGAGATTTTCATCTTCGTTTAATCTCGATGTTATTTCTGTTATATATGATGTGTTGTATAACTGTTTAGATAAGTTACAATGAGAATAGACGACTTACAATAAACGCGAGCTTACATCGTCGTCCGTACATGTCATGTTTCAACAGCGTCGCTCATTTTCGAAGCAATTCAAAATGTCAATTTTACATGATCAATTCAACGATGGATCGCCGCCGTCGCGCCTCGTTGCGTTCCGACCGATTGAGATACGATGTGGGTTTAAAAAAAAATCATTTTATAAATCAAAAATAAGAACGGCGCGCTTATCGTTTCAAACAAAGGACCGTAAAAAATTAATTATGATTAAAAAAAAATACTTTTCCAGTAATCGTTTCGCGATAGTATCGCTAAGCCTTCGATCCCAATTATCGCGAGATTATTTTTACTTCGGCCGGTTTGAGCTGTTCATAATACGAGTAACAATGGCAAATAAACTCATTCCCTCGTCACTAGTAACCTTCGCTATTTCGATATCGCCTCGTTCTGCATAATTTGTATGCGCGTTCTTTTCAACCCCTCGCATCTCGTCTCATACATATTCACGACGACGATAAACCGAGTCCGCGTCTCGTCGGCGACTACCGACTGCTTTTGTGGGTCATGCAAATCTGCTGTGCAAATATTACAATTATTCCATTGTATTGTTAGCTCTCGAAATGCTCACCTCTCCATGATTCATCCGTGTTGAATGTCAATAATGCGTTTTTTTTTAGCTCGGCATTTGTTCAAATTTCCTTTCGAATCGACCACATCCTCGAGCGGAAGCGACGTATCTGCCGCAATTTCCTCAGAACGCCAACACCTCCCTTGTGCATTTCTTTTCGCTTACTATTATAACGAGAGCGTTTTGGCGAATTTGCGCATCTGCTGATTATATTTAAATAGTCGAGTATTTATCGCCGGTAGTGCATCCCACGCGCGAAATTATTACAAGGCGCAAATGTATTTATGATGATTTATTTTCAGTGTTGGTTGAATGAAAACCGATTAATTGGATGCGCTCGCCGACGTCATCCGCGAAGAGTCGTGAATTATTGCAAATATAACAATCAATGCTTTGCGAATACAAGATTTATTATATTGGATAAGCACATCAATCAGTTAATTTATACGTGACTTTTGACACATGTTTTAAAATATTTACACTCGTATGTCGATATTATGTCGCCAAAATCTAAAACTCAATGCCACACGCACTTAGGTAATTATTTGAAAAGAAACGCACTACGCGGTTTATTGCTTCGGGCCACGCGTAGCGCGGGCCGAAGGGCTAGGATCCAAAAGAATGCGCACACAATACACAAACAATACTTATTAATCGTTCTATAACGTTCGCGAAGGTGCGCACAACAACTCCCCGAAGTTTCATCGCAATCGGATGAACTGTATGGCAGCGCATGAAATATGAACAAACAAATATAGATTTTTTTATATATACTATTTTACTATAAGAAAAAAAGTTTTATCATTTTCCAAATGAGATTCCTTTTTTTTATTGATATTTATTTAAATGCAGTTGACATCGAAACACAACTACGATAAAGATAATACTTTGCCGATAAATAAATCTTCAATATTTTTCATCTTTAATGTTTTTAGAGAGTTTTAAAATGATGCGTTTGAAATTCATACACTCGGATTGAAAATATTGAAAAACTCGAAACGAGCTAGTACCTTCCCTCCCTACAAAAAAAAATGAGTGGAAAGGTTAAAATATGTTGTCATTTTTTTTGTACTGGGAATGTGACTTCAATCATTTTTCCACTGGGTTGGATTTGGCCAGAAAATATGAAACGTTAAATAATGACATATTTATTGTTTCAATGTGATGACAGAAATATCAGGATTAACGTATTCGAAGGGATATCGATGTTTGTTGACTAATGGCGAAGTGTCGAAATTAATCACACTGTTGTTAGCAAATCGACTTTATGCCCGGCTCACACGATGACAGTTTTCATGCTAGTCGAGCAAGCCAGCAACTTCAGCTTTGTTTAAATAGAATTATCTTCGTTATTAGCCTGCCAGCTTACCGGCACTTGCTCTGTTAGCTTGAAAACTGACTTCATGCAAACCGCACATTGGCGTGTCAAATCTTTGGGTGTAGTATTGTTTTTTGATAATAATCGATTACTTTGAATAACCACTGCCAACAATTGGTTAAATGTATCACCCTGTTGGTTAACATCGAATGTAAATAATTGTTACATTTTCCGTATTCTTTTGATATTGCCCCTTATGATTGATAGGACTATCGATAAGACGGCTAAATGTAATAGATTTGAACAGAGAGTACATCGTTTATACCGAAACCCGCCTTTTCGAGACCCTCGTTTGTCTTCGTCGCTGCGACAGTTATCGCGCTGTTCGGCTGCAGAGATCTCGCTCGGGAGTCAATCGGAGCGCGGGGCGCTCTCGACGATCTCGACGCCGATGAACGACGGACGCCCCTTTTCCAAGGGGGCGCGATTTTCGATCCTTCGACGTCCAAAAGCGGGGACAAAAAGGGAAGACAATTGAAATATTATTTTTTCTTAGATACCATTCATTTACCCTTTTGATACTAGGCGACGATCACGAGATCGAAAGGACTCGTTCGACTTTCAAACTTTTACTCGTCTCTCTGTATTTGAATGGAATTTCCCTCAACCCTTTTCCGTCGGTTTCAATGAATATGACCGACTTTATTTGTCCAAAATAATTACGATGAAATATTCGGTCCGCGCAATAAGATGGTTATTTTTAAAATCGGAACGAGCGCTCGCTGGATGCATTTATAAATATTTTCAAAATGAATTATGATCAACGCATTATTTTGGCTTTCTTATATTTTCGTCTGCAATTCGTCGATCTTCGAGCTCCAACAAATGATGGGTTCTTGCTTATATGTGTTTTTGCAATGTTGCCGCAATTGCTTGCGCAAAAGATCATTCTCGATGCAGTTTGAAGAACGCAAACACTGTCATGACGCAAAGGATGCACCGTCGTTATCGTATTTCATTGCAAACTCGTGTCTCTGTTTACTCTTTGGTCGGTGGAAAATATTTTTTTTAGACCGACAGTGACATTATTTTTGGAAGAAATCGAGCTCGATGCATTTGTTGTGCGCTTTGCGGTTTATAAATAGAATTAGCGTCATTTCTCACTTGCCCGTATTTGCATTCGCATAGGTTTTGCATCGTTGTACGCCGATGCACTTTCTAGCGCATCCTCTGCGGACGTCCGAGGATTGCGTATTGCATTTTGCGATATTTAAATCGGCCAAATACCTGCTCCTCGATTATTGCACATTTTAAAAAAATCGTCAAAGAATATTATAAAATATTCGGAATCGAAGCGCCGACTCTTATCTGAGGCGTACTGCGTCAGTTTGTATGATTTAACTTATCTTTAAAGTTAATTGTTTTAGATTCTATTCTCATTTCTTATCGTCTCGATTTCTTATCGCGCAAACAATGTTTAACGAATGAACTGTCAATTTGGAATCTTAATTATGTAACAGTTATAATCCCCAACGCGATCTGCGTGAAAACCCGACGCTTTTGCAAATCCTTCCGGCATATTTTTAAAAAATCGCGTTTTGAACAGATTTATTTATAATGGATTGTCTATGCACGTTGTTACAATAACGCGGCTCCGTCTAATCCGTGCTTAATTTTACTCTACGTGTCGTTTCATCTCGGCAAATCCCATTGTTTTCCGACTAATAGCGATCGTTATCTCGGCTGTCATAATTCCACACAAGGACATTCTCCATAAAGTGGGATCGTTCATCATCTGTCGATGTCTGATGCCGTCTGCCTCATCTCGCTTCGTAATATTTGTCAAACGGGGTGGCGCAAATCAATCTGCCAATGTTTAACATAGATAATGCAGTATTTTCTTGCAAATATGCCGTCGCCTGTGTGAGTTTGTTGTACGCGTTAGCTAGTCGCACGAGGCGCTTTACGCGCATATCGAAACGCGACACCGATATCGATAGCCGCAGACTCGCAATCTGGAAATAATTTTTCTGTAAATAAGTAAATATTGAAACTGCCAAACGGTGTAAACGTCTAAATATTGAAAGCTTCGGATCGAAATCAACGATCGCTTTGTAGAAAATGACTGTTTTATGGAGTCACGCGAATGTACCGGAAGCTTTAAATCCGCCAGGATTAACACTATCGTGGCCGCGTCGAAGGATCAGACCGTTGAACGTATTACTTCAAATTTGCAGCAGTCACAGATGTAAACATTCATCGACCGTATTCATTGATTACTGATGTGTATGGACGGTCCGCGCGATCGTGATTAGGGGTCCCAAAATATTTGTAAAATCAATTATTCGAATATCGAATATGAAATTGTTAAAATATTCGATTATTCTAATATTTTATATGTGTACGAGGGTGATTCAAATATAACCCGGATTTTTTCTGTACAAATTTATTAATGCTTTATGAAAATACAAACGAAGCATCTTATTATTCTACAAAGTTCCCTTAGTTAGAAATAAATTTATTCCATCGGATAGGAAGGTCCTCGATCCCATCGCACAGAGAAGGTGAGAAGTGTCATCCTCTGTTGCGCAACGCGTTTTCTCGTCGACAAAGGCGTGAAATCAAGTGAAATTTTAAGATTTTTGGTTTCAGCGAAATCAAAAGGATCAGAATTTTATTTACATCTCAAAAATGTATATTTTAAAAATAAAAGTGCATCGAACGCGTAATTTCATTTTTATCGAGTCCGCTGTCGAAAAAACCCTCTCAGTTGTCGTCGAGTCTGGTTTTATCGATAGTAGAGAATCGTAAAGAATATCTAAAATATCACACCTTTTTTTTGACGTGATCGATATATTTGAACAGTTTTTCAATAAACTTTATACTGATTCAATAAACTCAGCACTCTTTTGCATTTCTTTGTTGCCATTTCGATCGGTAGAAGAACATCGAGCAATTTTCTCAAAAAATATATTTCTTCATCAGTAATAATTTCCGATTTTAAATCCCTCAATGATCTGTCGACTGATCAGATAGTAAAAGAAATCTTTTTGCCATCATGCTTATGGATTTCCATCTTGTTTTAACTTTTTAAAATACTTAACGAATAATATCCGATTAGTTTTATAAATATTCGAATATACGAATATTGAAAAAGGGCAATAATTATCGAATATTCGATTGGGATACTTAATTATGATGCATATGTGACATCGTGCGGCTACCGATGGTCGAACTCGTAATGATGCAGCATCGACGGCTACGAAAGTGTTAATCCGAGCAAATTACGTATATTTCCGTAGCAATATCTGCATCTGCATTCTTCCGTTTCATCTAGAAAGCGTCATTTTCCCATTTGACTTTTTAGTTTTTTTTTTCTTATTTTCTTTCCCTTCTTTTAGTCGAGTCTCTTCTCTAAAGTCTTAGATTAGATTTTGCTTGAATTTCCTCGTCGTTCGGAATTTAAGATCGTTTTGTATTGCATTTTAACGGCCGCTTGCTGACATTTTTTATCGCACGTTGAACCTGTCGACAAATTAATTTCTCGCTCTTCGATAGATAACAATGTCCGATGTGCGTTACGTAATAAATTCGGATAATCCGACATTTTTCTGTTAAAATTTATTGTTTCTATGCATGCATTGAAAAGTTTTTTTTTCCGTTAGAATCGTACGTTTGCAAATCCATTCAAACAGTCGGCTGTTCGATTGAAAAGGAAGAAGGCGACTAGTCGAGGTTTTTTGCGTCGTTTTTGTGTCGGTCGTCAATTGTTAGCCAAAATGCATTACAGCGAGGATGGATGCTCGATCGACGGCGCGTCCACTGTTCGGTTTGTTCGGACAGTCGAATCGAAGGTCCCGCTGATGAACCGTTCGATGAATATGCATGCAGGTTGCCTTGCGACTACTTTCCACCGGCTACTTCGGAAACTTGACACAATTGGCGTTTTTATGAGCGACCTTGACGAGCGCCGCTCTTGACATCGCGTCTGCGCGACCTCGGATCGGACCCATACCCATTTTGTTTCGGGAAGACGGACGTTTCCGTCCTTCCGTTCGTTCGACGCCGCCGGTATATTTCGGTAACTCGCGCTCTGCCAGCCGGGATCGGCTCTGCCGACGCTCGTCGTCGCGGATCGGCGACGAGCTCGCGACGCAGATCGTTCCCGTTCGTCCCGCCGCGCCCTCGGGATGCTCTGCGTCTACGTCGACAGGAGGGTGAGTCCCGTCGCGCGAGATCCGTCTCGAAGTCGCCTCTAAAATGTGTCCTCTCTCTCCTCAGATGAACGTCCGCGTGACGACCATGGACGCGGAGCTGGAGTTCGCGATCCAGCAGACCACGACCGGCAAACAGCTGTTCGACCAGGTCGTCAAGACCATCGGTCTGCGGGAGGTGTGGTTCTTCGGCCTCCAGTACACCGATTCCAAAGGCGACCTCACCTGGATAAAGCTCTACAAAAAGGTAAACGCGTCCGACGATACGCGCGTTCCGCGTGTCGTCTTTTATTTTAAGAAATGGAAATAAATATTATTTTTTTTGTGTAACAGGAATCCGATGATATTTATATCAATGTGGAAAATGTCATAAGTGAGTATGGGATTGTGCGAGTTTCGACGTTTGCTTATTTTTCTATCCATCCGATCGAAGAAATGGCAAATATTTGCATGGCGTTTTGTATTGATAATATGATAGTGCTAAAATACACCAGACGTAACGATTTTTGTCCTCCCGAAAGAGAAGTTGGCAAGCGACGAGGTGCACTCGCGCGGCCCGCCCTCGTAGCTCTGTCGATATAGCGATATTCCACGCTTTAGATTCAGCAACTGAGATCGTCCGCTTTTTGAATCGCCTTCGAATCTCCGAAATATTTCATTATTCGACTCATAATAGCGGACAAACGACAGCTACGTTCGACGGGACGAAGCATCTTCTCGTCCGCTTTCGGTTCTCGGAAGTGTGCGTTCATGCCTTGCTGCCTTCTGACAAAATTGAAGGTCGCAACAGCTCTTCCGTGCGGATTCAACACTATTAGAATTGTAATTACTCATAGCCACTTCTACAGGTGTAATTGAATTTCGTGCAAATGAATGCATCGAGCTGCGCTCGGTGCCGATGGTTATCCCTTCCCCCCGTAGGAAAAATTCGCGGACATTATGTCAAAATTGTGATAATTGCAAATATAAATGTAGCATTGTGCTAATGCATTAATGTTTAACAGAGAGGTGATTCAATTTTTTCGCGAGCGTATTGTTTAGCGAAGGAACCGGATTCTCCGAGCTGCAGTGAGTCACCGGTCTGGACCGGACTGTGCTTTCGTACTGAATCTCTTCGTCGATGTTTACGTCCGCTTCGGGACTGCATCCGCGATCTTTCCACGCGTCTGATGTCGATCGAGATTATAATTTGGTTGAAAATGTCAAGAAAACGATCATAGAGTCCTTCCGTCCCCGTCTATTTTCTCAGCGGTCTCTTTCGATGCGCGAACCGACCGAACGGCAATCGGAAGGAGACTCGATCCTTTCAAATGCGGCGACTCAATTTCCACTCGAAACGTCTGCACTCCGTCTCGTCAGACGCGATGATTTCGTATTAAAACCTATTTTTCCATCGTCGATTTTGATCGCGCGGCGTCCGTCGAACTCGATCGTCGTCGCCGAAGCGCGAGGCGCAGGGCTGCGACGCGTCGTTGCTTCGATTCGAACGAATGCTTTCTTTTCCCCGAAAAATAACGAGAACTCATTTCCTGTCTCATTAGTCAATATTTATCTTCCGCCGAGCGCTGGAAGCTCAATTATGCAGATAATAGCACTTGTGCGGTTTTCTACGCTCGGCTACTTTCCGCAATCGCTTCTTAGGCATTCGAGAATGGCGGTGTTTCTCCCAGTTCTCAGAATGTAGGTCGACGACGGAATTCTTCTTTTTTTTCCTTGACAGTTCGCACATTTCGAGCACGCGAGAGATTTCTAGCTCCGTCGTCATCTTCGCGGACCGTTCCCGACATCCGAGCGACGAACGTGCGCGTCGAGGTCCCGATCGAACCTCGACGCGGTCGACTGAGACCCGAGCGATTCTATATTTGATCTTTCGATCCGACGACGATCGAAGCGTCGCTCTCGACCGATCGTGTTGTGCTCGTTTTCGAAAACGACGTCTAAGACGTTTTCCACGACCGCGTATTGAATTAGCATCGTTTTAAGACTAAAAACTTATCTCTTTCGATCGTCTGCCGATGTTCCGCGTTGCGTCACTTTCTACTTTTACGGGTCTCCGTTCGTGCATCGTTAATTTTTTTTTGTCTCAATTAAGTAATCGATATTTTTTCACATCTATCGGCATAAATTAGCGACAGACGAACGCTCAGATAGTCGTGCATAATTTGATCAATTATGTCGATCGACCGTCCTGAACGATCGACATGCTCTATGTTTTATCATTCTGCACAGTTTGCTCGAAAGACATTTAGATCGATTTTCTAGGAAATTCGACTCTCGTATTCACAGACGCGCTGCGCTCTTTCCTTCGATTCGAATATCAAAGTATCTTCCGCGTAGAAACGATTCTATTGTATAAATTGACACATCGCGATCCCGTACTCGCGTTCTTCCATAGATGAAGTAACTATCTTTTTGTTGTATGCGAATTATACGTTGTAAAAGTGTAAGATAATAGGGCTCTCGGCCGACTTTTCGAATCTTGCGTCGCTGCGGCGATTGCCGCGTCGTTCGGTTGCGGAAATCGCACCGGGAATTTATTCGGATGCTAAGCGATACCGCAACGTTACCCTCGATGATGTTCTAGATGGCGATAGACGACGAACACCTCTCAGCTAATTCGTGGACGTGGAAGGATATTTACGACGAAAGGGTTGTAGATTCCGACAATTCCTTCTTCCCTCTTGTACAATTCGAAGAGCGACTTCTTTGAATTGGCGGTGCCCCTCGCTCGCTCTCGCGAAGAGTGAAAATGTTATCCGAGTAGGAGGACGACTCTCGAAGTGTTCTCATCGCTCTGGGAAAATGATTTTTAACTTCGCTCACTTTCACCGTTTGAAATTGTCCATTGTTAGACTGCAGGCGACACATTTGACTCGCGATGGGAATCTTTTGCGCGTTCGTCATACGCATGCAAACTTACCAAGGCGGTCAAGGTAATCTTCAAAACTTCAAAAATCAAGGCGACTCTTGCGAAACCCTCGTTCTGTCGGCAGCGCCGATCCGCCTAATTTCAAATCGGACAGACGCTTTCTCCCGTTTGCGAAGTAATTGACATATTTTTCATTGCTCGTTTATTGTGAATAATAATTGCGACTGTGACTGAGCATCGGAATTATACGCAAACTCGGAGAGATTCCCGAGTGTCGTTGAACTCCGATCTGGGGAGAAATCTCTCTGCGATGTCGTCGAACCGTCTCCTTCCTATGTTTTCCCCTTTTCAGAACCCGAAACGACATTCCCTTTTCGCCGAAATGCATATATCTGTTTAACTATCGGTTATCTTGTCATTTAAAGCCAGACAACATCTTAGAAAAGGGAGTAAAGTGCATCGGTAAAACTTGGAGGCGCTGGAGGTCGTCCGATAGTATAGATCGGGCCGAAGAAGATTACGACAACGACGACGATCTAGTAAAGACTTCCGATATATTCAGTACACGGCTAGATGTTGCTTTTTCCCGTATTTAAAAGTTGTTTTCCCCGCGATGTAACTGGCTTTTCTCGATGATCCGTACCAAATGATAGAAATACAACTGTATTTTAAAAATTGTTTTTTTTACACCGCCCTCTCCTTTTTTTATTGTGTTCTTTTAGATTTTTATTTTCGGAAAAGTTTTTTTAGTGTATTTAGTGATTATTCTCTGTATTTAGTATCAATTTCCTAATGACATTTTTCTCATGACTTTTTTATCATTATTTTGTGCTTGCTTTCTGGCGCACGGATATGGAATACCCAAAGACAGGGTCAATGCCATTTTCTAGTTGGGTAAGATATGACCTATCGATACGATACTGTTTTTCTTCTTTGATTGAATGAATTTACAATAGATAATCCCTCGAAATACTCCAAACGAGTTCCCCGTTTGGAAAATGAATTGAGATGTTTGTCATTTTTTTCTTAGGTCATGAATCAAGATGTCAAAAAAGAAAATCCACTACAGTTCAAATTCCGAGCAAAATTCTATCCGGAAGATGTAGCCGAAGAACTCATTCAAGATATTACATCGCGTCTATTTTATCTGCAAGTAAGAAAGCGTCCGATGAATGCTCATTTGAATTATCAAAGAAATATGTGTGTGTATATGTATTATTTTTCAGGTTAAAAATGCTATCTTATCGGACGAAATTTACTGTCCTCCCGAAACGTCGGTTCTTTTGGCCTCGTATGCTGTTCAAGCTCGCCATGGGGATTTCCATAAAGTCAATCATGGTTCAGGCTTTCTGACGAATGATCGTTTACTTCCCCAGAGGTATAAAATTGGAACTGTCATGTTTTGCCGTTTTGAACTATTGTTGAATATTTACTGATCGATTGTTTTCTTTTTAGAGTAATGGATCAACACAAAATGTCAAAGGACGAATGGGAACATTCCATTACGACTTGGTGGCAAGAGCATCGCGGTATGTCGAGAGAGGACGCCATGATGGAATATCTCAAGATTGCCCAAGATCTTGAAATGTACGGTGTCAACTACTTCGAAATCCGTAACAAAAAGGGTACAGAATTGTGGCTCGGCGTCGACGCTTTGGGCCTGAATATTTATGAAAAGGAAGACAAGTTCGTAGATCAGTCTTATGTTTAGAAATTTGAATTTACAGTTAATCGTTTTCTTTATACCGATAACGTTTCCTTTCGTGTTGCAGGCTAACACCTAAAATTGGTTTCCCTTGGTCAGAAATTCGTAATATTTCATTTAGCGAGCGTAAATTTATCATAAAGCCGATTGACAAAAAAGCACCAGATTTCGTATTTTTTGCCCCGAGGGTGCGTATCAATAAAAGAATTCTCGCTTTGTGTATGGGCAACCATGAATTATATATGCGTCGTCGTAAACCGGACACGATTGATGTACAACAAATGAAAGCGCAAGCTCGCGATGAAAAAATTGCCAAACAACAACAAAGGTATATTGATTATTCTCTCAGTTGATATTTTGATTGTAAAAAATAAAAATACTAATCGTGAATCTATTTAACCCAGAGAGAAATTGCAATTAGAAATAGCCGCAAGGGAAAGAGCCGAACGCAAGCAACAAGAATATGAAGATCGTCTGCGTAATCTTCAAGAGGAAATGGAACGCTCGCAGGTAAAATAAATCATTTGTGCTAAAAAAAAATTTTAGTAAATGATTCCATATTAATGAATTCATTTTTAATTAATTCAGGCAAATCTTGTGGAAGCTCAAGATATGATTAGGAGACTAGAAGAGCAACTTAGACAGTTACAAGCTGCCAAGGAAGAGCTCGAAGCCCGACAGAACGAACTGCAGGCTATGATGACTCGTCTCGAAGAAACCAAGGTATGTTTTTGAGTAATGAATATTTCCTTTAGAACTATGATAGTTAAATAATGCAGGAGTAAAAAACTACTTACATATATGTCAAGCTATTAGATAATATTTCAGTTCATTGCTCATTAGTAAAAAGTCATCAGTCTGCTCAGTTTTAGTGCTTATTTTATTAGAATTCTTTTTTTCGTAGTGAAATATTTAGAATGATAACAATTGAATTACTGCTCTGAATAAATGACATAAATGATGATGATTTGTATATTCAATGCAAATCATCAAATGTATTATAAGTTACTTTATCTAAATATATTGAGTCATGGCAAGTGTTTTAAAAGGGAGATAAAAAACAAAATTGTGCAAAATACAATTACTATAATGAACCAAAAGATTTTGTATATATAAAAAAATTGTACTTGTCAATTGACATATAGGAAAGGAAATGCTTATTTATCACAGTTCTTATGAATTGTTATTTTTTTAACAGAATATGGAAGCTGCTGAAAGATTGAAATTAGAAGAGGAAATTAATGCAAAACAACAAGAAGTACAGCGCATTCAACAAGAAGTTGAGGATAAGGACAATGAAACTCGACGTTTACAGGATGAAGTGGAAGAAGCCCGTCGTAAACAGGTAAAAAAAAATTATAAATGTACTGTAATGTAAACCCCTTGCTCACACAAGGCAGTCCGCTATCTTTTCGTCGCTGCGATTTAATAACTGCAATTCACACCGGAGAGGTGCTCAAAATTGCAAGTTTATTCTCCAAAATGACCACGGTACGGTGATGTACATGGTGGCTCCGAATGTCAGTCTGGCACTGATTAATGACAGAGGTCAGGATTCTGTATAACTTTTGGTGACAGGATTCAGGAACAGAAGCTCCGCAGGGAGATTAAATCAAAAGACAAAATGCTGGTGCAATGCATGTATTGTAAAATAAGCAAAGCAAACGGCATTTATGAGTGGCCATGAAAGAAAGGCGGAAAGTATGGCTAATGCTAAGAGGGTATTTGCTTGGCAAGCCCTGATAATACCAGTGGAAGCTCAAGAGCGGATCGAAGAAAACCTTCGAGACGAAAGTTGTGAGGATCTAGTTCACGAAGAGGTCTTGATCTCATGAGACCCGGTAACGAACTTCCGAAGACCGCTAGTCCTGGGGTGGACATCCCCATGTTCCTGCACTCCCCAGACGCTTTGGCGTCCCAAAATGCACCAATCGGACGACTTGGAAAGAATATCTTATCTTTTCGTGGTAATCCTCGGGGCTAGACCCGTCAACCGTCCAAGGTTTAAGTAGCCCCGGTTCCACGAATTGGCCACGGCCGCATTCCAAGTTCTACTGTCCTTAGATAAGATCAAATATTTTTGGTCTGCGAGATACTGTAGTTCGCCATAAGCACGATGATTTTATATTTTTAATTTAATTGCCATCCGCCAAGTGTTAGCCCTCCACGCAACAGTACAATTCGCTTTTTTCATATGATTATGATAACTATTTAATTTGGTTTATTTTTCTTTAGAATGAAGCAGCTGCTGCACTTTTAGCTGCAACGAGCACACCAAATCATCATCACGTAAGAGAAGAAGCCGACGAAGGAGAAGGTGAAGGTTCCGGCGAAGAAGACTTAGCTAATGGCGGCGGGCGAGATCTCGTCAGCGCCGGTGACAATATTGTCGATCCCGTTGAAGATCGTCGCACGTTAGCCGAGCGCAATGAACGTCTTCATGATCAACTTAAGGTTTGAAGGCGATTTCATAACAACGAATAATTCATTATATTATATTGTGTGTATTCAATGTGTCGTTGTTGTTTCAGGCATTAAAACAAGATTTAGCACAGTCTCGTGATGAAACGAAAGAAACAGCAATGGATAAAATTCACAGAGAAAATGTTCGTCAAGGTCGAGATAAATACAAGACTTTGCGTGAAATTCGTAAAGGCAATACTAAGCGACGAGTCGATCAGTTTGAAAATATGTAGGCCTTACTTAAAAATCTCCACCCCCCAACACCATGCGCAGGCCAGCCCCTCCGTCGCATCTTTCTTTTGGTACATCCAAAGGTGCTCATTTTGATAAGTAAAAATTATCCAAATAACTCCACTAACACTTTTACGAGACCACATTTTATTTTTTCAAATGATTATTTTGGAAGATGTAAATCTTAAATAGGCCTATTGTCATGCTAAAAAGAGACTGAAATGTAAAAGTGTTGATGGAGTGTGGTGCTTGTTATCATTAAAAACATGGCTATAAACATATACTGCCATTTAAACTTGCTTGATTCTGTAATTTATATTTATCAGGATATAATTCAAACATTGTTTTGATTGCAAGTTGAATTTTTTTAAGTTTTATATCAAAGTATTTTTTGTTAGAATATGTCATATATGAAATTTCAAAATTTGTAAAAATATTTAAAATTTGTAATATTAAAAAATCACATTAATCGCATGAATAAAAAAGGATAGAAAGAATGATTTACAAAAATTGTCTGATGTTATATGCCTGATGCTTCATAATAAACTATTATAGAACATAACATAATATAGTGTATTTTGATCATTTTTGTGCAAACGAAAATTGTTAAAAGCTTTTTTTGACTTAATTGTATCAACGGGGAAGTCTGGAATGAAGGCCAGAAAATTTTAATTTTAGAATCAAAGTATATATTTTTTGTAGAGAATAAACGTAATATAAGTATTATTTGTACTGTAATAATATGTCCAGTTATATTTTTATAAGAACAATACACTTTCGGCAGAACATTCAATAGAGTTATTTTTCTGTATGACACAATGGCGATAGTGAGCTATCCGTCTTGAAAAAATACACGGCATTCGATCGAGTCTTATGCAACTTTACGTGGCCTTTGTAATATTAAGGTATGATTTTTGCTAAACGTTATTAAAAGTCATTGTGAAATGGACATCTTGGATTGCGTATCCAACTTGTGATATTTTTGAAGACAAGAATTTAGAAAGAACAGCATAATATTTTCCTGTTCATTTACTTATATTATTATCTGTTTTTATTTTATATTGTTTTTTTTATAAGTATTATTTTGCACCACTACTGGATCTGCCTACAAGTGGAAACTTTCCAGATGTTTGTCCACATGATATATCATTTGTTTATTGTTGTTACGATTTTATAAATGCATTTCGTCATTCATATATTCACTTGCAGATTTTAATGTTATTTTTATTATTACATCCGGGGTTTAAGCCAATGTTGGTGTTTCATTTAACTTAGAGGGTCTATAGCTCTAAATATACATTTTTGTAAAAATATATATACAATATGGTCATTTAATTTATTTATAAAGGCATTCCATGTTACTAACTTTTGTTTTCCAATTAGTAGGATATCGGTATTGACGGCCTTAATATAAATTTATTTTTAGTGCCATTCAACTTATGTTTCTCCTTTTATGTTGTTTTGCCAGTCTGAGAAGTTCGTGTTATGAACATGGGTGCTTCCCTTACAATGATAGTTGTAAATAAACCGTAGACTATGCAATACAGTATTGATAGAATCACTAAATGTTTACTATTTTATTCTATATACCATGTTGCCTTTTCACTAGAAAGGAAAATATTTTCCAATAAAAAAAATGTTAAAACATCCTTGTTTCTATTAAAACGTTCACCTCTCCTTTATATGTAGGTTTTTGTATTTAAACTTCATGTAAAAATGTATTTCTTTATTCATTTAATACATCAGTATAATCATTTCATGCAATGAAAAGTAATTCTATAAAAAACTATTCATGTTATATAAAAATCACTTCATCTAGAAAAATCTACAGTATAACACATTCCGTTTCTTAAAATGTATCCGTTAACGGACGTAAACGCCCTTCATAGAAGACTTTTCTAGGGGAAGGATTTTCATATGGTGGTTTCTACATTTATTTTATTTGGCACATATGTAGTAGTACATTATGGAAGCAGAAGTTTGGGCTTTGTTTCAATTAGCTTTGTGTGTATATTATTCGATAAACATAACTTGTAATGTAAAAATTATACAAAATTAAAAATCCTATCCTTTGTTGAAAGCCATCATTGTTTACAGTTTTTATAAAACACGTAGTGTAACCGTGAAATTTAAAAAATACATTATTTTTAATGAAACAGTAGTAATGCGTTCACAAAAAATTCAAACATTACAAGTTAAATATCACATTTTCAAATACATTTTATTGATATGCAAATAGATTTTATTATAAAATACTGTTCTGTTAATTTTTAAAATGCAAAAGGACATTTTAAATAAGATTATTCATATATTTATATAGTAACTCTTCGACAAGACGTTCACAATAATGATTAGTAAGAAAAGTTAAAACTTATCACATTTTTCTTCTTTATACATAAACAGTCAACCAATATGAGTATTTTAAGTTAACGAAAAAACATTTTTTATTGGTATTCGATAACGAACAATCATTACTTTCGAATAATGATATTTTGGTAAACATTTAATCCATAGGTTCCCAACCTTTTTCGAGTGGTGACCCCTTTTTATAAATCATGTGACCCCCCCCCCCCCCCACAAATCCTTCACAAAAAACAAGATCCAATAAATATTGGCATTTTAAATAAGGTAATTTTTAACACATTAAGATATGTATGATTCATAGCACACTAGAATTGTGCGAGTAATTTTTCATTAAACAAGTTACGTACCGAGGAATTCAAGCAACCGCAAATTCAAGAATTCATCGGGAATGGTGGCTAAATTAATGGAAGCAGAAAATTGATTTCGTGTCAATTTAGTTTCTTCTTTCAGCTCAGGGAAGTAACGCTGAAGTTCATTTTTAAGGGATTCGAGATGCCCAGTAATCTTCAAATTTTCATTTATTTCACCTTCCGATTCATCTAGCACCCTGAAGAGTTTATCAAACGTGACAATGTTTCCAAGATTTATTTTTCTTCAGCAGTTTTGGAGCTTGGATAAAAATGCCCCGAGATTATTCCTTAAATGTGATAATATTGGTTTCCTTTCCCTGAAGTTTCAGGTTGAGCTTATTTTGTTGGTCTGATATATCTGCGAAGGATTGATGAAGGATCTGAAGGCTCTCTCGGCATTCCTTAAGGGAAGACCACCAGGAGGTGATCGGAAGAGAGAGCTTTGTAGGCTGCTGTCTGAGACACAAACAGTACATTTCTGATCAGCATCAGGTCTAGGACGAACGGACGTCTGGTGATGGAGAGATAGTACGTGAAACATTAAGAAAATGAATTTGGACGTTGTTTCGCAGGGAGAAGGATGGCAAGAACGTACCTCGCCGATTTTCCTGGAGGCATTTCTAATGGGGGTGCTAGGCATTGAGGTCACCTGATACTTGGAACTCTCTCTTCTATTTCAAACAATTGGGACAGTTCCTCTTGGGAACACACTTATATTAATTTTAAATAAATATTATATGTGGAATTATTCCAACTACAAGACACCATTAAAAATAAAAATTGCATTGTAGTGAACTTTTCTTTTATTGACTATAAGTTCGCGACCCTCAGGAAATCCGTCGTGACTCCCTTGGGGGTTGCGACCTATACGTTGGGAACCTATGATTTAATCACTCAAAATGCCAAGATTGATGAAATTTACATGCAGGACATTTTTATTGTTTTGGCATTCCATTTTTTTTCTCTTCATAATGGAACAATGGAAAAATATGAATTCTTAAAATAATAAATTTTTAAATACTGAATGGTTAATACTGTCCTTGACTCGTAAATAATGATTTTTTCATCTACAGAATAATATACATTCTATTTTAAATGCGTAGAGATCTAAAAAGCTAAGCTTTTAAGACTAATCTACCATCGTTAGAAATAATTGTCGGAAAAAGTCAAAGTTCAATTTTCATCAAATGTAAATCTGAAATTTATTATTTATTTCCTTTTTAAAGTTAAAGTCTACAACACCCTTAGGGCGATTAATTTTTTTTGTTATGTATAGGTCTATAAAATTATTTACTTACTAACTTATACCAAGTAATCACATGAATTTTTACTAAAATGTTATTAAATATGTATAACTTGAAAGATAATACTGAATTTGGATATCAATAGATTTAGAATATCTAAACGTTCACAAATTTAGTTTTAAATATAAACATTAATCACTATTGCATGTATACATGTCCAGTAAAAAAATCGTTTTAATGATTTTAGTATATCAAAGAAAGCATTTTTTAAAAGAAATAGGTTCGATCGATTAACACTAGTGTTAAAATAACTAATTTTACTAATAGTTTTCGTTCCACTACTCTAAATAAGTGCAAATCAACAAACATAAATATGACTACAGATATGATCTTCGACGTACGCAGAGTAAAGGTACAACTACGTGCAAAATGTCTGGGACCATAAATCCAATATCACGAACCACCTAAATAAAATGAAACAATAATGAAATATTCGATTTAGATAGAATGAATGGCAATTAAATTTGATGACAGACCTGATGAGCGTGTCCTTCTCCTTGTAAAACATTGATCACAAATTGATCTCGCGATGCCGCAATTACATGGAAAACAGCAACACCGGCAATTACAATCGCTGGCAACAATGTCACCGCTCGTTCGCGACTTGCCAGCCACAACACCATGCATGTAGATATTAATTCAGTTATCTAAATTACAAAATCAATCATGAGGCTTCGATTTTTTCACATTAAACGGAAAATAACACATTTAAATTGACTTACAGTGAAAATTATTTGATGGTTCCATTGTGAATAAAATTCATCATTGTAGTAGTTGATATAAATCCACCATGAATAGTAGTTAGAGAATAATGATGTAAAAAATAGAAGAGCCATCGAGTAACGTAAGCGCGAACACAACCATAGAGATATTATCCAGCGGACGCATTCATATAAAATTAGCAGAAACGCCACCACCAATAGCCATATTTTAAATGTGTTCTGCGTTGCGTTGAAATAGAAATGTTTATATGATGCTATCCCAGATTCATATGTTCCTGGAAGATAAAAATATCTTAATTTTTATTTAATAATATTACATCGTCGGTGGATCTTTCCGAATGTAAAGCTTATTTTGAAAGGTTTCCTCGGCACTCACAATCACAAGTAGGAACATATTTTTAATAATTTCCGATGGGTACACCTTTTGAAGATTAATATTGGAATACTTACAGTTTACATAACAAATAAGATAGATAGGCGTATATAAAAAATGAAATAATTAGTACTGTAAAAGGATTTACCGACATGTTTATACTATTTGCTTTATATCCTAATATTTTTTTAAATGTTCGACGAATATACTATGCTTTAAATATTGAAATTATACATTGGTCTAAGGGTTGGATTATAGATGTAGTTTATAATTCAACCCTGACAAATCGTAAATTTTATCCCCCCAAACTGTGTTATATAAAGCGTGGTGTAAAAAGAGCCACAAATTATACAAACGTGTTGTATAAAACCGTGTTTCATCTATCGATCAGATTGCTAGTCTTTCTTTTGTTAGTGTTTTGTTAACGGCCGAAGCATGTCTTAATTAAAAAATTATAAAAACAACCCCTATTAACAATGGAAGGCTTTTTTCTGAACAAATTATTTTTTTGCTGTTGTATGCTGTACAAATTTCATTAAAAAATTTGGCAGCTAAAAATGTCTGGGCTATTTATGATGAAGTTCTGTCGCTTCGACAATGCCAGAAATGAATTATAAATTTTAAATCATGCAATTTTTCCTTAGACAAACCAAGAAGTGGATCTCCTAAAGTTATCAATGAGGATCGCATAGCTTCAGAAATTGAAACCAATCCAAAGTTTTTCATTTAAGAAATGATGAAGAAAGAAAGACGAAGAACGGATATTCATGGTTCAGCGTTCAAATGAGTTTGCAAAACGTCCACAAAGTGTGGAAACAAGGCTTATGGGTACTGCACGTATTAAGTGAAGAGAATGAGGCGGTGGGCGTACACATGTGTGTAGCTTTCTTCGACGAAGAAACTAAAATGCGATTCGTATAATAAGCGACCCAAAAAGCAATAACTATCGGTACATCAGGTACCATAAACAACCCCTAAATCAGGTCTTACTATGAAAAAAGTCCTATTGTCTGTTTAGTGGGATATTCATGGTATAATTTAATTGCTGTAATCCGAAGAAATAATAATAGCTGAAAAATATTGCTCACAACTGGACAGAATACAAAATGAATTGGAAAAAAAAGAGGCCTGCTTTGATTAACCGTCACACGGTATACTTCTAACTAGGGATTCTGAAGTCTCAGATTTTTCAAAGTCAATCAATCAAAACTTATTTTCTCTTCAATTATGTACAGATTTTTTTAAAGTAAATATTTAATTGTGTTACATATATATGTATTTGTAAGTTTAAAGAACCATCTTGTTCTATCTTTCTGAATTATCATTTTCGGAGTCACTTTCTTCAATGTTTTGTTCATCTTCATTGGAGTAATCTAAGGCCTGATCCACACTATGGTGCCAGTAACGGTTCGATCTCGGTCCGATCAAATATTCTTACACAAGAAACAATCAGAGTATTCACACTATAGGATCGTTCCAATCCCGTTTTTTGTATGAGAATATTTGACCGGACCGAGACCGAGAGCGAGATCGAACCGTTACCGGCACCATAGTGTGGATCAGGCCTAAATCTTCTTCTGTTTCAATGGTTTCTGTTTGATAAGTTTTCTGGTACAATGTTTCAGTTGCAGCTAGATGTATAGCATGATTTATGCAAAGTTCAGTTGTGTTTGACCCTTTGTGTGTGATTTGTTTTGGACAGTGGGTGCATTGGGCTATCTCCTTTTTTGTATTTTTTTTTTGTAATTATTCCATATTTCGGACATTTTGACGAATTTCGAAGGTTTCGGGAGCATAAAAATGTGATTTAATAATTAAAATGTACAATATATTAGGCACATTTTAAATCACAAAGTCTCGAGTCCCAAGACGTCTCGACACAGAATCCCTGAGCATGATATATTTCAATTTGAGATACTTTAAAATTTGCACAGTAAATCTTAAATGACAAATATATTTATTAGCGAATTATACTTGCGCTCCTTTTATAATGATTGACAAGATAAGTAAAACTGCTGAACACTGAATTAAAATATTAAATATATTTTCGATCACATAATATTTAAGTGTCTTATAATAGCTTGCGAGTTATGTGTGTTAGCTGATTTTAATGATCCTCATACCGTCGAAGACTTCCTTTAAATCGTATTGCAGAATCTCAAACAATTAAAATAGAAAACATTACAAATCCTCCGTTTTTATAATATTGATATTATTTTTTGTCTGGGTGATATTTAGGCATATATGCCGTATCTGCAGTCGGATGTAGAAAATCTCCATTGGGAGACATCTAGGGATTAGGTAAACCTGGATAATGACGGTCATCTAAAATATGAATACTCCAGATTTCCTAATTTTTTTGTTATTCTGATTTTTCCCCACATTCTGGATTTGAAACTAAACCATTATAATAAAAGTTCAGAAATTATTCATATGACAAATAAAATATGTCCACTAAAGACGACTGCATCCTGAGTAAATGTCGAGTAAAATCAATTTGTAACTCGGTTCAGTGAAATACGCTGTAATTTTATTATTGAATGTGGATTGAACAATTTTTCAAGGCTAGATTCAGTTTTGGCAAAAAATTTATAGCTTATACAATTTGGTTAACATCCATTTCTACGAAGAAGATATAATTAGAATCGTGTGAATGAGATTTCAAAGATATTTAGCAGTGATCCAAAAATGTTTACAAAATACATAAACATGTATTGGCAAATCAAAAACAGAAAGCAGTGAATGAAATCAAACATAATGGACTTAATAATTCTTAATTTATAATTTACTAATTTTAATTTAATGAAATAAAAAATATGGAAACGTAAATACAATTTATTTAATAAATATTGCGCATGAATCCTTTGTTCTTTTATCAAATTGAATTTGAAATTTTGTTTTCTTTAAATTTTAATTATTGAAAACTTGTCCGGTTAACACTGGTAAAATTTAGTTCATATTTTAAAAATGTAGTTTGAAGAAAAAATAGATTGTACATAATAATGAATGATGAGTATGAATATGTCGAAGGCTACAAGGAAAAATGATTACATATTAAAAGAATGTGTAATTAATGACTCGCCTTTGAAAACTGTATCCCAGCAGGAACAGGTGCAAGATCTTTTGTCTACATTTCTCGCATAGCTTTGCCAGAAGAACCACAAGCAGAATATGTGTATCGGAGGCAAGAGGGCGGTAAATGCGAACGCCACCAGAGCGGGAATCCATTCATACAACGAGATCTTCTTGGTGTTATGAAACTTTCTGTGATTCCCATCGAGGAACATATCGAATGGGGACGAGCGGAAAATTGAAATATGCGGTATTAAATAATCGGCCGCATCGCGATTATCTTCATTATATTTTTTTAACGGATATCGACCGAGGTGGGGACGATTTATGTCAAAAATAGATCGACAAAACAGTTGCCAAGAAGCATGGTGGACCGGTGTTCTTTTTGTTTTAGCGTCTTATATGGCTTAACGCATGGCGAACTCCGTCCTCCGATCCCGCAGAAACGATTTTGTTTCATTTTTCTTTCATAAACTCGGCAATTTGCGAAAATTCACACGCAAAATCTTCGCAGCTCGAGCGCTCTGTAATACAGAATATTGTGCAATGTCACATTGCACAATTACCGACTGTCAAGAGATTCGACGAACGGCGTGTGTTCATAAACCGGTGGAAAAAATTGAACTCATTAAATAAAAACACCAATTATAAAATTATCATATTTTTTTAAATATTGAAACGATGAATTTAAATATATATATGCTAATTTGCCATTTATTCTTTAAAAAAAATTGAATTATTTAAACATGAAGGGAAAGAGGGTGAATGATGATCTTTCTTTCGAATTTATATGGCAATTTCATAATCCCTTTTTTTTAATCTTAAAATCCACCCAAAGTGAAAATTTAATTATTTAAAATATTTACTTTAAAAATAATATTAAAGTATTTTTTGCCCATATTAAAAAATAATAAACGCCTTACATAATGCCCTGTTTTTATTGTTTTTGAAATAATAAAAACTAACAATGTAGATGCAAAAATATATTTTTTTAATGTAAAACACAACTAAAATAATTTAAAAAAATATTATACGCCGTTTTTGTCACAGTCAAAAGACTATTTTTAACTTTAAAAATAAAATTTTAATATTAATTAAAATTATTTTAGGTTTTATTAAGCTCATATTTTTTTAGTTAGGACAAAATTATATTTTTATAATATGATATAAAATATTGGATACACAATGAAAGCTATATAAATGTTTATTATACAAGTATTGAAATTTTAATGTTCATTCAAGATCAACGAGAAGTTTATATTATAAATATGCTTTATTATTATATATTTTTTAATAAATAATTTATTGCACGAAAAAATGGAAAAAAGAATAATTATTTGAAGATGATAGTTCGGATGATGTGTATGACTCGAGTTGTCTGGAAGGGGTATTATTTGAATACGCTCAGTAGTTGACAGTTGCTGGCCGTATTTTGAGCGACGTGGTCCTCCAGCGTTTGTGTCTTCTATAGTTGAAAATTCATCCTGTCGGGGTCGAGCGCTGCGATGAAGACTTACGCACGGCGAAGACGAGGGTCGGGAGCCGAGGCGGCCGAAGTGGTGAATTTAGACGAAGTGTGTCGTCTTTGCCTGGCGCGGGAAGAGCGCGAAGACCGCCGCGTCCCAATCTTCACTCAGGAAGATCCCGTCCCGCTGGCTCTTCGCATCATGGCTTGCGTCGCCCTCGAAGTAAATACACCGTCCACAATCGATATTTTTATTTTTTGCACCACTTCAACTGCATTGAGGAAATTATCAATATCATCATACATTTTTGATAATGGATCTAGAGACATAAGAATTCCATAATGTATACAAATATATACCTCTATATAAATTCTTATAGACAATATAGCTATATTGCATTGCTATTGGCACTCGCTCAGGCCAAGTCTTAAAAAGCATCATCTAGTATACGTCCCATAGGATAACTATAAGTTTATTATGTATGCACATTTGATATTAGGTATGTGTATATTTAGCAATAATGTAAACAAATAATTGAGTACATTTGTATACAAATTTTTATTCAATGTCATAAATTCCGCATATTTATCAACATTTTCTTTTTTATATTGATAAAAAAATCGATTGTAAATTTTTCAATTAATTAATATAAATCTATTTAATAGCAAAAATTATGATGCATGTTTTTAATGTAGTATGTGACTGAAAGTGCATATAAATATTTTATGAATTGTTTGTATTCGATAAAGTGATTTTAAATTTTATTTTCAATCTATTCTAAATAGTTATTAAATATGCAGTGTATAATAGTTTATATTGTGGAAATATACATTTGTTAAATATATATTGAAAACGTTTCAGATGGTCGAAGATGACGGATTACCGGCTACAATTTGTCGTCCGTGCCATTATCAAATTGAAAAATATTATGTATTTCGTAAAAAATGTGAGAGCTCCAATCTAAAATTACGAATGCATTTGAAGCAATTGGGAGAAGTCGGAGGTGGAGTACCGAGTGAAGAAGATGATAAATTAGAAAATTTAGACCGAGCAGCAAACGAACAAGAGATCGTCGGGGCCAGTGTCACTATTGTTATTGTAACTATATTATATGAATTCTCAATTCTAATATACTATAAAATGCAATCAATATTATTAACATAAGGCCTCACTGAATTCAATGTCTCGATTTAGTAGTCTTCATTGTGCTGGTGAGGTGTATGATTTCTGTTAGACAAAAATTTCAATCCCGAATTTTTCGGGATTACGTTTACTAATCCTGGGATTCTTAAGTACCTAAAACTGTCCGGGATCCAGGATCCCGGGATTGGATTCCTTACTCATAAGAGTTCAATGCAGTTTATGTGTTATTACTAGAATGTTTACGACCCAACAAAACATTTTTTTTTCAAGGACCATTTTAAATCATAATATTGAGAACTATTGCAAAAAAACCATGTAGGACCATAAATAATTGAATAAAATGCTAACAGATCTTGAACGATGCGCCAACGTGCGTTCATGCAGGAGCGGGTCCCTGAGTATTAAAACATACATGGTATATTTGATGACTAGTGTAAAAAATATGGTTCCAATTATATTTAGTTTTAACCTCCATTTGAATAGTAGAGACTTTAATGCGTTGGTTTTTCAGTCTCATCATATAGTGAGATTTATGGGTGGCTGATGTCTATGGAGTATTTTGAATGGCCCTCTTAGTGGCGGATGTCGATATATCATCATTATCAATACTTGTACACTGTAAGAGAACTCTGTTTCATAAATAACTTCATAAAACATTATATAAAAGGGTTATTTAATAGACAAGTTAATATTGAAGGAATAATTATAAATGACAAACTAATTTTAGAAATTGCAAAATTTCCTACTTTACAGTAATGTCATTGTTCATTTAAATACTTATGCGATTTTAATATTAAAAGCCAGAAGAAGGAGAGGGAGAAATGGAAATAGATGGCCACATTAATGAAGTCGAAGAAGAAAATGATATTACTCTTCCTCAAGACGACCCCGAAGATCCACGACAAGCCTGTACTTTAAAACAAGAAATGCTTGCAGAAGAATATAAAGAAGTATAAAAAAAATAGCAAACAAGATTAATTCTTATCTTTATTAACTTTAATTTATTTATAATTTGCTATATGTTTATAGGAAGAACGACCCTCGAATACTGAAAATGCTGAAACAAGAGACATTGAAGTTGATGTTGTGATTAATGAGCAAGAGGCTGCTGAAGTAATTGAAACAATTGCGGTTGATCCTTTGAAGGATGTTACAGACGAAGCGTTATCTGTTCGGGTTCTTCCTTCGACTAAAGGAATTCCTACACACGTTGAAGTCACCACTGGAGACGGATCTATATTGCTTATGGAACTCACAACAGAAGAGGTATATATGTTAATTTAATTTAAATAAATTAAAAATGTATAATTGCAGTTTTCTAATAATGATTATTATTTATCTAGCCATCATCGCAACGGAATGAAGCTGGTGAATTATTAGTATTTGAGTGTGAACAGTGTCCTAAAGCCTTTTCTCGAATGATAGATTTAAAAAGACACATGTCTGTACATGCTATTCAGCGTGGGTATGTTAATATATTTGTATGTTTATATCATAAGTTCATCACAAAGTATTTTCAGGTACAGATATAAACATATAGTAGAATGATTTTTTAATAATTTTAGGGTGACTTGCCCAGTGTGTGAAAAGTGGTTTCCATCACAGTCATCATTTGCGCGTCATGAGCGAATTCACACTGGTGAAAAACCATTTCAGTGCGGAGTTTGTGAGCGAAAATTTGTTCAAAAAGAAGTGTTGTTGAGACATATGCTTGTTCATTCAGGTTTTGATTGGTTTTATTTATGATTTTAAGTGTGTTAATAAAATACATTGTTTCAAATATATTTTTGTTTTGCAGAGGTAAAACCGTATAATTGTAATACTTGTAAAAAAGGTTTTACGCAACGAGAAACTCTCCGAGTGCATAATTTGAGACATCAGAATGTTAGACGTGGAGTACGGGTCCATAACTGTCCACTCTGTCCGAAAGTTTTTTGTCATGCTTCAGGTTAAAAGATTAATTTGAAATCATCATTTTAAAATGCATAAAATTTGCCGTATAATCCGCTAATCAATATTTTTTAATTTTAGGATTAAGTAGGCATTTGGTCGTACACAGCGGTCGCTTATATAAATGTCTCGATTGTGATAGACTTTTCAATGATAAAAGCTCTTTGCGCCGTCACCATAGAGTATCAGGACATCAATCGACAGTTTAATCTGCATCGTATTAAAGTTTGCCATTGGAAATTCACATATTTAAGCTGAATAATCTCAAAACATTTCAGATGAAATATTTAATAGTCGTATATCTAAAACAGCGAATTTAAATCTCTTTACAAGGTTTTGAAATTGTATGAAAATTTGTATGGTATATTTCATAATCAAAATATAGAATTAAATATTAAACTTGTATAAATTAACATTCCTAGGTATAAATTATTTTTCTGATCTATGTTTTGTCTCACAATGACTTTAAAAAGAGCTATGTTTCGCAAGAAAACATTTTAATAGCATTAATTTATAAAGAACTTATTGTAAAATATATCTTGTATGGACACACTTGTATAAAACATGAGCTTTTTTTATTTTTATGCTGATCAATTGTTCAGATTTTGTATCGCTTTAGACGATATTCTTCAAATTGTTGTTTACTTCTGCATATGTCTTAGCATATGTGTACTAGCAATGAATATGTACCTTGTAACATAATAAAATCAAGGAAACAATGCTCGGTAGAACTTTATTATGAATGTGGAAATCAAATGCAAATTATTTTATTTGGTTCTAAGAAAGCTTGTGAGATAAGTCTGATGATGATCTTGGGTTTGAAACAGTCAAAATTGCTTATTCAATATCGACACAATCATTTATAAATTAACAATATCTCTTAAATCAACATGTTTTTTCTATTTTATTATTTCAGACGTATTGCTGTTATTATGTTCAGGAAATTCAGAAATACTATGTATCATCAATCATAAGATATTTTTTATTTTTAAGTCATAATACCTGGTGCAGACAAGGCTAGTTTTCAATCTAGGAAAGTAAGTGCTTGTATGCCAGCAAGTGAGTAACTCTAGCTTAATTTTTAGGTTTAAAACGAAGCTAGTTTTGTTTATATAAAGCTTGAAAACTATTCTCGTGTGCACCAGGCATTAGTCATACAATTAGAGTATGTCATTGGTGTACTGTAGGGATTCCAATTATTTTTCATTATCAACTATTCGAATATCGAACAGTAAAACTAAAACTATCCAGATATATTCGGATAGTTTTTGAAGTATGGAAATTACAAAACATTTTAAATATATAAATTTATTTATTAAAAGAATACATTAAAACGAGCTCATTTTTATTAGAAGTAGTTTGAATGCATTGAATGTTTGATATTTTAATTTGTTCTTAATATAGTTTTAATTTTGCCGTTGAAAATACTCATTGAGTAGTTTTTGACGTTGATTTTATTGTTAGAAGTGTATTAAACAATACGTCCAACTTTTTTGTCATTCTTTTATATTGATCCAAATATTTGAAATATTTTTTTAGATTATTTGTAATGTCATAATTGTTCGTTTTCACAAGAGACAAAATTGAACTTTGCATTAATGATGCAATTCGAAAGTTGAAAGAGAAAGAGGTGTCATTTCCACACCAGAGCTCTGTGATTTATTTAAAAATTCATCATTAGATAATAAATTTGGATGAATTCTCTCAATAATACTTTGTGCCAAAGAAATTGCCTCATATTTGGTTGAGTATCAAAAATGTTCATTAGAACTTAATTTACTTTACTTACTTACTTTTGGTGACGCTTATCTATCAGATAGCCCCGGCCACCGACAACGCTTGCTGCCACTTTTGTCTGTCCTGGGCTTCCTTTCTTCAATTGCCCAGGCCTAGACGAGCGGTCTCTTTTTCTACTTGATCAGCCCAGCATAGCCGAGGTCTTCCGATGGGTCTACTACCACCCGATTGAAAATCTAAGACAACTCAGAGGACTTGGTGTGTCGGCATCCGTGCTACATGACCTGCTCAATGGAGACAGTGGGTTCGGACTAAGCTAGTAATTGATGTCTTGCCTTACATTACCATGACCTCGCGATTGGACCTCATGGTTTCAGAACCCGAGGTCTCGTCCCGGAGAGAATATCCGAATTGGAATCCCTAGTGTACAGCTATTATCATCGTCAGAATTTGAAAAACCAGATTTAATGTTAGATTTTCTGAATCGCAACTTAATATTTATGTGACACATCAATAAATAAGTTCGAAGGACTTATTTTACGGGAATTTTGAAAAAACAACCCCAAACGAAGAAGAAAATCAAGGGTGTCAGCAATGAAATGTTGGCATCCTTATAGATGACTGTATCGTTTATTATAGTGCTTTTAAGTCCCATTTTGAATTAAAATATAGCAAAACAAGAAATAAAATCATCCATCTTATAATTGGTTTAAATATGGACTTATGTTTAAATCTTTATTTTTAAAATTTTTGGAATTCGTCAGTTGTTGTTCATCAATATGATACAGTATGATTATTTTGAAACGTCTTTAGGTTGTGGAGTGAAACACGGGGGTTAGCAATGAAGAAATCCAAACAATATTAATTAAGTATTACCCCTTGGAATATTTAATTAGGTTTGTTCCAAAATTGAGTTTTTTATTTTTATAAAATAATGGAGCAGCTCCTTTATATGATTTGTAGATTATTTTTGATTTAGATTTTGATCTAAGCGCTAGTAAAGAGTAATGCCATGAAAGTTAAGACATTGTGCATACTGTTGTCAAAAACAATAAATTAAGGTTTATTTATGTAAATGTTAAAAGATAAAACAATTTAATTTGCTCTGAAAATGTCTATTATGTTAATATATATAAGATTAGTCATGAAATTTTACACAATAAATTAAGAGTTTTATTTCTACTTATTTCAGGTATTAGTGTTAATGTTTTTATTTTAGTAAACTCTTAGTCATTTGTTCTTCATGATTTCATGTTATTTTTGTATGGATTTAAATGATTAATTTTTAGTTATGGCCATTTTCTATACATTTATTTAAGTGTATTGAATTTATTAATAATATCAATGTGTGGTCGTGTTTGAGATGTTCTAGTCAACATGCTTTTTCAATTTTGGCTGACATCTCTTTACAGCTTCTTAAAAAATTAAATGATTTGCTATGTAATTTGTTCTATATGATGCATTTCATCGTTATTTAATATAGCTTGTCATCGGCTTCTTCAATTTATGTCTGCACTATTTATAAAACTTTGGATTTTCACCTCTTCTTCAATGAATTTATATATTTTTTTCTCTGGGAGGAGAAAATCTTTAATAAGACGCTATGGACACCTATTAATCTTTTCCGTACTACTCCACCAACTCCCTCGGTGCACACTTTTGCATTGCTACGAGGGAGTGGGTTGTATATAATTTAATCAATTTCTCTCCTTAGTAATTCATGGGTCATGTTTTCTCTCTTCAGTATTGTACCAGTGTCTTTAGAGCTCACATCTTGTATATTTAGGCCTTATCCATGCCTCACATTCAAATACAGTAGAACCTTGATTATCTGGACTAATTGGGGATGAAAGTGGTCCAGATGCATAGCACTAATATCTCTTCCCTCGCAAATCTCTTCGTCTTCTCGATCTTGTTCTTCTGAGGCAAATATTTTTTTAAATTATTTCCTCGTAATTCAGAATTTGGAATCCAGGATCATTTGCATCGCAATTTAACCACTCGGTAACATCTTCGTCACATTCAGCACATACATAAATTTGTGCTATTGTTTCTGCAACGTCTTCTACTTAGTTTCTACGTAGTTTTTTTCCAATTTAAGCCAGTCTCATCAGCATTGTATATAAACTTGTCGAATTCTTCCTTCTTCACAAATAGCTTCAATGTGTCAATGAATGTGTTTGCTGAAGGCATGTCAGCAGTAAGCTTTCCCTCATGAATTTCAAGTTCCCTGATACCATGTCATCCTTTGAATTTTTCAAGCCAGTCCGAACTTGCTTTGAAAGTGGAAACTCCATTTAATTTCATATTGAAAAATATTGCTTTTTCACACAATAATGGATCAGATATTGGCTGTTCAGTTGATCGTTTTTGTACGAACCACATAAAAATACACTCTTCAACTTCTATATTTCCTGATTTTTTCATAACTTTTCGCTCTGAGCTTCTATCTTCTGATATTAAACAATTAGTAAACTTCGTAATATGCAATCCATCACATACGTGAGCAAATGTGAACACAATTCTCCACGTGCAAATCAGCAAATTTTATATTTTTTGAATAATCCGGATAATCGAGGTTTTACTGTAGTGTATTCCGCATCATCTTGATGTGTGTCACAATGATATAAAATTTCCCTTTTTTATTTTTTATATACTGAAACACCAGTGTCCAATTAGTGTTTGTGCGAGAAGGGGTTGATCAGTTGGAATCAGTCAGCGGATATATCATCTTTTGATTGACAATTTCCAGCAACCCCGTCATAATTGAATGGTTTTCTCTCTGGTTTCTTTTATAAAGAGTGCTGTAGGGAAACTACGTGCAGCGAGTATTATTGGAATTATACTGGGTTACAGAAATGGGGCCATATTTAATCTTCAAACAGAGTATTATATTATGCAAAGATTTTGAAGTGTTTGAAATTCAAATTTTTGTACAAATCGATAACCCGATAACCATTAAAAAAATTAAATATTTCATAGTGTAATCACACGATTGAAGTATGATAGTCTTAGAGGGCAATAAAATAATCTAATTAACCTTAACATGTATTTGTTGTTATAGTTTACTGTATATAAGTGTTTTGTGATTTTATTTTAACATTGTATATCTAGTTAAATGTCAGAAATATAGGGTTTCAAAGAGTAGTTCATAGATGTAATGTATATATATATATATATATATATATATATACTTATAATGTATCGTTTTAAGTTTGCATGTATTGGAACGCCTATTTATTGTTTTATAATTTTATTGTAAATATGTATTGTGGACTTAATAAACGTAAGTTTAATTTTTATGCTTAAAAATATTATTTTGTATCGAGTGATTAGCATTTTTTCCATATTAACACGTTTAATGCCATAGTACATTTTGAGAAAATACATACCTGCGCCGTCAAACAAATTATAGTGTATATTATGTATGCATATATAGTATGTATTCATAAATTAAGATTTATAATTTTGAAAAAAAAATTATATGCAATCGACTCAGGGGCGCCATATAGGTCACATTCTATGTTAACACTTTGAGAACCGCGCTTTTTGGTGTGAAAATGCTGTGGGGGCCGCTCGTTTTAGGCAAATTTCGCAAGAAATCAAGACCTTTATAATAATTTACATATCTTTTTAACCTATGAGTGTATATACGTAAAATTTTCAGGTTATGTTCTACATAATCAAAGGTATAGATATGTGATCTTCATTTTACAACTTTCAAGCAGTGGTTCTCAAACCAACGAAATACATTTTTTTTCTTTCTATAAATACTACTTGTTATTTATATTTCATTTAAAATTTATTTACTACATGAGGGTGATAATACTTCGCAATTTGTTTGAAAAAAAATCGTAGGCCACCGGTGACCTATGTGGCGTCAAACGTGTTAAGGATTGATTCTATACATGTAGATATTTTAATGATTTCAGTGTCTTTAAATGCAATAAAAAAATGAATCAAAGGAGTCTATAATTGTCTGATTCCTATTATTTATCCATTCATTATTATATTAGAATTTTTACAGAATATAATGTGATTTTTTTCTCGCATTTCTGAGATATTATTAAGAAAAAAAAGGATGACCTGCTGTGCTCCGATAGCATTTGATATATCGCACTCATTTTATTATGTGCAGTAGTTTGATAAAAATCGAATGACATTGAGGATTTCAAATAACTAGCGCTTATCGAATCACACCACTGCCAGAAATTGTTGTATTTATGCAGCGCCGCAATGTTATAATGCAATTTACAAAATAATGTGTATACTTTACAAATACTTGTAATTGTGTTGGCTGAAAATAAATGACATAATTAAATAAATTGGGTTTTTAATTTGTTTGTGTAAGAATAAATAAATCACAGGTTAATTATACGATCATGTTCTGGAGCTTTTGAATACGTGAAATCGATAATTGACGATGAAATTATAATTTTAATTAATTAATTTACTTTTATGTAATTATAATTACTAAAAATGAATCGTGAATCTTTCCACGCTACAGTGGATTATTTTATTTCTTTAACGAAAGCAGAAACAATATCGACACAATTTCGAATAGATTTTTTTTTCACGCTTGTGGAAGTGTTAAATTTTCATCTTTATCGATGTACCTTAATATTTTTTCAAATGTATAACGAATATAATATGCTTCAAATATTGAAATTATACATCGGTCTAAGGGTTGGATTATAGGCATAGTAGACATAGTTTATAATCCAACCCCGTACAAAAAATAGATTTTTCCCTTCGAACCGTGTTGTATAAAACCGTATTATACGAGGCCTGAGTGTATTTAATTATTTCTTTGAAATGTCAAATCGAGAAGCAATTTTTTGCTGGGGAAAACAAAACTTGGCCTTGAACAATAGGAGTGGTTCATGGAGGATATGTTCTGAAGGTCGTAATTAACAGGCGAATTTGAATTAATCATTTTATTCTATGCTGCTAAAAATAATCTAGTGTTCCTTGCTCAGCCTATGTTTATTATATAAAATTTGATAGCTGTAAAATAATCCATTACAAGCCTGCTTTATTGTATTTGTTTGCTTGTCTTGATGAGTTTTTAAGAGTTAATTTTCGCTTGGGAACAGCTTCAAAGATGTTATTTTCTTGGGACGTGATATGGCAATCCAATTACTGCGGCCCAAAATATAGACATTTTTTAACTAATTTTTTCACAGTAAATACACCTATAATGAAATGAATCTTTTTGAGATTTATTATGGTACTCTTATATAATACTGAGAGGCCGTTTGGCAACCGTTGTTATCGGTTGTAATTTTGTGTGCTCCACTCATCTGCTCTGTTTTAGAGTAAATAGTGCTTTTCGCGTCAATATCTATATCGGGCTGTGTCGGAGACCGTTCTTTGTGCGACCCTGTGAAAGCGCGGCGCCTCAAAATGATTATTAATAATATTATCGATGTACATTAGCATCGTACCAAATTGGCTTTTTTATTTATTTTTTGCCCGACTCCTGGAATTTTTGAGGCAACACCTGGAATTTTAGCTTGACTTCTGAATTTTTTGCCCAACTCCTGGATTATTTGTGCCAAATCCTGGAATTTTTGCCCGACTCTAGGAATATTTTCCCCAACTTCTGGAAATGTTGTGCGACTTCCAGGAGAAAAAATTCCAGGAGCTGCGGAAAAAATCCAGGAGCAGAGGAAAAAACCTTGGAGCTTAGAATAAAATCCAGAGCTCGGGCAAAAACTCCAGGTGCTGGCTCAAAAAATCTAGGACCTGAGGAAAAAATCAAGGAGCTCGGGCAAAAACTTCAAGTTTTGGCTCAAAAAATCCAGGAGCTGAGGAAAAACTCCAGGAGCTGAGGAATAAATCCAGGACCTGAGGAATAAATCAAGGAGTTGAGGAAAATATCCAGAGCTCGGGCAAAAATTCCAGGTGTTGGCTCGAAAAATCTTGGAGCTAGGGGAAATAGATGAAAATTTTTGTATCTACTTTGCCAGTATTCAAATTTTCTAAGAGGATATTGTTTTTTCCAGGTGGTCCGCGGATTTATTTTGCATTTCCATAGTCGCCCTGAAGATCATATGGGTTGGATAAAATTGATATGAGGAATTTCGTATTTGTATCGCTTTTCATATGGGAATTCTTTTTAAATTATCTTTTCCTGCTTGAGGGCTTCCCGAGCCTCAAGGATATTTTAAATATATATTTTTTGACTAATTTATTTAAAAAATCGCTTTGGAATTAATATCGAACTTGAATTCGTGGAGATTCCCCGAGAATTCTAGAAGCAAATCCAACAATTAGGAAAATGAAATTTTTTCCCGGGCTCCAAGATTTTTTCGCCAACACCTGGATTTTTTGTCCAACTTCAGAATTTTGTGTCCAACTCCAGAATTTATTGTCCAACTCCAGAATTAATTGTCCAACTCCAGGATTTTTTGTCCAACTCCAGAATTAATTGTCCAACTCCAGGATTTTTTGTCCATCTTCAGAATTTTTTGTGCACCTCAAGAATTTTTTGCTCAACTCCGGGATTTTTTGCCCTACTTCAAAATTTTTTGTCCAACTCCAGAATTTATTGTCCAACTCCAGGATTTTTTGTCTAACTTCAGAATTTTTTGTCCACCTCTAGGATTTTTTGCTCAACTCCAGGATTTTTTGTCCTACTCCAAAATTTTTTGTCCAACTCCGGGAATTTTTGTCCAACTCAAGAATTTTTTGTTCAACTAATGGATTTTTTGTCCAACTCCAGAATTATTTGCTCAACTCCTGGATTTTTTGTCCATCTTCAGAATTTTTTGTGCACCTCAAGAATTTTTTGCTCAACTCCGGGATTTTTTGCCCTACTTCAGAATTTTTTGTCCAACTCCATAATTTATTGTCCAACTCCAGGATTTTTTGTCTAACTTCAGAATTTTTTGTCCACCTCAAGAATTTTTTGCTCAACTCCAGGATTTTTTGTCCTACTCCAAAATTTTTTGTCCAACTAATGGATTTTTTGTCCAACTCCAGAATTTTTTGCTCAACTCTTGGATTTTTTGTCCAACTCCTGGATTTTTTGTCCAACTCCAGAATTTTTTGCTCAACTCCTGGATTTTTTCTCCGAATCCTGGATTTTTTCACCAACTCCTGAATTTATTGTCCAACTCCTGGATTTATTCTCCAACTCCTGGATTTTTTGTTCAACTCCTGGATTTTTTGTCCAACTCCTGGATTTTTTGTCCAACTCCAGAATTTTTTGCTTAACTCCTGGATTTTTTCTCCGAATCCTGGATTTTTTCACCAACTCCTGGATTTTTTGTTCAACTCCTGGATATTTTGTCCAACTCCAGAATTTTTTGCTCAACTCCTGGATTTTTTGTCAGACTCTAGAATTTATTGTCCAACTCCAGGATTTTTTTTCCAACTTCAGAATTTTTTGTCCAACTCCAGAATTTTTTGCTCAACTCCTGGATTTTTTGTCCTACTTCAGAATTTTTTGTCCAACTCCAGGATTTTTTATCCAACTTCAGAATTCAAGAGCTCAATTTTTTGATCTGTAAGAATACATCTCGTATAAATTCTTACTGAAAATTCCTAAAAATAATAATAAAATGATGCAGAATACCCATTCGTCAACTTTTCATATCTTCACAATAAATTTTTATTAAATTTTAAAATAGGCATGACTGTATGGAAATTTTAGGAAATTGATAATTTTAGTATCGATTATGTCTGCATTCCAAGAATTCCTCAAACAATTCGTGATTTCCTTCAGTTATTACATGAAACCTGGAAAATTCCATGAAATCCCTATATACATCATCGTATAAAAGTGGTTCGTATATTTGATAAAATATGAAGCTATAATCGCAATATACGAATTTTTTTTGATCTGTAAGAATATATCTCGTGTAAATTCTTACTGAAAATTCCAATTGAAAACAATATAATGTTACACAATACCAATTCGTCAGCTTTTCATATATTCACAATAAATTTTTATTAAATTTTTATGAGGATATATAATTTTTTCCATGTAGCCCGCGGAGTTATGTTGCATTTCCAAAGCAGCCCGCTAGATCAGCGCTTCTTAAACTTATGTAGTCCGCGGACCCCCTCTTGAGCAAAATTTCTTTCGCGGACCCCCTCTTGAGCAATTTTTTTTCGCGGACCCCCATTGAACAAACTTTTTTTTGATGGACCCCATTCCAACCCTTGTGACTTAATTTTTCAAACAAACAACCATTTTTTTTTATCAAATATTGGTCAAAATAGATCTTTTTATATTTTTTCTGTAAATAATTCCAGAGAAATATCTTGTTTAAGTATAGGTAAATATTTTTTTATATCTCCGCGGACCCCCAACAGAGGCTTCGCGGACCCCCAGGGGTCCGCGGACCCCTGTTTAAGAACCGCTGCGCTAGATCATTTGGGTTCATTACCCCTGATATAAGGCTTTGCTCATTTTCTCCCTATTTAATAAGAAAAACATATTTTTGTTGTAACGATAACCTCCATAAAAATAAGAATCAAAAAAATTGAAATATTCCTGATTTTTTCTGTAAAACAAGCATTTAATATTTTACGAAAAACTATTCCAAAACAATACAAAACTAGTCGTAATTCTTATCAAAATGTTGTATTTTACCAATAGGTTAATAATAATTTAATGCCAACCAATAATACATATTTTTAGCATAAAATTATTACATATTTTATTAAATAAACACATTTAAAATAGTATACTTTATATTCTTTAGTTGTTTATTTAAAATATATTTACATATGATGAAAAATATTTAGCAACTAAAATGCTAATGTACAATGGGTTAAAATATCAGTCTGTATAACACCTTACACAAGGTTTCTTAGGCTTATAATATTAAAAAAACAAAAATAAGTATATAGATGTAAGTAAACAGCTTTTCCATAGATATAAAACTTAAATGTTGTTAAGTGCATGTATTGAAACTTAAAAACTTCTTAAGACGATGAATAATTATTTATCAAGAATGCCTTTGTATTTGATTGAAATTATTGGCATTCACCGCACAATTATACATTTGATATAATAAAAACGAGATTTGAGACAAAAAATTTAAAATATATTATAATATAAATAAGAAAAACCACTCTAAAGAATATTTAGAAACTGATTACACCATAAAAAAACCAAATTGTATGCTCTTAATAATAATAAGGTAATAATGAATCTATATTAAATCAGACATAAGCAGTTATCAAATAAAAGACAAAGGTTGGATAAATTATTTAAAGCTTTCCCATGACGCCAACATTAGATTGCAATCATTGTTTTTAAAAGATTTTATAACTAACATTTATTGCAAGCCCTAATGTTTTAATTTAATTTTCGTTTAAGTTTTTTTCCTACGATATCTTTTATGAATTTATGAACCCATCTTCATAAATTAAACATAAAATTCCATGCAGGTTTGGTAGAAACAATTTAATATTATGAAAACTATCAGGAACATCGACAAAGCCGATGTTTAAACTGCTTAAATGACAAGACAAACCCTCAGGAATTAAAGCGCTATACACATGCAAAAGTTACTCTTTCTCTTAGCGACAATTTCTCTTCAAACTAACGAATGGATTTATTAGAAAACGACAAAGATTTAAATGCAAATAAACGCAGTAAAGCATGCTTATAATGGATTATTTGACGTTTATTGACAAATTTTCCATTAAGACAGACAGGTCAAGCAAGGAACACAAGATTATTTTTTGCAGTGTTTAATCGATTTTCCTCAGTTGATCAATTGCAACCTTCTCCAAAATATTTCCCTCATGATTAACGAGGGTTATCATGACATCTTTGGCAACTAATTACAACTTAAATTTCATGTATTATTTAATAAAATGAAATAGATTATAAATGCTGGATAGAGATGTAGATTATATTAATTTCAAAAAATAAAAGAGATTCTTTTCGGCACTGATAATAAATCGAACTATTTTCACACAGCGGTACAAAAAATACATTCAATATGCAAACTTAAGTATAACCCATACTTATTTATTGCAAATGTATTACAATTATTTTATTCTTCAATAAAGAATTGATCTGTTACATAACTAAATTAATATTATTAACCTAGCCTAGAGTAATATTGATCATTAGCATAAATTATGATTTTTTAGGTTGTTGGATGAGTTTACTTTCAACTTTACATAATTCTTTGTATAAATCAAATGATGTCATTTCCGTAATGGCAGCGCATTCCCGTAACAACCAAGAAAAACTACAGGGAAATTTTTCATTTAATTCGTCTTCAAAACTTTTACTTGTGAATTTTTTATCTAAATTAGTATAATGACGTATCCAGTAATCCTTGTGGCACATATTCAATTTGATTTTATCGAAACCAGTTAAACTATTAGAATTTACAACTGTCTTACACTTCGATTGATGAGTATCGTGTAATCTAACCAACATATTTCTGTTGTTTTTGGTATCTACGTCATTCAAAACTTCCGTAATCAATTCATGTTTAATCACATCAGCCCACTTTGAATCTGTGCAGTCGATGACCTGAACATCTTTTTGTGACTCCATAGAAATAACACCTTTCGATTTTCCTTTTAAATTACTGCTAAAATCTTCAGTGTTACCACCTTCTCTTCTTCGAACTATCTGCAGATCCAACCCTTTTGCTTTTAATAATTTTTGAAGAGGTTTTGGATCAAAAAGAAATAATATATTATAATCTGTAAAATCTTCTTCCAAAAGATTTTTATTGTAAGTTAATTTTTGATTCTTATCATTCCATGAAATTAAATTTTCAACATAGGATGACATTGGATTTAGTGAACAAGAAAATATTGGATATTTTTCTTCAGCATCATTGTAATTGTCTTCAATTCCATCAAGAATTTCTTTAATAAACACATAGTTTTTATCTTTTATCACATATTCTTCTTCAAAATCTTTCTTAGTTGTTTTTATGTGATGTAAAAAAAGCTCAGGATGATCAAAATCATTTTCATTTAATCGTATTTTTGTCGGATAATGACACTGACTTAAACAAATTTTTCGATATTCCATATAGTTCACCCAAGATGTCCAAATAAAGAGTCGTTTCGTTTCAAAATCTGCATTTAAACTGTCACACTCGCCATTACTTACAATTTTCATTTTAACTGGCAAGGAAAATAAATTATTTATTTTATCAGTATTAAAGGAAATTACTTTTTCTGTGACATCGTCTAAGCCAAAAAGTATCTTGATTGTTACAATAATATATGATAAAGCAATTCCTTCATAATTTGGCAGTATAAAATTAGTTCTCGGTACATAATCGGGCAACGGTCCTAATTTATCTAGTAATCTTAATATAAAATCACACAAATCATACGGTAATTCTAGTTCCTTTAAATACCTCTGAATCAGTAATTTAAAGTCTGGAGCTCTAATAGTCTTAAGCTTAAAAATCCTTGCAAAATCAGCAGCAGTCTTTCTCATATTGAAATGACTTAAAATTTGAGGATACAATTTAAACTTTGGATCCCCTTTTTTAAATACCATATCCTCAGGAAAAAAGTGTTGATAATCACCATATGATATATGTTCTTCCCTACACCAACGCAGAACATCGCCCAATTGTACATCATCATCATTTATCCGAAGTGCTAAAATTAAAATCGAGTACAGGTTAGTTATTGACAAGGCATTTATTCTACTTCGAATCCGTAAATCTCTCTTCTGGAAAAGGCACTTGCATCCAACTTTACAAAATCCTTCAGCTTTGTGTAATTCAAGTTCTTTGCGTGTCATTAGTTTACTGAATAATTTAGTAGCTTTGGTTGTCAAAGACAAGGATTTGGGTTTTTCTTTTTGAGATTGTGTGAGATCTGCGAGTGTTTGTGACGCAATCATAGGCGCATTTGAAGTTTGACTAGCTGTAAAATCTTTAAAATTTTTCAAGACTAGTGCTCTCTGAAAAATAAAATTTTTATGAAGATTAAATTTTTCACCAATAAATATCTAATTTTGATTAATTCGCTCATTGAACCTTTAACCATTTTTAATATAAAATGACGTACCTTTTTTTTTCTTCTTTCTATATATTCATTCTCAATAACTACGGCCTTTTTCTTTTCAATTGGTTTTTTAATATCATAAAGATATTGCAAATCTCTGAAAATAATACATTTTGTATAAACTTTTGATTTCATTAATAAAATAATTATTTCAAAACAGATTTTTAATCCTTTGCGGTCGTTTGTTTACTCTCAGCCACCAAAGATTTTTTATCATTCCGGTCGCATGTCTGCTCTCAGTCACCACAAGAAGGAACCATACGAGTCTTAACTCTATTCATTCATGTATTATTTCATAATTTCTCTGAAATTTCTTAAGTGTCTAAATGACCTTGCCACAAACCAAAACATTGCCAGATAAAGCAAAGATAACGAAACTCAATATAAACAAATGCGGTCATTCCACACTCGCTATAAAAAATGCCATGGTGAGTCAATCGCCTTTTGAGAATGAAGAAATCAACAAGCTTCAGAGATACGTCACAAAATTTCAAATAAAGCCTTACAAATTACGTTTACTCCAAAATGGCAAAAATAATGTTACCGAAAGGGTATTGCGAATCTGAAAGTAGCGATGAAGAGTTTTATTTTGGCACCTTGAATGGCACCATTAGCGCAGGAGCTTCTAAAACTAAGCAGCTATTTAACTGGTACACTTGATACAAACAGAAAAAGTGATAAAAAAGAAAACCAGCTGTAACAAAAAGTAATACTATTGCTGATTATCAATCAAGTGATGTTTTATTATTAGCGTGGAAAGATAAAATAATGGTCACCATACTAAGAATGGGCATGACCACTATAGAAAAAAGGGTGAAGCAAGTTGGCACCATCAACATCAGCAAACTGAATGTAATTATAAATTACAATATGAATATGGAGGCATCGATAAAGGTGACAAATTAGAAAGTTCATATTGTTTTATGAAAAAATCTTGCAAATAGTAGAGAGATTTTTTTCTAGGGATTAGAGATCTGTGCAATAAATAGCTACATCTTATATAAGATGTCAGCTAGAACAATTAATTCCGACCAGTACGACACCCATGTCCAAATTTAAAACGTCCGCAAAGGGTTAAAATATCCGCAATGACACCAAATACAATATGAAATACTAACTTCATATGAAATTTATATGGTAATTTTGGATATGAATCATCTTTTTTACTAAAAAAAGCAATCCGATTATGCTTCAAATACATGCCCCATAATTTTAAACAAGTTTTCTTCAATTCGTGTTCTTTTGAACAACAAGCACCAAGTTCATTGGTTAATCCAACTAATATCATATTATACGCATGCCAAGAACTCCAAATTTGTCCAACTAAAAAAAAATTAAGCCATTGAAAAAAATAGTAATAATAAAGGTGATGCATGCTATAAAATTTTTAACTGACAGTGAAAATCAGGTGTCTGATCGCATTTGTAATTTCTTGTGGTAAATTTAAATTATACTTCTTTCTTATATTGCAAGTATCTGCTCCATTCAGGGTAGCCAGTTCATAATGTTGGCGTAGTTTTTGTTGACGTGTGTGTGGCGGTTGGTTGCATCGTCAGATTTTTTTGGATCATTATGGGTGTTTTTATTTTTGATAAAATTAGTAGCAAAGCAATACTAGTGCTGTTAACTCTCCCATTGATTGCAAAGTTTCTACATTTTTTTAATTTTTATCACTTCTCTCGCAATCCAAAGATTTCGATAGTCACTATGCTTTTTGTACTAGCAAAATTGATGTGGTGAACCTTTTTCATAACATGTTGTGTTAGCACAAATTTGTAATCCAATTACAAGACTGTTCCGATGTTCTATAGCCTTATGACATGTCACAGTCTGCACTTTATCCTTTTTGCTGGGTGGGACTTCCTATCTTTTTTCTCGTCCCAAAGATCATGTTAATGCCGTGTTTCTCAACGAGACGCTTGAAATATGGGAGAGTATATAATTTAAATTTTAATCCACTTCATAAATTACAAACACGATCAGATACCCGTTATTTACATGTTATCACATTATAAACATGATTCGCATCCATAGTATTACAGGTACCAAGACAAAACGGCGTTTTTTTTAATGAGTAATTTTGATGGTCAGTTGTATTTCATCTATCGATCAGATTACACGTCTTTCTTTTGTCAGTGTCTGATCAATGGCTGAACCGTGTGTTTTAAGGAAAAAATTATAAAAACAACCCCTATTAGCAATGGAAGGCTATGTTCTGAGCAAACTATTTTTTCGCTTTTGTATGCTGTACGGGTTTTATTCAAAAATTCGGCGACTACGGCACTTAAAAACACCTGTGCCATTTATGGTGAAATTCTGCTGATTCGACAAAGGCAGAAATGGTTAAAAATTTAAAATTGCATAATTTTTCTTGGTGAACAAATCAAGAAGTGGATCTCCTAAATTTATCGATGAGGATTACATAGGTTTAAAAATTGAAGCCAAGCCAAAGTTTTTCATTCAAGAAATGACAAAGAATGAAAGAAGAATATATTCATGGTTCAGCATTCATAAAGTTTGCTAAACATCCACAAAGTGTGGAAACAAGGCATACAGGTACTACACATATTAAGTAAAGAGAATAAGGTGGCGCGCATGCATTCATTGTGAAGCTTTTCTCAGCGAAGAAACTAAATTGCTGTTCTTAGAATACATGATAACTGCAGATGAGAAATGGGTTATGTATGACAATAAGCGACCAAAAAAGCAATGGCTATCGGCACAGCAAATACCAACAGATCTTACAAAGAAAAAGGTCCTATTGTCTGTTTAGTGAGATATTTATGGTTTATTATAATTTATTTTGAATTACTGAAGTCTGAAGAAATAATCATGACTGAAAAACACTGCAGTCAACTGGACAAAATAAAAAATGAATTGAAAAAATATGCTTGCTTTGATTAATTGTTGCACGGTATAGCATTAACACATCACCGCACAGCCTCACACTTCTAAAATAATTCTGGATAAAATTAACTGCACTTGGGTAGAGAACGGTTTAGCATACCCCATAATCACCGAACTTGCCACCATCTGATTACTACTTATTTCGTTCCTTACAAAGCATTTTAGATGGAAAAAAATATACATTTAATGAAGGTATCGAAAATGTTCTCTTGGACTATTTTTTTAAATCAAAACCACCTATTTTTTTTTAAATAATATTTTTACCCAATAGGTAGAGGAAAGTTTTAAATATCAATGGTGATTATTTTGTAGAATAACCTTTGTAAATGAATTAATTTCATGTATAAAAACGCCCTTTTGTCTGGATACATCTAATATATTTCTAAAATTCTATAGATAAAATGTATGCTTACGAGCAGATTTATCTGATGTTTTTGGTTTCATTTTTAATCTCGATGTGATTCCGGTAACAACTTCAAGAGTGTAGTCTAATAGTGGTTGTGAGCCACCTGACCTAGTACCACATTCAATGCAATAAAAAAATCCTACTCGTAAAACTAGTTTCCTTTCCCCACAAACATTACATGGATTTTGAGACACAGTAATTTCATTATCTTCCATTGTTAGTTTATACTAATTTCATGTATTATCAACTATGTCTGCAAATTTATGATGAACCATCCACAACATCTAGCAAGAATAATAATTTTTCATCTGAAATAAAAGATAATAACATGATTAAATAACATCACATTTATTATCAATTGAATAATAAAATTTTATTGTATAATAATAACTTTGCCCCCCATTAACAGGATAGTACCCAGTAATCAGTAATAAGAATACTGTATAATGACAAATTATACAAAATACGATGGTTGTTGAATAAGCAAGCAGGGAAAATAACCCTAAAATAAATTTTAAATTGTCTATTTGGTGTATATTCACTATTAAGTCAAGCGAAAAAAGAACAGCAAAAAAGACATTTAAATATCTGGATCAATTACAACAATGATTTAAACTCATTCAATCGAAATCATGTGAAAAAATGAACGCCCTAGGTTAGAATGTTGTGACTTATAATTTTTATATCCTTATTTAACATTAAGCAAATATCATATAATCATTATTATTATAGAATTATTTAAATGGATAAACAGTAATGAATAAAACAGTTCTAATACAATATTATATGTCAAAGCCTACGAGTTCTATAAATTGAGGCATCAAAATATTGTTTGAATGATGAAGTAAGGTTATATATTGACGAAAAATATATTGATAAAATTACTTTTCATGTGAAATATCAAAACTTCGAAAACCGACATTAATTGGGTATACTTAATATATCCATAAATATGATCATCTCATTGCTCACCATTGAAATTTTCAAAAACACATGTTAATCTACCAATCATAAAAACAATATTATTTAAGTGTTATGACATTTAGATAAAGGTTTCCCGCCACATTCTTAGATTAATATATTTACATATTAATTCCATTATAATATGTTGATGAAGACAATCAAGGTTTAGAAAAAGGAGAAAACGTAAAATGAATAGCAAATACCTATTTGCAATACCACAAAACAATACACCAACTAACACATTGTACAGATTGACAGTACGAGGTTAGTTAATGTTGCCAGACCTAACTTAAAATAAAATCATGACACTTTAGTGTGGCACTACATAAAAAAATTTAAATCATAAAATTGACAAAAAATATACGAAAATTTGTATTAATATATTAAACAAACTTCGCATTGTTTTTTTAAAAAGTCATTTTTTTTTACAATTAATATGAAATTAATTTTGGCATCATTAAAAAAATCGAACAATTCATTTTTTATTTTAGTAGTTCAGTACATATTAAATACCATGTCATCTTAAATATACGTCTTTGTTAGAGATATCGTGAAAAATGCCTATTATTTTGTATTTTATCAATTCTATTTTAAATTTAAATTATTATTTTACAAACAATATAAACAATTTGTTGTTTTTTTTTAATTTGATATCAATTTATGTTTTCTAAATAATTTCCAAGTCAAAAATATGTAGTTTTTAAGGAAATAAAATTAAAATAAATCAACGTTTTTATTAATATATATGGCTTATATTAAAAAATAGTTTCTAAATTCCAACTTGTAATAGATTACTTTTTTAAAAAAGCGCTTTAAAATAGTTTGAGTGCTTATAGAACGTCTTATATTAATATTTCTAATCCTTCTTTATTTTATACAAAAAAAAAATAGACATGAAAATTTAATTAAAAATATTTATTTTCCAAAGAAACTAATTTCATTATTAAAACATACATAAATAAATTTCACCGATACATTATTTTACAAAAAAGACAATCTTTTCGTTGCTTAACTTTCTAATTAAATATATATATACTCATGGCATTCGTTCAAATAAGTCATACAGTAATAAATTAAAATAAGAAGTTTATTGTACATTTATAGCTTGGATGCAATTTCCCAGCATGTTTTTTTGAATCATATTCAATGTGTTTATCTTTCAGACTTATACACAAGTCATAAATACTTTATTTTTATGCTAAAATTATATTTTGGACTAGTTTAAAATAAAGATATACCTACATTTATTATCAATTCTTGGATTGTTCTATTGCGTTTACTAATAAATTGGTTATTCATTTTTGGTGACAGTATATCTTGCGAATAAAATCAATCAGTTTTTCACGTCATGTAGTTTTAAATGTTGTATAATTATCTTGATTTTAAAAACCTTTTCTTCCATAAGAATACTATTTTTTAATAAAATAAGTAACGGAAGCAAATAATAAGCATTTCTCTAGCAAAAAAGTCATACTGATACCGAATAGTTTTATTGTGATTTATTGATGATTAAAAATCTGTTGCGTAAATTAATAGAATTATTCAAGAAATATAAATTCAAATAATGGAACATCACAAAACATGTATTAATCATTTATCTCAGTTAATATAAGAAATGCATTTTAATACTTAAAATATGATGTAATATTCTGTAATGTACAAAATTACACCATATTTTAATTCTTAGCCTTTACTTGTAATACTGATATCAATTATTAACAATATAATATGGAAACAAAAAAAATATTGTTTTCCATAGCTTCAACTTCAAGCGAACGAATTATATTTAAAATATATAGTTTATCTTACAACAAAATCATAATATATGCTATCATTCATGTCAAATCTCGTTCTATAATATTAGTGTTATTAATAAATATATCATTATAATTATCATTATTAAAATCATGGAATGTAAACACGGAATCCCAAAGCTAATCACTATTAACACATTTGTCTTTTATTTCATGTAGAATATTGTTCATGTTTTATTTTATTTTTTAATATAAAACATTGCATTTAATAGGTCTAGTTTTCTGCTTTGTAGATAAATACTGCTTTAACAAGTGCTTTAATCTATCTATTCAAATATCCAAGTAGGCACTAAAACTTTGTTATTTGTCTTCCAGCGACTTCTTCATCAACAAGTGTTCTAAATACTTCACCATTGTTCGTATTAGTTATAACTTTATTCAAATTGTTGTTTATAGCTCTTTTATCACTAATGTGCACTTCGTTTCTATGATGTAATCCATTTACTTTATGGCTGACGATGGTATCAGATATATCGTGTCTGATTTCTGATTCGCAATCGTCTGCATCTTCGTTCATTTCGAATCCAGGATTATCAAGATCATTTTTATTATCTAATTTACTGACATCTGTTTTGATTGTTTGTGCTAAACGACTTTCGGATGAGTTCAGAAACTTTCTTGGTTTCCCTGGGAACTTTTTGCTCATTTTTAAAATAAAAGGGTGTAAAAGTTTTTCATCATAAATATCATCTTCATCAGATTTAGTGATTAAGCTGACTATAATTCCAATAATGACGGTGGAGAATGTTCCTAGCAATGCATAATACATATAAGTCATCATATATACCGGCATAAAAGGATTCCTGAAATAAATCGTACAAAACATTAATGTTTAATAACGTTGTATATTTAAAGAATTCAATTTTGTGTTCATTTTTGCTTACGTTGATTCATTCGTGGCTGTAGTAATATTAGGATTATTTAAATGATTGTCAAATAAGTTAACATTTACTTCCAAAGGCGTTGAAGGTAATAGCCATTGTTGAGTAGGTTTCATTATATGTTGAGAAAATGTTTCGTTTGTACAACCCTAGAAAATAAGCGTAATTAATGAAAAACTGACTGATTTTGCTTCAATATGAATTTTAGAATGTAAGAAATACCTCAATTGAACACGGTAGCATATCAACTTTTTTGGTATCAAACATGAGATGTCCTACGGTGATCCAAAGAGTTATTGCGTGTGATGCAATCATCCCTACTGCAGCACCCTATATTAATAAAAAAACATCTGTTATGCATGAAATTTTAAACCAAATATGTTTTATTTGAATGAATATTACATACCTTCCTTGTTGCACATGGAACAAGCATTGCCAGGAAAAATACACCAAGTAATGGACCAGACGTAGCCGACGTCATAAGCATATTACTTTCAACGACGCCTGAAAGTAACCCGACTCCGAAGCTTACTCCCATTATTATGATTCCATAAATAGCTCCTAAAATCTTTATTATCGTCAGTTGTTGACGATCTTTCATATCTTTAAATGCTGGGGCTTGCGATAAAAAATCTTCCCATGTAACAGTTGCAAGTGAATTGAGATTTGATACTGACATGCTAAAACCAATTTAAAATTGCATTTAGTTTTTTATAGCAATAAAATACATTAGAAAGTATATAAAATTCTGTTAAAAGAAAAACCTTAGAGCGCCATTAAATATGCTTCCCATAAAGAGACCCATTAATCCTGGAAGATATGCAAATTTATCTTCAACAAAAAATGGTAGTATTTCATCCATTTTTTTAATATAACCAGCTGATAATGGATCACAAGTAGCATAAATACTATAAATTCCCATTCCAACAATCCATGATAAACTAAAAAGTATTGCGATAACGGGGATATTTCCAAATAGTGTTCTGAAATACAAATAAAAATATTATAAGTATCTAGATCAATCTTGCTGTGCATTTACTCTATTTAAAAATTCTCACATTTTTAATTCTTTCTCATTCTTCATGCTGCAATATCTCTGAACTACGTTTTGCTGACAACCATAAAGGGAAAGCGACATGAAAAGTTGACCGAGGCATGCAGACATGGTATCAACTCTAACATTTAAATCCCATTTAAAGCTAAAAATGAATAACAATAAGAATTTTAGTGCAATTAAATTATAACGGTATTAATTTATAAGTAAAAATTGTTCCAATAAAATAATCTTTAAAACTATTTACTTGAAAAAATTAAGACGCCCATTATCCCAAGGTATTTTGATCATATTTTTAGGTCCTCCGACTTCATAGGCACACTGTATAATTATGATAACGCATATAAGAATCATAGTTATGCTCTGGATTACATCGGCTTTTATTGCTGCCCCGAGTCCACCCTACAATATATTTGATAAAATGAAGGATTTTTTATGTAAACAATTCATATGCATTTATAAAATATAACTTACAAATACTGTGAACATTATGCTTATTACTGTAATACCCAATATTGATGCCCAGTAAGGTAATCCTATAACAGTATTGAGTGCAACACATGGTGTAAAAACTGTTACACCCATATTTAGAACTTGTCGACAAATATAAGTAGCGGATGCCAAACATCTTATGGTTCGAGATTTAAATCTGAGATCGAGATATTGATATACTGATGTAATTCCTAATGAAAAATATACGGGAATAAATATGACGGATATTAACGGAAAGGCAAGAATTATTCCGTATAACGTTTCCCACATTCCACTTCCTTTGTAAAAAAGCTCCGAAGGAAATCCTAGAAAATAAAATTTACATTAAACTATTTATGATTATTATAAATGTATTTATATTTATTTAAAATACATAATTATTTTACCTAAAAATGATCTCACTCCCAATGAACCTCTAGTTATTGATAATATCATTGCTCCGATTGATGCAGTTCCTCCCGCCGCAAAAACATAGCTCGCTTTTGTCTGCGGTCCTTTGACTTTGTTCCACAACGGAAGAATGGAACTTCCGACAATAAACACTAAAAACACTATATAGTCCACCACTAAATAGGCAGTTTCTTTTGCCATTTTGAGTTATAATATATAAATTAATTTTGTGGATGTATTATACTTTCGTCGTCAAATATATTTTAATACAACGCGTTACAACAGGTTTATTAATCATTTAACAAAATTTTTATGTTTGAGTAAATCTGATATGTTTATTTTAATGCAGTCATTAATGTAATTTTGGCTAAAGAAAATGTACATTTTTTTAAAATCTGTTATAAGTTATATGATATGAAATAATATATTTCAAACTGTTAAGTTTTAATTGACTTATGATATGTTCGCACACATTTTTTGTATTTTAATTTACACAAATCTTCATTTGCTGCGTAGATAATCTGAAAAATGGAAACACTTTATAAATAATTGAACAAATTTAATAAGCTTACGTTAATATCAGGATACTAAAATCATTAATAATCCGCTAAAAAATGAGAGGCTTCAATATTAATTCAATCATACGGATCACACGTGTGCTATCTTATTTATATAATCACTTAATATCGATATATTTAATATATTTGACCTCTCGGTTGTTTATGAACACTGTATTTACTGGTGTAAAATAATATTTGCATCTTATAAGTTGAGTAAGCTATTCAAGTACAGTCACGTGAAGTTTTACACGTTATGTTCCATTTTTTACATTAATAATTATTTTGGTTTTTGAAATACTTCCAGTAGACTAAGAGCTTTCCATGGAGTAATTTAATATTTGAACATAAGTTGGCAATCTTAATTGCTAAATTATATAAAAATTGCATGATTGTTTATCTTGAAAATCCGGAAGACATTAATATATGTATGATTAATTCACACCTAGTCATTAGACTGTCGCTTGAATAAAACAAAGCCATTTATAAATATGACAATTTTGCTATTATTAATCATACTATTAAGTTAATTTCTTAAACAGGTGTAATTTTAAAAATTACATATGAATCTATGAGTATTTCATCAAATCGTTATCAATCATGTTCAAATTTCTTACCATCATTTACTGTAAACACCCTTATATTTGTGAGATAATATTGTAAAGTTCTTTTATCATATATATGATTTAAGATTTTGCAATATTTAAATATCCCTAACTGTTATCATTCGTTTATTCCCTAACAGTCACTCTCGTAATATTCTTGCGAACCACAAAGTAAATATAAAGTGTGTATATTTCATTATTGTACCCAATCATGAATTCTTTATATCAGTTATATATATATATATATTGTAATAACTGCATCGTAGTATTTTACAGTCCTTAATGCTGCTATATATCTTTACGATGTGATATGTATGATTTATATGAAAAAGAGTTAGAATATGTTAGAGGATATTGTCACAAATGAATAGTTTAAAATATGTAAATATTATTATTTTTACAACGGCATAAATTTTAAAACACTCAATTAACTTTAATAGAAATGTATGATAATAATGAAATTACATGGTCTAGTTAAAGTGTTGTTCAACGATTAATGTTACTTTTAAATAAATGTTAAAACTAATTAAATCATGAAGCATTCTATAGAAGATTGTAAATTATGATTAAATTATATGGGGGATTTTGCAGTAACATTTATTATTTATATTGAGATTTTCTATGTGTCTATTATATGATAGCTTTTCTGTCTTTATTTGTCTATCTTATTTTATTATATTTAACTTGAAGTAAATTTCATTTTATTTGCAATAACAGAATGAGATCAATGCTGAAAAATTTGTTTGCTGTTAAATGGTTGTGAGTACCGTTATCAAGAAAAAATAATTTACAAAATAGCATAGACGTGATGTTATAAAATGTATTATATTTACAAACATAAAAATCCTTTTAGTCAGTTAACCAACTGAGTCACAATTTAATGTTTATATTATTCATATGGTGTATTTACTTCTATGCTGTAATAATGAGTATATAATAAATCATATGAAATTGAATGGTTTCTCTAATTGATTAAATATGATGATTTTCAATCGACGGTGAGAACAAATTTGTTCAATTATTCCATTTCAGTAGAGATAAATCATATCTTGCGTATGATCATTCACCTTAGACTAGGCTATTGTTAATTAATTGGCCACATAACTACATGTCATGCACATGTTAATGCAAATTCCTTGACCAAACTGCATTATTGTTAACAACATGATTTATGATGGGCTTGAGTATAGTGACCTAATATGATCGATCGAATCATAATTACATAACGCCAATATGACATCACACACATATAATAAATCTCTGCAATTATTTGATCTTAGCATTATGCAATGGATTCGCTTGAAAAAGTCTTCAAGAACATCGATGTGATCCATGCCATCGTCTTTGGACATACTACTCAATAAATACAACTTTATGAAATGCTCATGCGCGGGTAAAATCTCATGTCAGGGGCAGAGCCTTAACGAGGGTATGAAACGCCCTTGGCAAGTATCAATCCCCCCCCCCACCCGGAAATTTTAATGTTCAAAGTTCTTTTTAAGTTAAAAAATACTATTATGAATATATATTTTAAAATAATATACGAAGATAGTCCTATAAGTACCTGACCTAACGTATAGATGATAGGAAAGTGTCTACCTTATTAAGCGTATGTCTCAAATTTGAAAACACTACATTGTTTAGCATTTGCTTGGCAGCCATCAATAGTGAACGTTCTCGGTGAATTTGTAAACGTGGAAGAAATTAGTTATTGTTAAGTGATACGATACTTTTATTTGAAAGGTCTCAGTTTACAACAGATGTTGGGTAGCAGAGTTTAAACGAGGCCATACGAGCTGCCAAGACGAACGTCGCAGTAGTCGACCAAATGATGTAATCACCCCAAAAATCGTGAAGAAAATCCACAAAAATGATATTGGATGACCATTGAATACAAGTGCGCAAGCTAGCAGATATGGTAGGACTTTCGAAAAATGCTATACATCGCATATTGACATGAAAATGTGGACATAAGAAAGCTGTGCGCAAGATGGGTGCCGCGTTTGCTCACAATGGAACGAAAACAGCGTCATTATAATGTTTCAGTTGCTCTCTAAGCGTGGGGGAGAAACTTGCTTGATTTTTTTAGCTTAAAGCTAAAAAACCAGCTAAGATAGCAGCACAAATTAGTACGATAGATAAATATACAGTTTTTATGGCTGGGGAAGTCTAGACTCGTTCGCGACCTCATTTGGCGCGCTATCTATGTAGGGTAGCTCCTGAAGGAGGCTTCTATGATAGAACGGATCATAGAAGGCCCCGGGTGCGCATTTAATTCCGAAAATGCCTCTAAAAGTCCTAAAAGAGAACGGAGTGGCCACAAGGTTTGTGTGTCTAACCGGTCCGCTTTTTGCACCACTGACATGACGAATGAGCAGTCTCGCGATCGGACGCCAAACTTTCTTTATATATATTGGGGTATTTTAGATTGAATGATATATAAGGGAAAAGTATAAATGATATTTATTTTATTTTGTTGGTTTTATTATAAATATGAACAAACATTGATTTTTACATATATGTTAATTGTACTGTATCCTATATTATTTGAGAAAGTGCAAACAATAAGTTGGCAAAGTTTTATCGCAATCGAATGAACGATATGGCAGCGCATAAAATACGAACAAACAAATTTTTTATTTTTGTATATTGGAAGACTATGCCTGTGTTACTCGCACAATCCTTAGCAATAAGTGGACGAAGTTTTATAGCAATCTGATGAACGGTACCGCAGCGCATTACATACGGACAGATAGAGATTAATTTCAATATATTAGATGATTGAAATTTGATCAGCTATGACAAATATATATTATGCCAAATAATTGAAATTAAATGCGGAGATATTAAAAAAAGCAATCAGTTTTGGAACGTAACCAAAGACGTATTCTGCAGCATCACAGTGTCAGATCACGTGCAGCAAAAATTACTTAGTAGAGTGTATACTACAATATACAAAAATATACAAAAATAAATACCATAAATAAAAAATAAATCAATAATAAATATTATAAATAAATAAAGATTGATTTTGTTCAGCTAACTGAAGAACACTATAATGTGTCAGGATCTTGAATAACAAAGAGTATCTTCAATTGCAGAATTTTCAAGTTAAATTAGCAAACAATGACCAAAAAACAAAGTACAATTTTTTTAGACAATTAATATCTTAATTGAACTTCAATCTTAGTCGGACTTCAAACAATCCAATTGCGTTGAAATTTACTTTTTTTTTAATAAAACAATAATACCTTGTTTGTGTATATTCGATGCGTATATTTATCAGTACACTGATAAACAACTAACCAGTTTTAAATAGTTCCGGTTACCAGCATAACCAATCAACCGGACTATACGAGGTAGGTTTGAATTTTATTTGGTTTAAATCTTAATTCTCAATTATTCATATAAACTCTTTTGTATTATTGAAAACGTTTTAGAGCAAATGTTTAATTTCATCCATTTTTTCAGATTGGACACTGGGACCTTTTCACAAAACCTCGTTATAAATTAATTTCAAACGAATCCATTTCATGTTAATAAAAATAAAAGAGCTTTGATAGATTCTTCCATCTCATAAAAACGTTGAATTAATGAAACTATCGTAATAAACTGAATTTTAATATAAATTTAATAGTGCATTATTTGCATATGCGATTGGGTAATAAAGCGCATTTATAAAATAGTCCATTAAATGACATTATTAATTACATTTTTTATAACCAATCGTTTTATTGATAAAATAAAATAATAATGTGTTGCGCCATAATATGTTTACGTACGTAGCATAAACGTGGAACATCTTATAGTGGAGTTTTAAGGCATTCAATGAAGTTATTGGATCAGATTCAAATTCTGAATGGATAAAAAATCATCATCGATCATCGAATTAATACATTTAGTAATAAAAATAATATCTTGCACAGTAACACTATTGTTTATCGTTATTCTATTATATATTTGATCACATTAATTTGTATTTGTTATCATCATAGTGCAGTTATATAATATATAGTCTACTGCAGGACTTTTTAGTCCTGTTTAATAAAGGAAAGGTCACATCTATATCATATGTATCATATATTTACCTCTTCAAGCACTCAATATTGAAGGCATGTTTTATGTATGAAAGTTTACTCGGACGAACGCATTGAAGAGGGGTCGATTTAATATGGAATTAAGATTTAATTAAAAACTCCTCGAGATGATTAGGTTAGATGATGATGGATGTGTATGCGAAAATCTATTGATGACCTTCTAAAATTGATTAACTTAGCTTAAATATATCTTTATAAGAATATTGTTGAGATGGATTGTCATTGAAAATGTTTGTGTTACGAACGTAAATGCATGCTTGATGAAACGAACATTATTATCAGCAATTATCGGCATAATCTATAATGGATTCTACTGAATGGAACATTTAAATATTTTATAAATTTGTACAAATTCCTTATATAGTATTGAATCAAACGTGTTTAAGCATGATTTTAATACCATCATAAAAAGTTGCAATGCTGACCCACTTAAAAGCATCGATTTGTACTATAAATCATTCGCCAAATTTTGTTTGATGTATATAAAATTGCTCAATAAAAGCTCATCAATCATGATTCAAGAAAATTTCGATATGCTTTATGGTAGGAATTAAAAAAAAAAATGGAAGCAAACAATTTATATAATCACTATACTTTACTCAGGTCGACTGATTCACTATTGCGTAAATGAAACAATTTACGTTTTTTTATGTATTCACATGACGTTAAATATCGTTATACGACGATTATAGGTTCTATTGTGTATTTCATAATTTTTAGACATTGTCCCATGAACTTTTCTTGGCCAGACAGTGAACTTGAAATGGAGCCAAACGACACTGCTCCACAAGCACAACACTTGGATCGATACAATGCAGACGGTCACTGCATGTGCAATTTCATTCATTACTCACTGAAATATTTTTTCCAATGCATATCAGCATTCACATAGTGTATGAATACAATCAATTTTAATAACGTATGCATTTATATGGGAATAACACGTAATTGACAGAATAATGATGATTTGCATTGGAAAAAAACATAACTTCATCAAACCTCAGACTATGCTTCGATTGCATATTCCGCTCTGTTACAATAAGAAAGCGCCTGATTATTGCATTTTACCGATATAAAAATTGCGAACAAATCAATATAAATTACATAATCGAATGAAATATACATTAAGAAAAAATCAAGAAACATAAAGCCACCAAAGAACCGATCGATAGCTAAATAGATAAACAATATTATGATAAGGGTGCAATTAATGCATTTTCTCTTTTATATTTTTACATATTATCGAGCTCTTATCACTCTAAGCTCTCATTAAATGACAAACGAAAAGCCAATTTGTTTCCATTGGCGTTTAAGCTTACCATTCATCAAGATGACCATTGATTCTTCAATTATGTCTAATACGCCAAACAATTATTTCGTTATTAATAAATAACCAAATCCTTAGATTCTTCGTCGCACACGCAGACGTTACACAAATATCGAATTAAATATTAACACTGTCGATTCCGACTGCACAACTTGTGTCAACGCAAACCAGCATCCGACTGAATAAGGACCGACTAATTCTTCAAAAGTAAAGTTCCCTTGTGCTAATTTTAGAAAATTTTCAGTATATGTGACGTACAAAATTATGTCGAAAATAGCTCGAATAATAATCGTTCGTTAAGAAATTATCATAGAAGTGATAATAGGGTTCTCGTATTTGCGAACTAGTACTAGCCGCGTTTTATAAAAAACTTAATCGTTATGTAAAACCAACAGCATTTTGCAAATCGGCTAGTTGTCGTGCTAAAATATTTGATTTGAACAATTCACATGTGCTATGACGATAAATCAGCAGATCTAAATCATGTCAGATAGAAGTTTCCCGGAGATGGTAATTTGGACTATCAATATTTACATGTTGTACTTCATCAACGCTCATTGCTTTAATATACAAATTGTATATAATACAATCCCTTTAAGTTTATAGATGTTATTATTATAAAATTATACGTTTATTATATTGATTTATGAAAAAAATTGCATTATGTCATATGATGGGCGTTCAGAATAATTTTTCACTGTTTTCCATTAAAAATAGCTATCTTAAAAAATCACCCACACTCTCAATCAATATAGTGGTTAAACACACTTATATGCCTTTACCCAGGCAACACACGAGGTGGTAATTGTTTGATGAAGATCATATAAATTTAATTATTTTTCATACTATACTTATATTGCATACAATCGAATGAAAAGGGATTTGTAAAAAAAGAAGGGACTGAAATTCATATTCTCCAGAAAGCCTTTTTCAGTTAATTTCAGTTATCTCAGCTGATGGTTACGTACGAGAAACATATTTTACTACTGGTCTACTAAAATATTATTACGTGATGTTTTACATTCATTGACTTGTGAAAATGTATTGAAACTATTTTTTAAACTATGTTATTGGAAATATATCGCAGTATAAATCTTGTTACTACATATTTCATGAGTGTGTACATTTCATTTGCTTGTCAAACTTTCATAATTTAATGTGAATCATCAATGGTTGTCTTGGGAGCACCACCCAAATAAATATTAGTGGACTGTAAATTATAAAATAGTAGTATGAAAAAAAGGATACAGATCATTAAAATGATTCATAAAAATGTGTGTATCCCCATTTAAATTACTCCCAAAAAATGTGCACCCCTATTTAAGTCAACAAAGCAAACAAACTCATCTATTAGCTAACAACATGCTAATTGTTCAATTCAATTTTTTTGGTGACGCTTATAAATCAACTTACACTTCAAGCCAACAAATATGAATATCTATTAATACATGTTAAAGTCATCAATATCATAGTCTAAAATATTTTTAAATATTGAAAAATATGTTAAATACGTAACAATTATTTTGTGTAAAATACGCATTTTTGAGGGTTTTTTTAGGTGGCTTTTAGCAATCCCATATTTTGGCAAGGTTTTCATGGTGTATATAGGTTTTTAAAAAGTGTGGTCGCCAGTCACAAATTATTGAGTACTTCTTCAAAAAAATATGTTTGCTATTTTAAAAGTAATTGTATCGTGTGTAAATGTACATTTTTTACGCGTGACGTTGAAAAATTGTATAGAAATGATATAGAGTCATAAACAATTTTTTTGAAACCACATTTGCGATAAATTAAATGATCTTAAGAAGACAATATTTTTAAAGCGTGAGAATAGCACGCTAAGAGATAATATTATTAATGAAGAAGTAAAGGACGCTATTATCTTTGAAACCTATGCAAATGAAAATAATGACCATTTGGCATCTGCTTTGATGAACACATCAGATGATGATGACGAGATAGACAAGGAAAATCCTTAATCAACGTTCACGTTTTTCGTACGATATTTCCTTAAGAAAATGTTATTAGCCATTTATCTTATGTATAAAAATCTAATTTTGTTTGTTCATATTTTATGCGCTGCTATACCATTCATCCGATTGCGATAAAACTTTGGAGAGTTATTGTACGCATCTTTGTAAATGTTATAGAATATATAAAAGTAGTACAAATATTGTTTGTGTACGTAATTTGTTATGCAAGATGTTTAGCGGACGACCATGTTGGCGTATATTGGTCTGGTAAAATGAAGCTTGGGCTGCGGGGACGGGAAGAGGAAGGATGCGCGCGCAATACGATGGTTAAGCTCCGCTCACGAGATAGAGGGAGACAGACTGTCCTTCAAGGCGAGAACGAGTATGAGTATGCTTTTGGATCCTAGCCTTTCGGCTGGCGCTACATGTGGCCTGAAGCAATAAACCACGTACTGCGTATCTTTTCAAATAATTACTAAGCGTGTGTTACATTGCAACGCATGCCGGGTATTCGCTAGTTTTAAATAAAATATAATACATATTGTAGCGTGGAGGATAAAAAAGGTTAACAAAATCGAAAACGACGAGAGCGAGAATCGAGTGCAGATTGACTTCGTCCTGTGGTCGCGTGGGGGTCGTGTGCTTTGCAATCATCGCAGTTCAGAGCTAGATAGTCCAAATAAAGTAATATAGGGCCATCCTGAATAAAGCGACGTCCAAAAATGTGATATTTTAATTTAATCCTGGATGATTTCTCCTTTTTCGCGAGTCACCCTGAACGCCGGAGCATCGAGAAGACCCTTAGCCACGAGGGCGCTCCGCAGAGCCCTTCGAGGGGGCGCGTGCGCCGCATTTTTTGGTATAATACATGCCATCGAATATTGATGTCAATGAATTATGAAGCCTAATAAATGCCATCAGAATTGCCGTGCCAACTTAAGCATACAATCACGTTCAGCTATTTGAACATATATGCGCTTTCAAATGATTGTAAATTTTCCCGGTGCATTTTGAAAAATTGATTCATAAAGCACGTTAAAACATAAATAAAGCATATCACCAGATGCATGTTTGATCCCTTAACCTCTGATATCATCATTAATGTATCACGTTGCAAAACAATAAAGCGACTAATTAGAGACGTTTTGTTCATAGTTGTATTTAACCATGATCTTAAACTTGATGAGGCGATTCGACTTACAAGCAATGCAAATGCTTAAGAATTTATTGCACCTACCAAGAAGAATTGATCGTTGGCATTTCAAGGTAAATGACAGACGAGAATAATTAATTCATGCCACTATTTAGAGGCTTTACACACGAGACCAAATATTATGCAATGATTTGCCATTTTCGTCGCTAATTTTCACGAGTCACTGTAAATTTCATTTTGAAATCATATCAATTTCGAATATCAAGCCAACGATCGTTCCTTTTAATTTGTAGGCATTGAGAAAAAATATATATAAACAATGGTCTACAAGTCTATAGATAATTGTTAAAACTTGATAAACTGGAGCAAAGATAGCTTTCATTTCTCACTATCTAATTACAATAGACTAGAAACATGTGAAATTATTTTAATTGAATAACTGCAGCATATAAAATATTTACATACATCGACAGATTTATTATTCTTAATAAGAAATTACCATAATATGTGATAAATGGCATGAATGATTTCAATATGTTTTAAGGACAATCCATGCCATTTAATGCTGAATTTAAAGCTAATGTCTTTGAAATTGTTTAATCTGCGGGTCACCGAGATGAACGAATCGAAAATCGCATTTATCAGTCCATATTGAAAATAATGCGCTTGAATATTTAATGTTTTTTCGTAACAAACATTCAAGTCAATCCAATTTTTCTACATTGTTTGATAAGATACTTATCGCATATTGTGCCACCGCTCGCACTAACTATATAATATGTGTTCATACCACGCTCGATTCTACTTACAATCGCGACATATAGTGTAAATAAATTTGATGTATAAAATATAAGTGTAGGAGTGATTTTCTATTCAATTTAAATTCGAGATACTTCGAGTTACTTTCATCCAGGTGACCCGCTGGATGAGCATTCACAAATAAAATTCGGAGGTCATGCTTCTTTCAATATCGAGCGTATGACGAGGTAAATGTATAATATAGTCGATATAAATTTGACCCCTTGCGTCTTGCTAATATTTTAACAATGTGACCATTAGACCTGTTATATATACGATTAGACAAGCCATACCATTATGTTGAATATATATGTTTTATTACCGGCAGTAAAATATATTTTTAACCACTTCGAGCCAATGAAATATTAAGTATCAATTATGTTTGTTTTTTTATATTTATGTTTGACTTTGAACTAAATTGTGATAATGTTACATACATAGATAATATGCATTTTATTAAAGAAATTTAAATTTGGGATTTCACAGGGTATCTCGATATAAAAAATGTCAGTGCTAAAGAAGTGAAGACAATACGATAGAATTTGTTTTACAACTGAAATGATCATTATTTCACATTTAAATCAAATTATTGATTGCAAAATTATCTATTGACACATTAACTGCGGGGACACTTCGCGCGCGCCTGCCGTATAAACTGTTATATAAAATGCCATAACTTTTAGATCACGACGCTTTTAAATTACGCCCAACTATTAAAAAAATAAAATAATTATCACATACGTATGTTATTTAAATTACTTTTTAATCTTTGAAAATATTTTCATTGAATCCTTATTTCATTGTAGTCAAATAATGTGAAAAAACATCACATAATAACATTTTAGTCGACGTTAACCAAAAGGCCGCGGTAATTCATAAAATTATGCTTCTGATATGAATGCTGATATTGTTGTCTGAAGTAGGATTGCTAGTATGATAATTTATTCGGAGCAACCCATTTATGGATACGGCTTAACCCACAAATGCCTTTAAGTCAGCTATACTTGTATTTTCAAGCTTATATATATGATTTGGTAATGAGTCATCATCATTAAAACTAAGCAATGAATCGTGGCTAAAATTTCTTCATGTTGAACAAACAGAATTAAATTGATTGCATCGCGACACACGCGATTCACAATCCAATTGCGTACTAAATTTATACTACCAGAAACTCAAACCAATAAAGAAGTTCAAGGAAATGTTTGTCTTAAGCCTATTGTATTGAGCGACAATGCTTTTCTATCAGATTTCTTCCAAGAGTCATTACCGAACACCGTTCAGGCGATATTACATATGCACGTCGAACATGGGAACATGTCGTTTTTTATTTTTTCTGTCAACCGATATTTATGTTTCTCGATCTGACTAAGACGATACTGAGAATTGGCAGCGATTTTTATGCTAAAATGTGACAAAATATTTCCAAGATGCTTGAGAAAATACGCAAAGCACGAACTGTGACCAATCGCTAATTTTATTCAGCGGATTTAAACATCGGCTACCGAGAAAATCTACCGGTCAAATAATGTGTGGACACGACCGCCATTAAAATATATAATTGCGAATAATCGTCGACATGATTGCTATTTTCGAGGAAGAGCGTGTAAAACAACCAGGGTGTGATTCGATCATTTGCAAAAGACGTGAGCAATGTGCCAAGATCAACGGAAATTTTATTTACGGAGGATGTTAAGTATTCCTTCCATCTCTTCTTGGAATTTCACCGATCGACAACAACACGTCTGTTCTGATTAAGATAATGCATCAAATGGACCAATGTTTCCTCATACAAATCGACTTGAAAATTTATTTCGCTTATCATAGATCTACTTCCCAGCATATGGTATAAATACACCTTCGCCGTATCTTCTATATGAGAAGTCCTCATAAAAAACATTTGTTTTGTGTGGTTTTAAGACAATGCCAAATGCATATTCGTTAAAGCTTTTATGCGCTGTGGTTGGTAAACCATCGAATCATTCTAGGACACTGAACTATCTGCAGCTAAATGGTGCCCAACATTACAAACTTTTTAAATATACAGGAATTATCTGAATTGTATCATTTATATATAAACACATTCCAGTCCATCTGAGCTCCGAAGAACTTGCAAACTAATACTTCTTTTATAAAAATTGATAAAATCCTTAAACCAACGTACAAATTGAATCATAAACGTGTCTTCACGATGACTTAATGCATAGATATGCATAAATATTTTTAAAAAAAAAACAACACATATATCCAATGTTATAAAAATTAATATTAAAATCTTTATGTGGATCATATTAAAGATGAAAAATATGTCCAGATAATTGAATTTTCCAGTGAAAAAATATGTTTTTTTATAATTTGATTAATTTAGCAAAATATTGAATATATATATATATAATATCATCTTTCAGCGAAATTGGATAAAATCTAGCATGTATGTATTATTTTTTATGCATCAAAAGCTCAAACTATAAAAAGGGCGTTTTCGAGTGAGCGGATCGGAATGTTTTAATATACAAATATAATGCATTTGGGTAGCAATGCGAACATGCAAGCGTAAAATGCAACCGACATGCCAAATTATATTGATAGAATGCTGATTGTCTTTTGTCTGTAACATAAAAACTTGAATTTATTCTAATAATAACCCAAAAGGTGCAATTTTTTATTTTTATTTTATGATTATGAATGATCTTATTTATCGATTGTTTACACCAAAAGGATTAAAAACTATTACATTTTGGATGGATTTTATGATAAAATTTTGAAATAGATGGAACATGGCTCGATGGCTACAAATCGACGATTAAATGGTGCTATACTTTATTTAATGATTTAAATTATTAGGTGAAATCTGATTAGTCTTAATAAATTTTGAATGTATTTAATTGGCAATATTTCTTAACCATTTGGTATAATTTTTGATGTGGTTCATGTTTAAATTATTTCTATTGGTATTAAATCTTTAACAATTCAATTTTATTTGCTTTCTAGCCAAAATGTGATGGCAAAATTTCAAGAGTATTTTGCATGACGTACCAAAGGTACACAGTATTTTTTTAAAATTAGCTTAATTATTTCTCAATGGAAATGTCAATATCTCAAATGTTTAAATCTGTTTTCGTATTTTCATCTTCAATCTTCAAACATTGGTCATCATGAATACATCTACAATTGTTACTTATTGACAGTAGTTCCTTCTCATTGCATTCGTATGCGTTTAGGTAAACTTCTCAAATAGCAAAATACATTACGCCGTGAATAACAAACAACAACACGTCGAGAATTTAAATCATCCATTGAATCGCACATTGTAAATGCTGCAAATGTTCTTATTCTGCATTTAACAGCGGATGATTCAAATATTTTGGACGGATTTGGAACGAAACTGAATATAAAGTCAATTGTCACAATTAAGTATGATAGTATTCGCGTGATTCTATTCCATTGAAGTGTCGTTATAATGGAAGCTCTCGGAGACTCAAATTACAAATTTCAATGGAATGTTTTCGCAACCTCTAATGATAAAATATAACGTTTAAATGCTAGTTCCATTTTTTGTTTTTTTTTTCCCTAGCATTCCAATTATTAATGAATTTTGCCAAAGTCTAAAATACTTATTGCGTTTCTATAAACAGCATATAATAAATGGCCGTATTTCATATGGCATTGGCTTAGAAAATAGTGTGGGCTTGATAAATTTCAATGCCATAGAGAGAGTTAGGAATTGAAAGTAGTAATTGATTGGATAATTAAACGGATGTATGATTAATGTATAGTTTTAATTTCAAATACAACCCTCAACTATTCATCTTCTATGAATTCAAATAAAACAACATGGCAAGTCCAACAAAAGATAAAACCCCGAATAATCTAAAATGTTCCTAACATTTTTCATTAATCAGCTTTCGTTGAATTTATTTAAAAAAAAAACCATCTATTCAACTCATATTATAATTTAGATTCGAATTAAATAGTTTATATACCAACTTAAAATATATACTGCTTTCACGCAATGTATGCACAAAAATGCATAATTATCAGCATGCATTATCTAGATCAGCGGTCCGGAACATTTGATATTTTGAATTTAAAAAATGTATTACTTAACATAATAATTATTTTTTAATATGAAAATCAATATCAAGTATATTTATCGAGCTACTACAATATTTTTAGGCGATTATATGAAATTGCGCAATTCGAGACTATTATTTTCGTCAGACTGCTTGGAGTCAAATACTAAATCATTAAAATATTAATGAGAGCCTTGGAATATTTTATAAATTTATAAACAGTCAATTAAAAAACTAAGATCTACGTTAAACTAAAAATTGATATATGTGTTCAATTCAAATATTTATAAATCCTGCGGGCTACCATAGCGAGCGTGTCAAAAGTCACATTTTTACATACAAAGGACGCACACACGTATTTGAAAAGATTATTTTCAATTTAATTAAATTAATTCAGATGTAATAACTACGATATCAGTATGAAGTGTAATAATTAGTAGATATTATGATAAGTAATGGTGTGTTTTGAAACGACGTTTATGCAATATGATGACATTTTTGTACACCACTACGGTGTGCAAGTGTGTAGACCTTTGGCAAGCTTATTTTATTATATATCACACAAACACATCTTCATCTTTTAGCTAACAATTTCCGTTAGTAAATGGAAAAGCATAATGAACAAAATATTTAACTTTTGAATAAAGTTGGACCCTAAAAAGTGGAATTATTGAAACTACGACGTATTTTTCAAGCTAAAGTTACGTCATTTTTATCGCGCGTAAACGCGGGTACGAACTATAATGTTCATGAGAAAGAATCATATACATATCGTTTGTATCAAACAATGTCCTCATCATACGCTCGATATTGCAGGCATCATTGCACCCAGTGTGTCACCTGGGTCAACGTATCGAAGGGTGATTTCGCGACAATTTCGATAGGGAATGTAGGTGTTTCTTAAAGACAAAATCGTTTTCTTTGGATGTTAATTGAAAAGTATTCAAGACGATCATATTCATTTTACTGGAAAGGACTTTTTGAAATTATTTTTAAAAAGTGCCTTTTGGTATTCATGCTGATGATTGGCTAGTATGAAATATTCCCCATTACAGTACATAGTGGTATATTTGAAAATAAAGCCATATATAAGCAATCTATTATGAAACCCTTGACGGGTTTAGTTGACATAATATGGCAGACACTAATTGACCCTTTCTTATCGGGAAGCTAATGGAAGAAGATGAATGCTCTTGACACTGGGACTCGTGCAAACGGACACGTCAGTGAAGGTTATCTATATACATTCTGAAGGTTGCTTCTGCCAACAAATGCAAAATCAACCAGGGTTTCAACAACTATTTTTCCTTTTCAATATCCAACATATTAAATGATTAGGAAAATTACATTGTTCGCTGCCACTTTTATTGCTCGTGACCTGGACCATGAACGCAATTTTGTCACACTTGCAATTACTGTGGAAATTATTATTTTTTATCTAGAAACAGATAAAAAATAACAAGCGTAAGGATTACCATTAAAAATTTCCCGGTCGATAATTTTTCATAATAAATCACATAATTTAAAATGAAACAAGTAAATTGCTGGATCGCAAAAATACACATATCAAAGCGGATGTCTTTGTTGAATATTAACTCATTATGCACCGCATGAATCACGACATAAATATCTTATAATTGTGAACGTTTATTTTCGCATCGAAAATTTTCTATGAAGACATTTTTTTATTGTACAATAAACGTCGAAACAAAGCAAAGATTGCTCGTCTTTATGACAAATTATCGTATTTCAATATATTTTTTTGGCTTTTTGCAAACACTTTTTGCTCGACGTTTTAAACAAATTCTTATAAATTCCATTGTTCATCCTTATGCTCAGGGCTAAAATAATCACAATGCCAAATTTAACGCAATTTCAAGCATCGTCTGCTTGAAAATATAACCCTGGAACTCTAGAAGTTAATATTATGACATTTAAAACAAATTGACTGCGAAACTAAAAATAATTTGATCGAAATTGCCTATTGAAATTATTCAATAAAATTGAACATGATGAAAATACAAGTAATTTTTAGCCATTTCAAATATATGAGCATATTTCAATTTTAATTAAGGGTAAAGATTCTCCAGACATCGCTCCATCAGATTTTCGTCCCTTTAGATTTATGCAGCATTATTTGGATGGGAAAAATTACAAAACAAACGATGAGATCAAAAATGGACTTTCGGAATATTTTCGTTGAAAGCCCGTGTTGTTTTATGACAGAGACATTAAAATATTAAAGTTATATCTAACGATATAAATAAAAAATATAATAATTAAGAAAAAATACTTTGTATATTATTGAATGTATGTCTGTCTGTTCTTAATGCAGTCAATTGATTGTAGTTGAAATCTTCACAATTACTATGCTTGTATTTTATTATGAATTTTTCATTCTATTGCAATTGAACATTGTCGATAATGACGATATTGTCCAAATGCTTGTTGACGTATCAGTTTGAGACGTGTTTACATGATGTTATTATTAAACATGTGGACGGAAGGTTGTTATACATTCCTACGTGTTGCTTTGAATCCAAACGTTAAGAGATTTTTTGTCCGCATAAGATCGATGGAACTTTCTAATTCTTCATATAATTCTCGCTGGACAAAGCCGGTTTATTTACGGATTGCAAAAATGGTTCTTCGTATTCTTGATGGGTGCGCAAAAAAGTGTTGCGATCGTATAAATGACAAAGGCAAATGTGGCAAGCCAAACAATGACAGAGTTTATTTTTTAGATCTTTATGCATTGTTAGCATTTGTAATCAAAGCTAAATTTTGTTTCCCAAAAAATCATCTCCAGAGTTGACAGCGCTGCATTTTATTATGGCATGCTGCGAGATCGTGACACTGTCAAAAGTTGCCAACGGTCAAACACCTTGCAACCCAAATAGTCACTTGTCACATGGCAAATTCTAATGGTATGTCCATCGTCATTTTAAAATGGCTTTGTTGTTCTCCATTCTTCGAAGATCGATTGTGTTCGATTTATCGACCGGTAATAAATTCTTCATATTTAGAACAATAAAAGTGCTTTCGTTCCGATTTGAATGAAGCGCACTTTGAAAGAAATTGTGTGAATTATAGCCGGTCTTATTTTTAATATGGCTTTGAGAGGAAATTTTCAGTTCTTTTGTATGAGCAAACACTTATAAAATGCAGATTACACTCAGTTAAATATAAGCAATGCAAACAGGAAGAGCAGCTAATGTACATTAAGGCTTTAATGCAATATACACTATGTCAGTAATGATATGAAAGCACCGTTTTATGATAAAGACAGCCTCCAATGTTTGTTTATTTATAACCTTACGTTCATATTTTAAATAAATCAAACATTCAAATAACACCATCAAAGTCTTCATCAAACATCTAAATGCCTATCAAATAATTTGATCCATATCGAGCCACTACTAAACGGTATATTTAAGTTATGCACTTTATTGCAAATATATACTAGTTCCATGAAGCAAAACTGGTATTTAACCAGTCAATTGAACATCCGTTGTTCGCTCTTAATAAATTCATAAATTACTCGTGTCACAGTGACAGAACATGATTGATTTAGATCAATCGTTCGTATTATTCAAATGAGATGGATCACTTTAAATATTCTTAGACATGCTTGTAATAGATCAAAGCTTACCGGAACGGCGCGCCGGTTCGTTAAACCCTCGAAAATAATTTATTTATCGAGTTTAAATCCATACGATTAATGAAAGCATTATAAATTTACGTGCAAAATTAAAAGTATCATACGGTGATGAATTAAGCCTATGTATAAATTATTTACATTATTTAAATCATCTACGTCTGATAACGCATATGGCATCTTAACACATTCCCGTCGGGTTACGCATAAGTGCGTATTTCGAGCACTATTGGTAAACGCGGGAGACGCACTTGTACGTTTTTTGGGCGATGTGATTCATCGACTTTGAAAAAAACGAGTTTAATGCGACAATTGCGAATACGAAATGCAAAAGTTATGTTATATCCAAAATGCCATTAAAAATGTTGATTTTTTATTATATTTTCATTTTTTTAAATTAAATGTGATGAAGGTTCTCGTCCGAATCTTTTTATAATTAGGCCCATTTTATATGTTTAATTATTGAAGTATAGAAGAATTAATGAAAGGCACAAGAATATTATAAAAAAGAAATAAAGTGTTGTTTGACCTTTTTACGAAAGAGATTAGACCCAACTGCGATGGATTATCCACAAGATTTTTTTTTTACAGGGAAAGTATACTTTATGTGGCAGTTTTTCATTGTTTTATATATATAATTAAGTAATGATTAGAACTTACTTAGATTAGAAATTTACATTTATTTTTTTAAATTTTTATTGTTGCAAATCAGTACCTCATAGACGATCCAGCATTACTTTACTAATCGTCTACGTATAATATATAATTTTTCAGATCCAGGAAATACGTTAATTATTTTTTCGAAAAAATATAAGATAAGGTGCCCACAAAATACATTTTAATTAAAGGAATAACCTTTTTTTTAACCTTTGCAAAAATGAAAGAGGAAATGTAAGAAAAAGGAAATGTTCAATGTTCAAACTCTTCAAGTTTAACAACTTATTGAATGATTTGTATGACATGTAGCATATCGTTGGAAAGGTTATGAACTATTATAGAAATATTTTTAAAACTAAACTAAGTTCATAATAGTTGTTAGCTTTTTGCGTAAAGAATTTAGAAATTGATATTTCTCAATCGTTTGGACATTTTTTGTGACTTTGGAAGCTCAGAACTAATTTTCTTTAAACCAATTGCATAAAATAACGATTTATTTAGATCAAAAAAACATTGCAAAATACAAAAATAGTTATTTCGTTCTATTGCAACCACAAATAAAAAAGAAGAAAACGAATTTTAAAAAAATCTATTTTAACAAACCTGATATAATGTCTAAGTATGAAATGTAGAAAAATATTCCCTTAACCCCTAGAAACATTTTGCCGGTTCATCTGCCCATCATATGGAATTCCTTATTACATGATCAATCATTACAACTATCTTGCAAAAGTTTGCATGCATTCGAAAATTTGCTTAATCGTGATTTTGATCCCAGTAAGTCTCACAAGATCGCCAATATATGCATCCGGATGTTAAAGTGTTAAGACGAAGATTGGCCACAAAAAATATAATAATTAATCCTCAATGCACCACGATTTATTGGCAGCGTTGCATAAATAAGTGGCTTACATCACTTTAATTTTAAAATTGAAATTCGATCCCATTATAAAGTTCATTAGTTCCATCAACATGTGTGCTTCGATATATTTTCAAATGTATAAACGCCCACAAAGGAGTTATTATATGAACGGATTTCTAAAAGAAATTGTGTGATAAAATATAATTGTTTAAAAATGACTGTTATGTAATATACAATTTTATTAAAATCGATATAATTTTATTGTAATGAGTTAAAACGAGATGTTTGTTCATGTGACGTATGGTCACATGTTTTCTCCTGAAAGAAAACCTGATCTGCTTTCGCAAGGTTTTATAAACAAATCTGGCACGAATCGCATATTAACGTCTATAACGCTCCTTAATCGAAACGTCATGGACGCTCTTCTAAGAATATTCTAATTAGTAAACAATCATGATTTACCGGATTTTTTTTTTCAAATTATGATAATAGGATGCTGGCCCCGCTGTTTTCGATATTGTCAAAACGTTTCAGGAACACTCCGAGTCAGTGCACGACAATTGTCACAATTATTTCAGCAATAATGTTGCCAGGGTGAAATATAATCTAATTAACAACATCGAATTCTAAAAAGATTCCATTGGGCAATTTTAAAAGACCTAACATAATACACAAGCATTGACCACGAATCGAATTATAATCTACACAAGCAAAAACTTCCGCATGATTATCATGATTCACTGCCTCGTTTGATTTCATACAATACTAACACGAGTACTCCATAAAAATGAATAATAGCAAAATAATCTAGAGATTTATAGACTTTGCGAATTTTGATTGCTGATGTCCTTTTTCATTCAAATAAATTCGTAAAACACAAAAATAAAATTATCAGATATTGATTGCTTGGTGAGTAAAAATTTTTCAAACAAATTGATTTAAATTATTTTGAGAACGAATAAAATTAATTTTCTACGTCTCGAGCGTTCCCTACAGATACACAATAAGCAATAAATTATTTAAAAAATAAATTATTGATATATACTGCAGAGCGTTCAAGTTCTTATTTCCATTCCTTTTTTATGTGGTGATTTCCCATTATCTTTCTAATTTGAATTTGAATTTCTAGATGATGAGGATCTTCGAATGAGTGGTGAAATTATCATAATTTTTAAATCATATTTTAATTATTGTTGCAAACCATTCGCCCATTCGGGACTAGCACGACTTTATAGATCGCCTCAGTATTTATTTTTTTGCTCTAGATAATTATGCTTTTAAGAGTAGCTTTATACATAAAATGGCTCATTTAAAAATTGAAATGTGCCTTTCTGTTGTTTTGGTTTCCGTGGGGAACTCTCAAAAAAACTAAAAATGTTATAAATAGGTACGATACGACCTACAGAGACTGTTTTTAGATTTGAACATAGGATTAATTCGTTTTTTAAAATTACTTTACATTTGAGTGTTACCAATTGTCTATTTTCTAATTATAAATGTGTTTATAATATTTTGAAAATTGTTTAAGACATTTTGAGATATTTAACTTTAAATGAAATATTTTTATTTTGCAATCCTCAACATTGATCATAGCTACCATATTTACTCAGTATTTTTCCTTGAAACAAAAGGAATTAATTATTAAAAAAACATTTCTGTAACCAAGCATTACAAAATGGGTTATTTAGGACGGCTTGTCCTATTTGGTAATATGTCAAGCTAGCCATGACGAAATTTAACGACGACCTATTTTTCAATCATGTACAACTTTAGATATGGCAATAGGTCTTATCGACGGAATGAAAGGTTTTCGGGTAGACTTTGGCCCTGAATGCTGCAATTGCGTAAACAATTTTCTAATTTGGCTACAATGACACCTTAATTACACCGTCGAAAGTCACGTAAAAACACCAAAAACTAATTTGTCATTATCTGTCCGAAAATAGCTTCTGTCGCCACGCATAATGGGATAGCGAAAAAAGAAGACATGTAAATGTAAGATTAAATCATGACACGACAGACCAAGTGTTACCAAATTCAACTGTCAAATGCTCAAGTCAAAGCTGTTTGAATCATTCTATTCAACCTTTAAAATAAAAATCGATAATAATCACAATGGAATTCAATCTTAATTATGTGACTACCATATATTTAATAGGCAAGCAACCATTTATCGTTAATGAGCTCAAACACCTGAACTTGAACAACGTGTTTATATATTGTGTGATCAATCGTTTCTATGGTACCGACATTATTGCAAAACACAAATTTTGCAAAATTCGACGCAGAGTACAGAAAAATTATTATACATTTTTCTGAAAGCATCAACAAGTTTTATTTATTGTTCTATAGATTAAAAAATAATCATCATTTGAAGCCCTAAGGGGTTAGTACGTATTAATATGGCTAGATGTGCTATGGTAATCCTATCAGAATCGCCATCCTTTTTCTGATGAAAAGCAAAAAAATGCTGCAGATATGAAATCTCATCAAATATAGATATTAAATTTTAGCTATATTTAAGAAAGCGGCACTTCATCATCAGAGTCTCGCAACTGCGGTTAGAGACCAAAAATAATTAGTTCGTAAATCTTGGATATACCAACTGAGTGACTGATTGGGTCTGATTGAGGGGTTAGGATTTATAGGATATAAGGATGAAAAAAATAGAAGATAAGGTCTATTTTCGTTCGTGGAAGGGTCTATAGCTATATTTTGCTGTTAATAATGTCATTCGGGTGGGTATTAGCCTCCACGATGTCCACCCATAAAACCCTAGACTGGAAGGTAACCCTACACCTATGGGCAACGATTGAGCCCCTGGGGTAACGATGTGCAGTAGAGATGCGCGAAAACAGCTTCGTCGGTTTGCTCATCAAATGCTGCTGGGGTAGCTCAGATAACATGGGTTGGGTACGCAGCTTACTCTGTGCTGTGTACCCGTAAAAAGGGTGCGTAGAAGTTAGTAGAGTCTATGTCAAAGACATCACCATTATCTTCAACAGCCTAGTGCTTGCAGGGGAGAACAGCTTTAGGCTACACGAACGGCGACTCGTCTCCGTGGCTAGGTACTACAAATGAACGAACCGATACGAGTGCCATAGGAAAGGGGTAGACCCTACAATCCGTCATCTGCTGCAGCCCTCTTCAAACTGAGGTCGGACTCGTAGTGGCAGTGAGCCCGCAATAGTATTCCCTTTAACTTAGTATAACCTCTGTCCTTCCTTCTCCAACGCATGTAGTCTGAAGCTGGTCTTCCTACTGAAATTTCGCCTCCTCTGGAGGGCGCAGAGCAAAAGGAATGGGCACCTGGATGCTCTGCGCGTAGCATTTTCTGTAAGATCAAAGATCAGTAGAAAACACTCTCTGTATTGCTAGTCAGGGGAAATCCAGAACAGACCGCACAGCAGCGCCAACAATGGGGTCGTATTAAAGGCTGTTAGTAATATCACTAATTCTAAACAATTTAAACTTGAAAATAATGTTATGCCTTTTGCCCAGTATCTTCTTTCTCCTTCAGGAATCGGGAGTTTCAATTTACTGATAGTTTAATTGTTGGTCGTACGTAGGTACCACCGACCAGGGCATTTTTAAGTAGGCTCATCTTGACCGTCAACCAATAATTTGGAGCAGCGAATGGCTATAAGAGAGCAAGGACCTACACAGATCATGACGCTGTACATATTAGCCACAAAATGATTTTTTTTACACATGTTTTTAAACCAAAGCATTTAAAACAACAAGGCAATTATATCAAATCAAAAGCTTTAATTCTATGATATAAATATTATGTGAAAATTCGAAATGAAAATATAATAAATTAACAATATTACAGCTGCTTAAATTGGCAAAATTTAGTCTGGTGAACTTTGTACCAATACCCGCTGACATGTGATAACTTTTTAAAGCAACTCGATATTTCTAATATGACCTCCAAAATAATGATGAAATATATTTTGGTAATCCTTGATAATTTAATATATATGGTTTTAAAAATCGATTATCCTACTGTATATTCAAAGCCAGACTAATATAACAAATAATTATGCTGTTACCTAACTATTAAAAAGGCATAAATTAAAATTGCGTAACTCAAGAGGAACCATTTAATAATTATTTTTGACTTTGATTAGTTGTATACATAGGTTGATTTGCTACAAGGCAAATACAATTTTTTGCATACAACATAAAATTCTAACTTTCTTTTATCCGTACGTGTACTATAACACAATTAGCAAACATCGAGTAACCGAAAAAAAGATTTTCGCACATCGTTTGCACTGAAGAAGTTTTGTAATCCGTCAATCAAATCGAAGTGTTTTCGAATATGATTAGAAAAAAGGTGTGATAGCCCCTGGCGTCGGGAAGCCATAAGTGGTACATTATTTTAACATTACAAATGTGAAAACAAATTCTGCATTGTTAAACTATTAAAAGAGAAATCGGAAGAAGAAACTAAATCTCGCCATTTGAGTTCCTGGAAAATTTCAATAACAACCGAATGAATGGATCGGCGATTTCGAAACATTTAAAATATTCGCCCCGGGCCTTGACATTCCGTGAGGTTTCAAAATATGCATGCATCCCAGTTTATATTGTGTGCAAATTTATACATTTAATTTTCTACTGGCATACATATATCCAATTGTATCTCAATATACATAAATTTGCCATTGGTTAAAAGCAACCGTACATAAATTATGATTGAATCAAAAGAAGATCCTAAAGAGTGTTTCTTCTTATACGATGTATTAAAATATGAACAGAAATCTGAAAAGCTAATTGGAAAGAAACGTACCAATAATCTTGTTACAATGCAAAATTATTAATTTAATTTTAAAAAATACGCGAATGAATATGGCGATATGAGTGTTTATGATCATGTTTTAGACTTTTTGACGTAGCCTTGAAATGGTTAAATTTATGCTATTTGGATTAAAAATTTCTAAAATGAATAAGGTATGATTAGGATCAAAATCATTGGCACAAAATCGAAATAAATAGACTTATCTTTGTTATTTATTAAGGATTTTTATTGTATTTTTAATAATTACTTTCCTGTTATTTTATGATTATTTTTAGGCATTTTTAAAACGTCATTTAAAGAAGAAAAAATCTCAAATTTTAATGTAGATTAATCTGCTCTAATTAATGCTCTTGAGAGCAACGTTATATGAAGCAAACAGTTTCAATCGGGTTGATTGAGATGTAAATGTGATCATATGGTAACAGTAAATATAATTCTAATTGAATAGTCATTATTAGCATTTTGATCCATATATATTTTAAACATAATCTGATGACTATATTTATTTTGATGATAGGCTTTATTTATAGTTAATTGGATGATTGTTTGATTAAAATTGTAAGTAAATCATTGATTCTCATTTTGAAAGCACGGTTCACTATATGAATCATTTTAAAAATATATAAAACTTCATTTAATTCATTTAATAATTATTATTTATCGTCATTCTATGATTTTAGTTCTTATCTTATTCAAATCCATTGTTTCCTTCCACGAAAGACGTCTTACAGGACAATTCTTAAGGTTGAGGGAAATGATTTGTAATATAAGAATATTAATATATAATATTAATAATTTCAAAGGGCAGCCTTTTAATGTATAACTATAAAACTTCCCACATAGAAAAATTGATGTCCCTATTTATAATGAGCAATCATATGATTTTTAAACAATCTTTTTGATATTCCGAAAGATAATACATATTACGTATTAAAATATTTTTTATGTAATGTGTATAACATGTTACATAAAAATCGTCCATCGATACAAAGTATGATATAAGCTTGCAATAATTATAGGGTCTTTTGAACCCTCTCTTACCTACTAAACCGGTCCCAGGATGCTACCAAGCAAGGTAAGCCATCTCATTAGGTACTCGAAGAAGCACTTGCTTCGATATTTTTAGAATTTCTATCGTCTTCGAGTGTAATTACTCATTTTTTGCTCGGATGAAACGTGTTTTGACGTACTGGTGAATATACGAACGAGCTTTAAAGCACAACGTCTCCAATACAAAAAAGCTCGCTCTTTGTTAATAGCGTTTTTATGGGAATAACGATCGATCGGTCTAGCGGTATTAAAATAATTAAAAATAGCAATGGGTAAGAATGAAAGTGAAAAATGAGCCATGAAGAGTAATATTAGAATGCTGAAATGGTAGTCCGAAATCAACTTTTACTTGACGATTTGTTGTTGAAGTATACTATTAAAAATGATGAACGAATGAGTTTTTCTTAAAGTGATTATAACAATATAAGATTAGATTGATGCATATCTGCAGATGGATATATAATAATTATTTGCTGATCTAGGTCGTTTGTTTTTTTAGAGATTTAACTATTTGAAAACCTTAATGAGCTTCAAGGCTCACAATGATCGGTTTGCATTTTTTTGTGATAATCTTTCTCTGTTCAAATTTATACGGCGTGCTTATGTAGCAAAATTGTTAAAATATCACCAACTAAAATGATACATAATAATGATTGCATATTATTGATTGGCATTATTGACACAGTAATATCACAAAATGGTCGGGTCAAAATGTTGGGTCAAAGTGCCAATGCCAATCCGTCTTTGTTTGCTATTCTACAACGACAACGATATATCAATATATTTTAATTAACCTGGCATTAATTATTTTCCTAAATGTTAAAAAATTGTGTCATCGACTGACATCAACATAAACAATCAACGAAGAATCGCTTACCTTTAAGAAAAAGGCTGTTCTGCATATAAACCTTAATAAATACTTCTAAATCTTTCATAATAAACCAAATATTTGCACAAAAATCGAAAATGATTATTAATATTGAAAATAAATTTTTAAATGCTCAAATTATTTATTTAAAAATTGCTTACTTTTTTTGAATGCTCCCTTATGGAAATACACTTATGGCACTTTCAGTTGTTTAAAATGTGATATGTTAACTATTTTAATTTGCAGTGAATCTAAACGTATTTCTCAAAATCAAAACGATAAATAAAGAATACGTGCATTTGGAAGAGATAATGCATGTACAACCTTTCAGTAAAACGTGTGAAAGCAAACTGAACACTAGAATATTTGCTTCGCCAAGTTAACATAAAATTTTCTTATATACCGAGACACAGCGGCTTTCAAAGTGTTTCCGTCGCGGAACCCTTTTACGTTATATTAATTTTTGGACCACCCCCATGATACAACAACTTCATTGAATAGACCTACGTTAATTACATTTTCACGAACAGAAATTAAAGGCATGCTAAACATTTAATTTGATTGCTTTAAATTTTTAATTATTTTTCGCAAAATATTTATTTTAGCTTTTAAAATAGACTAGCAAGAGCAACATGCTGTCGAACAATCAGTGTCAATCGGGTTGATTGAGATATAAATGTGATCATATGGTAAACATAATTTTCATTAATCACATCATTTATTTTAATTCCAACTAAATATCTTTGCCATGTTATGTTTTAAATATATTTTATGATAGTCCGATGATAATTTATTTGTTTGATGATTGATTTCCATCTTATTTATTCAAATTGAATGGTTGTATGATTCATTTAAAAATTGTGAGTAAATAATTATTTATAATTTTAAAAACATGGCTCTCTGTATGCATCATTTAAATAAATATGACAATTCATTTCAAGCTTAAAACAGGCTTCAAACACTAGTTTACTGTAAATATGGTATAATACTGCTTTTGGATTTATGAAAGATACAGGGTGTTTTGCACAATGGACCGACTATTTTTTTAGTGGGTTAAGGGGGTCTTTTGCTACGTTTCACACATAGGTCCTAGGCCCAAAGGTGGGGCACATTCCTTCAATTATGATTTATTTTGTGGGAATCCTCTGTCGCGTAAATTAATTATTCTGTGGCTCGAGCGGTCTCCAGATCTGACACTACTGGATTTCTTTGCCTAGGGATATGCCCTATTCCGTGGCTCGCATGGTCTTCAGACCTGACATTACCGATTTTTTTGTCTAGGGACATGCAAAAGAGTGCAAAAAGTGTGTAGTTAGTGCATATGAGGTGGCAAATTTCAACAAATTTTGTAAATAAATTTAATAAAAAGATCTTAAACATAAAAAGTATTTTCTTAACGATGACCCTGTCAAACGAGGTACCAGTTTGAAGACCTATTAAATGATTTGTATGACATGTAGAATATCGTTGGAAAGGATATAATCTAGAAGCAGCGGTTCTTAAATAGGAGTCCGCGGACGCCTGGGGGTCCGCGAAGCCATTTCCAGGGGGTCCGCGAAGATATAAAAAAAACATTTATCTGTAGTTGAACAAGATATTTTCGTGAAATTATTTACAGAAAACATTATAAGAAGCTCTATTTTGGCCAGGAAATATTTGTTTGTTTGAAAAATTAAGTCACAAGGGTTGGGATGAGGTTCACCAAAAAAAATTGTTCAAAAGGGGGTCCGCGAGAAAAAATTGCTCAAGAGGGGGTCCGCGAAGGAAATTTTGCTTCCAAGATGGGGTCCGCGGACTACATAAGTTTAAGAAGCGCTGATCTAGAGAACTTTTTGAAACTAAATTAAGTTCAAAACTAGTTGTTTGTTTTTTTGTTGTTGGCATTTCTCATTCGTTTGCATATTTTATGTGACTTTGGAAGCTCAGAACATTTTTTTTAAAAATCAATTGCATATAATAATGATTTATTTATACCAAAAATACAATGCTAAATACAAAACAGTAGTTATTTCATGCTATTACGACCCTAGATATAAAAAATGTTATGATAGTTTAAAGGTGAAATTTTGGGTATTTTTTCAAAATGTTGAAAAAAAAATCTTTTTCGACAACCCTGACACTTAAGACATAGGGTCTATGTGTGAAACGTAGAAAAATACCCTCTCAATCCCTAAAAAAAAATTGTCGATCCATGTGCAAAACACTCTGTATAATAAATAGTACAGCAAAAATATCATTGCAAAAATGTAATAAAGTCTTCAATCCAAAATCAATAAAAAAGTGTTTTTTTCTCATGTTTATTCCTTAGGTCAAATCAGATAAAAATCCCATAAGGATTTTCTTCATATTTATTACAAATCTGTAAGAGCATATTAGCATTCATCTGAAATTTTAATACAATCTAATTGGATCCGAATTAATTACGTTTCACTAACTGACCATTTGCTCTATTCATTGAGGTTAAAGTCTCCTGGTCAAATTAACAGTATGTATGTGATAAATACTTTCTTTGACATAATTATTTATTATAATTAGATGTACGTATTTAATTAAAACGGAATGAGAAAATATTTGTTGATCGTACTAAGAGGTTGACTAAGTAAGCTAGCCCAGTAATAATGGTTACTGGAAAAAGGATAGTCTGAGAACTAGCTTTCTAATAAAACCATTCTAACTGAGTATATGAAGTCTTTTGACTAACTTGTATCATCTACCAGTATCAACTGAGCAACATAACAGTCCTTCGTATTTCCAATATCCAATAGATAATGAAGAGTTTTAATATTTCCAGCTTTCCAGCTCTGACAAATAAAATCATTTGAAATTCAATTTCATCATCAGAATAATCATTCGATTAATTGAACTCATAGAAAGGTGTTTTCGCAGTGTTACTTGAAACAACCGAGTTAATAATACCGGAAAGTGTTTTCTAGAGTGCGTTAAGAATAAGCCCTCCTTTTCTCAAAGGTTAAGACTTTCGTGCTACTCGAAAAGTCAGAGGCCACTCTACCTTCAATATCGAGCACATGAAGAGGTGAATATTTGATGAACATAATAAGAATGTCACCCCTTAAACGGATGTTTAAGAAGCCATCGTCCTACAATGAGGTGCAGATGGCGATGAATCAATTACTTGACATTTATTTCCATTTCTTAAAAAATGCAAATCGGCTTTAATAGGGAAAAATATTTTTATTCAACGCTCTAGGAATTACCATTATACGTAAAAAGAAGTAATTACTGGATTTCAAATGCAAAAATATTAAATGATCATGACCTAATCGATCAACTTAAGATGATTCAAAATCTGTCAATAGCAGAAGAATAACTGTTAAGTGAATATGCATACATCACGGTACAATACATCGTTAATAGAGTAGTCGTTTACCACACATTGTAAATATATTGATGGGGTCACATTACAATGTGTCATAGATAACAATATTTTGTTAACGTCACTTCTAGGATTTTTAAAATGTAATCATATAAGAAATAAATCAACAGACTGACCAATGGAAGGATATTCTTATAGAGATACAAATAATAATGATAATGAAATGGTTTCGAATTTTCCTCAAGCAATAGTGGACTAAATTAATACTCCCCACATTTAATTTGAAGCAACGCTGGATTTATTTCATTATAAATCATTTGTCACATGAATCAACTATTAATACAGAAGTGCATATTAAACCTAAATATTTAATTGAATATCATCTAGTCTTTTTTGTCTGTTTGGAGCTAACAATGTATTTGACGGTTTGCAAAAATGAGTGAAAAAACATTGGCATTATCAACTAAATTCTTAATTCAGCATGCACAGCTTAAGTATTATGTTTAATCTTAGTCCGGAAGGAGGATTTAAATAAATTACTATATTTAAATAAAATACTCACAAATCTTAAGATGCATTATAATTTAATTCGGGTGTCTTTTATATCAAACATATTTTGAAATTATGCAGTTTTTTTTTTGCAATACGTATCGAGATATTTTGGATGAAATAGGAAATAAATCATTAACAATAACCGAAATTTGGAAAAAAATGTTATTTTTTTATAACTACGACCACACCTTAGTTTGAATTTTGAAAAAAATCGATTTTGTCTTTTTTTACATTTTTTCAATGTTTCGACTTTTAAAAGTACATCCTCCAAATAAATTTTCAAAATTCCCAATTATTTATGGAGTTATAGCTATTTTAGTGAGGCGGCAACTAGGCCGGTCCTACCAGAATGATATCTTTGAATGCGTTTTTCTCGAAACTACTTTTTTGAAAACGGTTGACATGATATCACAAGTTCTAATTAATAAATTTACTTCAAATTAGGTGTGAACATTTTGTATATAATTTGCTATTGTTCATACCAGATTTATGTCAAAATTTATTTTTAACTATTTAAAAAAAATAAAAGAAAAAGTCAAAAAAAAATTTTTTTTAATAATCGCCATTTTGTGATATTTTTTTGAAGTAGAGACTATAGCAAAATCTTTACTAATTAAGAATTATATTGTTAAAAAGAAAAAATGTACACAGAACAATGATGAGATTGACACTGCGCATACTATTTCTTAAGAAGAAGAGGGCGTTTTTTAGTCGTAATGAAAATTATCATACAGCGATGATAGTTTGTAATTAAATAATAATTATTTCTCTAATGGATGTCTAGCATTAGAGATGGCAGATGACAGACATCCTTAAAATTTTACCAATAATACGGAACATCCTTAAAATTTTGCCGAAAATGTTATTTTTAAATTACCTTATCGTTTTCCTGATTTTTTATCAACTTTTTTTGTGAGATTTTGGGTATATTTTATATAGCTGTTTCAAAGTTATGCAGTTTTTAAACCCATGGAATGCATCTTCACCTTTTCTATGTAAGTCATATTTCATTTTGTGCGATTTTTCGCGGAACTCATCTACCGCACAAAAAAGGTTTAAGTGTAGTATTATGCAATGGCTGTTGATGAAGATGCCACTCAACTGACCTGAGTCCTTGTAAAGGTGTTCTAGTGGTATTTTGCTTATCTGAATAATTTAAAATGAGCTATTTAAATAAGGGAGAATTATCATACATAAGCTTTAAGAAATTAGGCTATATTCTGGAAAATATTGGTTGTTAAATCTCTTCGAAACGCTTTCTATTGCCAATATTTCTAGATAATTTCTTATAGTTAAAGTCTGAATCATTATTTGCTAATATTTATGCATCACCCTATTGATTTTGATTGATTGTTCTCACGGAAAAATAACCGATAAAAACTGTTCATTTGCTTTTTAAAAATATATTGATACTCTTTGTCATTTAAAGCTTTCCTTCGTTCACCTTTTGATAGAGTGCTTCAAGAACCAATACGCACATTTAAAAAAATAATTGTGGCAAATCGCGCGAAAACATTTTTATCTTAAATTAGAAAAATCCATGCTATTTGTAGTGTTTGCAATAATGAACGCTAAAAACAGAAATACCTACATAATTTTTTTGTATACAATTTGAACGTTCACTATCATAAATTTGCCTAAATAGAATAAAAGTACCAAAATAGCTCACAGAACAGGGATGAATAATTCAATTCAATCACCAAATATTATACATTTTTAACCAATTTTCTATATTTCATAATGTGTATCATACATGAATAGTGAAATGATTTGAGAGCACTTATTTGCTGTGTGAGTGTGAATGAATATCAATATTAAACATATTTGATTCAACATCAGCTCAATCGTAATTTGTTCCAGAACAATGACGTTTGTTAACATAAAGATTAACAACTTCTTTATAAAAATGCGTCAGTAGGTTTCCAGCAATGCTATTATTGTATCTGCGATTGTTACTGCAATATAAACTACATAATAAAATTGATTTACGTGAGCAAAAAAATGACTAATTTTTCAGCAAAATTCTATATGTATGTATGTTAATTTCATGCTTCATCAGAATTGAGCTACCGTACAATATAATGCCATTAAAACTATAATTGCAATTTTATGGTGTTTTCTGATGTCGCTCATAAAGAAAAAACACGTGCATATCGCACACATATATATATATTTGATTGGCTGACTATCCAAAGATTGCTTGTAAATAACATAATTTTATCTGCACCATGAAAAAGTGTATGTTTGTTATTGGTAAACACGAATTGGAAATGTCTGGTTTTATTTGGTGTTGATGGAAAACTCTTAAATTTATTTTTCTTGAATTTTGAGTACCTTTTATTTGAACAACGTCAATTATTTTTGTTTAAACAATGACACTTTTGCATAATGACGAAATATTTATATGCATTTTATTCAATAAATAATGCCCTGTTACATGATATTTACTCATTTAAGTTAAAAAGCATCATTGAAATTTTGTTATGTTTCTCGATATAAAAACTAATAAACATGTTTGGTTACGTGTGTTTAGCATTAATAACATAAGTAATGCTTCTTGCTCAAATATCATCGATTAATTACATGTTGATTAATATTGACCCGATATATTAGAATATTTCCGCTGCTACCTTCCAGATGGTAAGATATCACACTTGTGGGGCATTGTTTCTCATATCATATTCAATTTTGATGTAATTTTCTTTACTGAGCGTTCCCACGGAAGCACGAATGGCAAATGTATAGACGGTGTTTGAATTGTCGGCTTTAAATCGAATAAGAAAATATTTACTTCTAATCCTATAAACACGGTCCGCATAGATCTGTGCGTTTCATCACTTCAACTTTATATTAAAAACATGTTAAACATTACTTTTACTCAAACGTATTTTTTAACGTGTTGTATACTGATGTCATCGATATTATATTTAAATAAAATAATATTGAAATAATAATTATCAACTAATTTAGATGGATAAACTCGCACAAAAAACGATTTTAGAGTTACGATGGTAGCTCAACCCCTTAAGTAGGTAAGACACAGTGTTGTGTTCGAATTCAAGTAATTCAGAAAGTGGGATTTATGTTTCGGAGAAGAATTATAGGCACACCAATTGAGACCCACTGTTTTGTTTGAATATATCGATGCAGTAAGCTCTTTTATAGTCACCACTAAAATTTCGTTTCAATCTATTAGCTGGTTTAAGAATCATATCAATTTTACGAAAGAAGTAGAGTTCATGTATCTCTTACGAAATCTCCCGCACTTTAGGCGAAGCTTATCAAGGAACACCCGATCTGTAAATTTTTGTAATTTTTTTAAAATTTGAAGTTCGTTTTCGTCGGTACTATTTTTTTCCCTATTATATTTTTCGGGCAATGATAGCACCTCATATCGAATGTTGAATCCTGGAGTTTATTTCGCTATTCATTGATTTGTTGTTTGTTGTGTGAAGATGCATCCAAGGTATTGCTTTGCTTGGCAGGTACTTGCTTTCAGAATACATGAATAATTGATTTGTTTATTTTGAGGACAAAGACACGCATATAAAGGATGTGGTTGTTTAGCCACACTCGCTTAGAAAGAAAGGCAGTAGTAGAGCTAGGCGATATATTGCTGTGGGGCTAAGAGATTAGGATTCAAAAGCATGCGTGCACTCTCCCTTGCCTCGAAAAGCGACTGTCTTCATCTCCGCGCCTCGCGGTCCCCCCCCCCCGCAAGCCGACCCGCCCCAAGAACTACCACGCCTTGGGAGCCACCTTGCCCCTGGACTCTCCGCGCTCCGCGAGCCTCTCCGCCCTGCAACCATCGCCGACCCGCGGCCGCGCTTAACTTCACCAGAGCATGGCATTATCGCCTCTCAGCATAGTTGACTAAAGGATTATTTTACGTTAGCAAAACCGGATCGGACACCGCGATGCACATTGATTTATATATATATATATATATATATATATATATATATATATATATATATATATATATATATATATATATATATATATATATATATATATATATAAATTTAAAGCTTGAATCCTTAAAGATATTTCCTAAAATATTATTATGAGCTCATAGCATTGACTAGTGAGCGTCCACCAACGTGATCGTACGGCCAACCCAAACATTTTGGTTGATATGACGATCGACGTTCATATATTATAGTTCATTGTGCCATCCAAAAAGTTGACTTGAAATAAGTTTGTGATCACGCAATTTTTTATGCAGTACGTCCATTGGTACTTAGAACGTGTATAATATAAAATACCTGATTCAATTTGAATGTCTGCCTTACAACAATTATCATCATGACTCATGATAATGAGGTATTTCGACGGCGTCATCTTCAAAATGTGGCCAATTTCATTCGGGCTGACTTATTTAGTTACAACCAGAAAAAATAATTTCGTTGGTCAATCGTCTCAAGATGAATCTTCGATACGAATTATATTCAATCGTCGTTCGAATGATAATGATTTCACATAAAAACTGATAATATGATTATAACTTAATATAATAACAAACAAGATTTTAAGACCGATAGGGGTTCATCATAATTTCAGTGATTTTATAACATTTCTGCAACACTTTTTGAAGGGAAACTTATACAGGCGCGATAGGTCAAATTGACTTGAACGCCACGAAAAATGAAACGCCAACTGGCAATTTATCGGAAAGAGAGGGAGAATCATTTACAGTCTCTTCGTATTCGTCTATATACATATATGCGCATGCGCCGCGGCCCCTCTATTGTATCTGTCTATACATAGAATAAAGCAATCGCTAGACCAGTAGCACGACTATTTTATTTTATATTACACAAACACAGCTATATCAATTATATTTAACCTAAAGATTTATAAGCACTGAAAGTCTTAAACATTCATTAGAGGCAATGTATGGATTGTTTGTTTTCATTGAAAACAAGTTCTTCACGGTTACATTTCAACAGAAAAACCCGAAAAATTACCATGCAAACATTGATTAACCGATAGAGAATGATTATCTTTGTATATATGAAGGCACAAACATGCGAATAAATCATGCAAATTAGCCTTTTTGTTAGTTGAACATCTTGGAATTGAGTTAGCAGAAATATGTTAATTCCTAATTTTTAGAATCGGGAAAGGGGATTGTTTTCATTATATTATATTTTTTTGCATCGAATTATTATGTTGTATCTAAAAAAGAGATGACACTGTTAATTTTCTGTGAAAACATTATAATTGAAAGTATATTATAAAGCCACAGTCCAATATTCGCTTTCAAATACCATAAGATAAATATATATTTTAATATCTTGCTAAGCAGCTTAACATTACAAGCAATCGATGGATATCAACTAGGATCTCCTCAATATCCTTTCTTGGGAAATGATTACATACATATCGTCTGTATCATACATTCACTTTCTCGTATGCTCAATATTGAAAGCAGAATGAACTTCGACTTTCTATTTGAGAACGCTCACTCAGCGGGCCACCCGGGTGAATGTATCGAAAGAGAGCCGATTTTATTGGCAATTAGAAGTCAGTTGAAAACTACTTGTAGAAAATATATTTATTTTATAATGGTTGAAGTAATCGCAATTGAAAAATAATTATACTCACCACTTTCCATTGTTGAAAGAATTTAAGAAATCAAAATGTAACAATTACTTCAAATATGCAAAAGAAATAAGAAAAATTACAATTGATTTTGAAAGCCGATTCATTAATTGCAGTTAGACAAATACAACAAAATTTTTGAAATATATCCATCTCCTTTTCATATTGAATTCAATTCGACGAATTCGAGAACTGGTTGACCACCAAACCCAAAAATAAACTCAAATACCCAAACTGAGATCGATTTGCAAAAGCTATTTGAAAGAGTGGAGAAACAAATATCGCACTAATAATTTTTTTTAATGATTTCATTAATATTTCTTATATTAAGTTGGGGAATAAGTTCGTAGCGTTTTTATATATTTTTTTATTTTACAACTTTTTTTTCCTTTTTGACAAAGGAAAAAAAAATCATTCGATAGAACTCTTTCTATTCTACAAATCTGTGTTAATCATCTTTTTGAATAATTTAATTTTTTATTACCTTTGAGTCTTAAAAATGGAATATCCAGAAAGTAAAAAGTCATCGAGGTACTGAAGCAGCCCAGGACATTTGCAAAGTATACGGAGAAGGTGTCATAGGTGAATCTACAAAACGAAAATGGTGTGCAAAGTTCAAAAATGGCGATTTTGATGTTGACGATACGCTCCGTAGCGGAAGACCTTCTGAATTCGACGAAGAGCGTCTTAAAGCACTTTTGAAGAAGGACGGTCGTCAAATAAGTCGCGAATTGGCCGTAAAAATGAATTACGATCATAAAACAATTCTCAATAATCTTCATTCAATGAGATTTCCCGAAAAATTGAGAGCCTGGGTGCCTCGCGAGCTTAACGAAAACAAATAAGGAAATCGCCTTCAAATTGCTTCTCAACATCTCGCCCGCCATCGAGCAACACGCGGTCATAAATAGCGTGTTTTGTATCGAATCGTCATGGGAGATGAGAAATGGTCCCTATACACAAACATGAAGCAAAGAAAGGAATGGGTGGCTCCAAGAGATACACCAAAGCCGACAGTCAAGCCTGACCTCCATCCAAAGAAGGCCACGATCTGCGTTTGGGGGGACTGGGAGGGCATAGTGCATTGGGAAATGCTCGAAAGGAATGCCACAGTCAACAAGGAGCTTTTCAAAGCTCAGCTACACCGCGTGAAAGAGGCTATTCAACTGAAAAGATCCCATCGACAAGCCCATACCATACTCCTTTACAACAACGCCAGGTCCCATGTGGCACAAGTCGTCAAAGCCGCACTCCAAGAGCTCGAATGGGAGATTCTTTAGCATCCGCAGTATTTTCCAGACCTTGCACCGACTTTCTGCAAATCTTTTCCGTTCCCTGTCGAACCATATGAGAGGCGTTACCCTCAACATTGAAAATGACCTTAAAAACTGGCTCAACAAATTCTTCGATACCAGACCGGGGGATTTTTGGAGGGATGGCTTCGACAAATTGGTCGAGAGATATTAGGAGATATTAAACAGCAACGGTGAATACATGATTAATTAATTTATTGTTAAAACTATTGATTTTTGTATAAATAAAAGTATTTTTTTAAAAAAACGCTACGAACTTATTTCTCAACTTAATATTTAATTTTTAGTGTTATATATTTCTTTACAGTGTACGTTGAGTGTCACTATTATTTTTATATTATCTATATTTACATTTAAGAATAATAGTAAACACAATAATAATAACTCATTATGTTTCATTTTTTCACTCCAAAAAATGTCTATCGTGTATCTAAATCTAATATGGGAATATATGATTTTATATGTGATCCATGGAATTATGATGCATTTCCAAAGTGACCCGCAAGATCATTTGGGTTGATCCCCCTGATCTAGACCATGAGTTCTTAATGTGATCCAGGTGAATCCTTTGGGGTCTATTGAAGTTTCAAAAGGATCTATAGAGGTCTATTGGGGGTCCACGACACATTTTTCTGTTTTAAAATTGAACTATACCAATATAAAGATTTAGAACATTACGATAACACACCTTGGATTATTAATCTATTTAAAAGTGACACAATATTAATTACTTGTTACAAGAAGAGCTGATTTAATTGAAGGAAAATTTGGAAGATAAAATCAATTTTTAAGCAAATGGTTATGCCAAATTTTAGAAGATATTCACAAAAAATACGCCAAATTAACCAATATCACAGAACTATTATTTATAGTTTTTACTCGGTTGAAACAGGATTTAGTAACGTTAACAATTTATTAAAAAAAACTAGAAATCGATTAAATTTACACGGTGATTACGATTATTATTAACTTATTTTACACTTGATATAAAAATTATTATTGAAAAGCATCAACCACAACCATCACATAAATTAAAGTTAAACTATTTTGTTATCGCAATCCGTGCTTCTGAAATCCTATTAATATCGATGCACATTAAAGAGAAAAATGTTAGGGGGTCTATGAAGAAAATAATTCTTCTAAAAGGGGTCCATGGAGGAAAAAGGTTGGGGACTTCTAATCTAAACAATGCGCAAAAAAATCATCACAGAATCGTTCATACACTGATATAAAAGCAAAAAATCAGATTAAATCCGGATCGAGATGATCACTCGGGAATACTTTCAATCTATCAAATTTGCTCACACTGCTATTTTTCCAGTATCTGGATTTGAAGTTGAACATTTATAAAAAAATCTTAAAGAGAAGCTGAAAAATTGGCGAAGAATTGTAGAATTAATGTCATCGTCAATCAAAATATGTCTATGGAGTCTTCTCAAAAAGTTTTAAAGTTGCTTCTTGAAGTTCTTTCAAGTCGTAATTTAGCAGCATTAAATTTGCAAAGTCGAACAAGCAAGAGTATTTTAAATTTTTAACCCGAACAATACCACATCGATGGGAAAAACAATTTGCTTCAAAAAACAGTTTCCTGAAGCTCAAAAATAATTGCATTTGGTGGTTTGCTGCTGTGGTCTCCAATGGTCTGTGGTTTCCGTAAATGTCAATAAACAACTATGAATACAAGGCTCGAAATAATATCTAAAATATTGAATTAAAATCTATATAAATTAATATATCAAGAAATAATGATATTTCTATTTATACACCTAGAATACCTAGAGTTAATAAAAGTGGTCTGGCTAGACCCAGATTTTTTTCCATAGAATTTGTATGAAAAACCATGTTTTTCTTCATGTTTTGTAAGGAAATTTCAATCCTTTCGATCTATAAAATATTTTATCATATTTCTATGATGGACCTGCATTTTTACTTATGTAGTAAAAAATCCTTTCGCATCATATGTTTGGAAAAATCTATATTTAGTATGATATTTTTCTTTTTCTTGTGCTGCAGAAAATGTTTTTGTACCATATGTCTGCAAAAATCAGATGGTGGGCCTATGATCTAGGAAATGGATATCCTTTTAAAGGTATCCTGTATACTGGAAAAAAATAAGAAAGCCAGAGAGCAGTTAACTTAGGTGGAAAAGTGCTACTGGAATTAATTGGCAAATACAAAAGAATTGGGAGGGTTGTTATTGCTAACACTATTTCACAACTTTCTATGATGTGGGAAAACTTTAGCAGGCAGGACTTGCTTTTGTTGAGATTATCCGCTGGAATAAAAAATATATTCCGAAAGAAATGTTACCAAAACGATTCGATTTATCTAAATAGACTAAAACTATAATTGTCTGAGAATATTTCAAGCATTTTTCATAACTCACTTTTATAGTAAGTAGAAAAAAATCAACTAAATCAATCATAATTGATTTAATCCTCATTTTAAATAATGCTAGTATTATCAATATGAATTATATTAATATTGACACACTATAGTCAAATCTGATAAGGAAAACCCAGATGAACTGGAAATAGATCAATTTAAAGATGCAAGTTGTGTCGTATATTATGTACGAGTATTTATTCGATGATTTGGAATTTTCCTTTATCATAAACGAGATTGTAGGAAAATTCCTAATTATTGAATACGTATATCAAGAATTACACAAGAATTTTCTTTTTAAAGTTTTTGAATCTGCCTTCGATTATCACTAATTATGAAATACATTGAATTGATTGTTATCGACCAGCATTAAATTATGAACCATTCGGTATTGACATCAACTCTTGAACTTCTGTAGATAAAAACTTGACTTTTTTAGTATCCACTACTCATTGATGTCACACCATACTTGTTTCATTGTAGCATACCAGAGTAGAACTAGTGATTTCTCTATCGAATAAACAAACGCATTAAACTAAATCAATTCGTTTAAATTATAATCTATTACTCACCAGATCAAATGTTAGAAACAAAAAAAAATAGTTTTATCAAATATCAATACTTTCAACAGCATATTTATACATTTATTATCATACATTGAACCAAAAAAAAAGAAGCAAAAAGCCACTTTCGATGCAGTGGCGGATTTACATATAGACGCAAAAGGCGCGCGCATCAGTATCTCAAAAATTCAGGAGTGTTCAAATTCTAAGGAGCCTCAAAATATTTTTGTCCCAAGCTGAAAAACCAAACCGAAAACTTTAATTGCGCCAAGGGTCTCTTATGTGCTAAATCTGCCACTGCTTCGATGGATATAGTGGTCCAAATCATGACCGGTGAAGATTCTTGTTTCCTTGTGGCTGATCGCTGTTCTTGTGAGATATATAGGCTTTCAAATCAATTTATCATTATTGATGGTACAACACAAATACATTGTTCAAATTTAAATATTTAGTCTCGTAAATGCCGATTGGCAGGCCTCATCATTAATATGCTTAGCAAAAATTTAAGCCAACGAACGACATTTAAATTGATATGATTAGTATAAAAGATGCGAGAAACTCTGAAAAAAAGATGAAGCTGTGTTTGTGTAATATATAATAAAATAGTTTTACTATTGATGTAGTGATTGTTTTATACTACGTACACACTCATACAGTAGAGGAGGTGCAGCGCATGCGTGTTGCATGTCTATGATGTATGCGATGGACATGAATACACTACAAACGACTAATTGGCAATTGCCAGTTAAATATCAAAAATTCACAATATTATAAATTTATTACAAATATCAGCTTTTAAATTAGAACAGTATTCCCTCTGCAATATGCTAAAAATCACAATATAATAAACTGATTTTTATACAAAAATAAACAACAGAACTACATTAGTAACACTTGGTATGGCGTATTCTGTGTGTATCTATCGAAGTAGGAAATATCACTCATCTCATCAATGGATGATTCGATCATTTTGCAGATGTGATTTCGAGATATTTTTTCATCGAATATAAATGGACATTCTTCGCAGTGATTGACAGTATGACAGTGTGTATTTTATAAAGTCATAAAAAAATGATTGATTGTCTATAAGAATTCAATTGATCTAGTAGTAAACGTATTGATCTTATCGGATTTATATTAGGCCACTTAATCTTAAAACAATCAAATCTATCAATAATGTTTTTTTTTTATTACGACTTTAATATGTACTTTTATTCTGAATGATTAGTTACAAAAAAGCATTGAAATTTCTAAACCACTTTTATCCAGTATTAATTCTATATGAGTACTTGACTCCATTGAATACAAAGAGATCAATGAATAAATAACTGAATGCTTGAATGAATAAGGTATTAAGAATTATTGACCTTAACTGAAATGGCAGAAAATTGTATTTTTTTAATTTCAGGTCATAATGGTTGATAATTATATCTTGATCCTACGTTTCAAAATCACAATAATATAAGGTGCTTATATTCGATGCTAATACACAGATCATCAACCAATATTAAATGCTTGATCACCGGGGTAAATTTATATTTATAAAATGCACACTCTCGACAGCTAATGAATGATTCAACAGTAAACATCACTATTGTTTCTATCAAAAACAAAATATATGCATCACTGTTTAATAAAAGTATAAAATGCAATAATAAATATCACGTACATACCTTTCTTCAGTTGGCATTTGCTTTAAAATTATGCAAAAAAAAGAGTTATTATTTAATGAAATTGAAATATATAAAAGGAAAAAGTATGAATGATATTATGTACTTTGTTTTGTTGGTTTTATTATAAATATGAACAACATATAAACATTGATTTTTATATATAAGATCTACTGTTAATTGTACTATACCTATATTATTTGAGAAAGTGCAAACAATAAGTTGGCAAAGTTTTATCGCAATCGAATGAACGGTATGGCAGCGCATAAAATACGAACAATTTTTTATTTTTTGTATATTTGACTATGCCTATTTTATTCGTGCAATTCTTAGCAATAAGTGGACGAAGTTTTATCGCAATCTGATGAACGATATAACAGCGCATTACATACGAACAAAGAGAAATTAATTTTTATATATTAGAGAAGATTTATAACAGCTTATGCCATGCAAGTATAAATATAAAAACACAAATAAATAATGCAAAACAAAATAAAGAGCAAAAAAATAATACAGAAATATTCTCTTCATGCCTCTACCACCCATAAAACATCCAACTGCAGACTCTTTAAGTGCCGAGGAAAGCTCGACAGATGTCCATCCCAACGAACTGCGTAACATAATAAAAATTTAGCATTTAAAAGTATATGTAAAAAAGTACTCATGGTTCATTAGAACAATAATTACTGTGCAATTATATCTAGTGATACCTCAGTTGGCGTAGGAGCGAATCCGTGTTGCACTTAAGCATCATGTATGTCTTCACACTAGCTCGGCAACGCCTTAGTGAGGAAAGGAGGGTTCGGAATCTTTGCACTCTGGAAAGCCTTTTCCAATAAAATCAAAAAGGTCGTCTAGAATAGTTTTTCACTGCCTTCCGAGGAAAACTGCTGTTTTTACAAACCTCCCATACTCCCCATCGAGACAGTCGCAAAAGCATTTGTCAATACGATCATTCAGGAGACTCACTGGGTGAGCGTTCTGAATAAAATTCGAAGGTTATGCTACCTTCAATATTGAGCAAATGAGGGTGTGTGTATGATAAAGACGAGATGGATGTAACCCCTTCCTGTGAATGGATATTGAAGAGGCCCATAGTTCTGCAGTGGACTGTTTGTGACTACACTATGATGATGATGATGATATTTAGTGATAGATTTACTAACTAGTCACGTATAATAATCATCAATGCATTATTATTAGACAGTATATCTGTACATGTTTATCAGTAATTGCAAAAAACAAAACAAAAATATGAAAAAACCCTATTAATTGTATATTTTATAATATTAGTAAAAATGCATTAAATTAAATTATACTAAAATACAATTATTGTTCTGTCTATTACATACAATCTGATGGTAGGTACGTTAAAAATTACTACAATTCGCAGAGATCTTTAATGACAGGATTCTAGACTAAATAAGAACACAACTTTTGGATAAAACACGAGAATTGGAATAATGCATTTTCAAAATTGTATTACTATTGCAAATTCTGAGAAAGAATATAAACTATGTACCCATTAAAACATGATATGAGCGTGTACTCTGAACTCATAGAACTCACTCCCGGTAATTAGGATTCAACGCAATCAAATAAAAAACCACATTTGCTTGCACATATCTTCGCATGATTGGAGTACAAAGGGGTAAATAAAAAAGACATATATTCAAATTCATTTAGTATAACAAAATATAAAATACAGTTTCTATTCAACGTAATATATCAGAATTTGCCTTTGGCGTTTAAATACAATGCATAAAATTAATAAAAACACAGTTTAAACAGAGAATGTGCAGTGAAAAACGCTTCAGAATAAATAAAAATGCTTTATTGGATGTATTGCTCACCCTTAATCGCTTTGAAATATAATATTGTACTAAGGGAGATTCAATACAAATTCAAACATTAAAAAATATTTTGATCGAAAGTAATGGTAAAATAGCTTATTTTAAATTGTTTGTTATAAATATATTCTGGCTACTAATAAGCGATAAAAATAAGACAATGCACTTTCCACATCAAATTTACATTACAATATTTCTACCATAACACAACTAACAAAAATTGGTTCATTATGTAATATAATTCAAGAAAAAGGCATTATTAACATTTGATTATTGTCTATGCATTGCCATTTATTTAGATTTCAAAATATACGTATTTTATAGGGTTTTTTTTCTCCCATATTCACATAAAGATGAATGCAAATTACTGTTAATAACAGCATAATTATAACTTAATTAATATCACTACATTTATACATGTGGATATCACATAATTACAATTAGAAGTAAGCGCAGAGATTGCTAATGAAAAAAAATTGGCTAATTCTTTGGATTCATTTAACTATTGGCATTTTTGAAGTACGCCTTGCTTCCAGCTGGATCTGGTTTGATTGTAGCGGAATTCTTTTCTGGGTGCCAATTAGCTGGACAAACTGTGAATTCAAAATTAAAATAAGTATTGTTTAAAATCATATACAATTATAATCAATAAAATAAATTCACCTTCTCCATGTTCATCAGCAAATTGGAAAGCTTAACGAGACGAAGTGTTTCGTCAACAGACCTACCAACAGGCAAATCATTAACAGTCATTTGTCTTAAAATACCATTTTTATCAATGACTGAAGAGTCCTACAAATATAAAATTAACATATGATTTAAAAATTGGATAAATAAAACTTTTTATTAATAAATGTCATTAATAATAGTACCTCTTAGTGCAATTCCTTCTTTTTCAATAAGTACATCATAAGCCCTTGCTATTTCTTTCGTAAAATCGGCCAGCAATGGAATATTTAATTTACCAACACCGCCATCCTGTAAATACATGAATTATGAATTGCAAAGTCAAATTTTGTATATTAAATGATTAGGCTCGATGAGTGTATTACTTGTCTGGAGGTTTGTGTCCAAGCCAAATGGCTGAACTTGGAATCAGTTGAAATACCAATCACTTCGCATCCAATTTTATTAAAATCCTGCGCCTTATCGCTAAATGCCACCAGTTCCGTGGGACATACAAACGTACTAAAAAAATAAAAATGTGTATTTTGAATATATTTGATTAGGTAACACATTTTTTTATTATTGTCAAAATTATCACCATTTATGTTGATATTATTGTTACATAAAATTAAAATGATTTATGATTGTTGTTGCAAATAATTTTATCACAAATATTCTACATTTATAAGCGTCAATAATTGGGTAAGCATAAAATTTACTCACAAATCTAATGGATAGAAAACAAGCACCAAATATTTTCCCGCGTAATCTGATAATTTGATATTCTTGAAGTCTCCGTTGATAACAGCTGGTCCTTGAAAATCTGGCGCTGGTAATTGTACACGAGGGGCGAACAACTGAGATCCTAAAATGAGTAATTATTTATGGATTTAATAATAAGAAAATCAATAAATACTACAAAAGGAATCACATTTGGAACATTATTTCACCTGTATGAAGAAATTTAGATTGTGCCACTTTTAAGGTGCTTGGTGTCAATACCTGAAAATTTAAATATATAAATTTAAATCATTTCAATCAATAAATTCTTTAAAAAAATAGTAGTTAATTGATAAAATTTAAGAGCAATAACGAAAACATGTTTTATGATTTGATGTGACTTATAAGTGCACTTATAATGCATGAAAGGTAATTTTATTCGATAAAAATTGATCAAGGAAATGCGTTATATAGATAATATTTATTACATGACGATATGTGACCTAGAGCATGATTTAAAATGAGCAACATAACCTTGTCCCTGTTCAGCGAATTTTCTAGACTAAATAATAAATTGTGACAAAAACTCCCAATATATTAAATAATATAATTTTATTGGTATGTTAAAACGCATTAAATAATGGAAATCAATCAGAAATATTCAAATTGTAACTTATATAAGCAAATATTAAAAGGAAAACATGTCTAACTATGCTGTATCAAATATAAAGTAATGAGAATATTACCTTGTTAACGACGTTGCGTAAAACGAACATTTTGATTGCGTAATTATAGAGAATATTGAAGAACTAAACCAGCATGGACCAAACGTCGAACAGACTGACAACTGACAATACAAATTATTCTTTCGCTGGTTTTTGGTCTAAAGCATCTATAAAACTGTCACTGTCAAAAATGTCGATTCGGTTGAATCAAATTAATTATTTGTATATAAAAATGCATACTTACAAAATACTAATGTAATATTATAATTCAAATGTATTTTTAATGAAATGCAATATTTTAGTAATAATTAAATTAGATAATTTATTTTATATTTTTTGGAATAAATATTTAAAATATAAGTACATTATTATGAAATATTAATATTCTAATATTACCACAGCGTTTATTTTTTATTTCGAATTTAAATACTTTTCGGAAGTATAATTTTAATATTTTTAAATAATCAATTTTGAAATTAATATATGTAAAATAGTTCAATGAAAATTATTAAAATAAATTTGAATACGTTTCAATATACGATATAACAAATGAAATTTGATGAAAAAGAATCTGGCAATAAATCTATTTTTCGTGGCTGTCAATCGTATATGTGTTTGGCGCGAGTTGAAAAATGGAGGGCAATGTTGTGGAAGGTGGAGCACCTCCAATTCGAAGGCTCTCAGAAGCCGTCGTCAATCGTATTGCAGCGGGAGAAGTCGTGCAACGGCCTGCTAATGCTCTTAAGGAACTCATAGAAAACAGGTAGTATTATGTCTTAACCAAACAACCTTAACTCTTTAAAGCACTTGATATCTGTCAAATCTAGTTTTTCTTTCAATGTCTTCGAATGTATATTTGTATTTAGCAATATATCATTTTATTTCAACAGTCTAGATGCCAAATCTTCCCTCATACAGGTTGTAGTAAAAGCAGGAGGTCTGAAATATATGCAGGTAATACACTAATAATTATAAATCACCAACCAATAAATCAATTTCGCTCATGTATTTACATTTGCAGATTCAAGACAATGGAACTGGTATACGAAGAGATAATCTCGAAATAGTATGCGAGCGTTTCACCACGTCGAAATTACAAACATTTGAGGATTTATCAAACATTGAAACGTATGGTTTTAGAGGAGAAGCCCTTGCGAGCATTAGTCACATTGCTCATCTTACAATTCAGACTAAAACGAGTGATCAAAAATGCGCTTTTAAGTAAGTATTAAATAAATCCAATTTTCTGTTGAGACAGTGTGTACCGATTAGGGAGTCCATTATCAAATATTCAAATGGTAAAACTGAACCTATCTGGATATATTCGGATATCCAATAAAGGTTATGATTTTTTAGAAAATTCAAGTTTTTTGTTCAATTTAGCCTGGCACATGGCTGTGTTTTATCAATCACTAGCAGTATTTATCAGTTTAAAGATAAATTAGAATTAAAAAGTGATAAATATATTAATCATCATTGATTTTAGGGCGTCATATGAAGATGGTGTACTTAAAAGTTCCATAACTCCCTGTGCTGGTAATCAAGGAACACAAATAACAGTTGAAGATTTATTCTTTAATGTTATCGCAAGAAAAAAAGCACTCAGAAGTCCAAGTGAGGAGTATCAAAAGATATTTGATGTTGTAGGAAGTTATGCAGTGCATAATTGTTTAGTGGGATTTATTTTGAAGAAATTTGGAGAGAATACGGATCTACGAACACCAGTGAAATCAAATCATATCGATAATATACGAACAGTTCGTCAATTAACATTTTAGTTTATAATTATTTATTTGATGTTTATTCCAGTAATTATTTTATGTTAAATTTGCAGGTTTATGGAAATAATATAGCTCGGGAATTAATGGAAATTACTGCAAAAGATGAAACGCTACATGTTAATATTCATGGATATATTACAAATGTTAATTATTCAACTAAAAAAGGAATATTGCTCTTATTTATAAATCATCGACTTGTAGAATCATCCGGTTAATTGAATATATTAATTATTTGTCTTTTCATTGTTTATTTTTTATGTTTATTTTAATATCAATGAAATCATTTTACTTTTAGCTATCAAAAAGGCTCTGGATACAGTATATAGTACTTATTTACCAAAAAATGGCCACTCATTTGTATACTTAAGTTTAGAATTAGGTTAGCATATATACATGTACTTTTATGGTAATATTGTTTAAAATTTCTGTTAATTGTATATTTTTACTACATAGATCCCCAAAATGTTGATGTTAACGTTCATCCAACAAAACATGAAGTTCATTTCTTGTATGAAGAACATATAATTGAAAAGATAAAATTGATTGTCGAAGCTAAATTACTTTCCTGCAATACATCAAGAACTCTTTATGTCCAGGTACTATTTTGAATTATTGCTTGAGAAACCTAATTATTTCACATTTTTTAGAACTGATATGTTTTACAGTCAAGATTACCAGGTGCTACCATTCCTGAGGCTGTAGATTTTGAGGATAAACCAAACAAGAATAATGACAAAACTATTTACGCTAAAAATTTGGTACGGACTGATTCAAACGATCAAAAAATAGAGAAATATTTTGGAGTTACTTTTGATAAAAGTCAAGAGCATACGCCAACAGATAAAGAGGGTGATGTTCTTGATAATAGCATTCCAGAATCAGAAAAGTTAATTGAAAGAGGTGAAGCAAATGAATCTGTCAATAAAGAAACTGAAATAAGTCAAAATGATGGAATCCAAAACAAGTCGCCAAAATCCTACAACTCTTTTATAAATATAGCCCATACACCTAGTCACATAGAACATGTGAATCCCAAAGACTCATTCAAAACTAGACAATTTTCTGCGCCGAGAAATGAAACAAAATTAACAAGCATCAAGATGCTTAGAGTGGAAGTGGAAGAAAAGTGCAATTCCAATTTGAGAGAAATATTGGCAAATTTAGTATTCATAGGATGCATCGATGAATCTAAAGCGCTAATACAACATTCGACCAAAATGTATTTATGCAACACCATCAAATTAATGTACGCATTTTGAATAACATCAAAATATATTTCTAATATGTGTCGTTTTAAGTAAATATAATATTACAGGGAGGAATTATTTTATGAAATTTTACTTTACGATTTTCAAAATTTTGGTTTTATTAAACTCTCCACTTCGCTATCTATCTACGATTTAGCAATGCTTGCTTTGGATTTGCCGGAATCAGGATGGTCACCAGAAGATGGTTGATAATATTTAATAACGTTATCCTTTGAATATATATCGTTTCCTTTCAAAGCTAAAGATGTAATATTTATAGGTGAAAAGAATGAATTGGCGGATCAAGTAAAAATATTATTGACCAGTAAAGCTGCAATGTTATTGGAATATTTTTCGATTGAAATTGATGAAAATGGATTTTTAAAATCCCTGCCTTTATTATTAGGTAATGTTTATTTGAAATATTTCGATATGGAAATTTTAATTCATATAGGAAAAGCAATTTATCTGCATGTTTTTGATTTGTAGAAAATTATTTTCCATTTATGGGCGCTCTTCCTATGTATATTTTACGTTTGGCAACTGAAGTCGATTGGAACTCGGAAAAAGATTGCTTTAAAACATTTAGCCGAGAGACTGCACTTTTTTACTCGCAACAACACAAAAGTCTGGATGAAAAAATTGTCAAAGAACAACAATGGACCCAGGAGCATGTAATATATACGGCGATAAGAAAATATTTTTTACCACCTAAGGAATTTACAGAAAATGGGGCTATTCTTCAAATTGCAAATTTGCCTGATTTATATAAGGTATTCGAAAGATGTTAATGATGCTATCTGAATTATTGTAACTTTTCCACTAATAAACAGATGATTATTAAAACTTTCACTGCTTTTACTACTTTCTATTGTCACATAAACGTAAGAACGCTAAGATCAGAAGACAAATATACACAACTCGGCCTGCAGTTCAACCGCCAAGGGCTGTTTTGACTACTCCCATACTAAAATCTTTACTATGAAACCATCTGATCTTATTGATATTGACCCGACTATTTGATACTACTTGATACCTGACTTTCACCTGTTTGTTCCAGCTATGTCTATTTTTTCAGTTTGCTTCCAGTCTGACCAATTAAATATTGTTTGATTGCACGAAGTTCAAATACTTAGACGCGGCCTAACCACATTTGACTACTCCTAACTACTATGCTTATCCGATTTTATTTTAACTATTGGCCACTTGACTAGTACTTATTCAAAGATTAAATACTTAAATACTCTTCTAACAGCAAGCTGATACTCAGTTTATCTACTATTTATTGCTACTTTTACAAATCATGGTTTGATTGTCACTCGCTTTCTTACATAGTCGACTCTACCCAACAATATGGAGCATGATGAACCTTACCGGTTCGGAACCAAGGTTTAGAACAGAACAAGGACAAGAAGAACATCAAATAGATGGCCTTGAAGAGAAGCATATGAAGAACTTCACATTACAATGTTAATAGCATTGTCTTCCGTTACCTTCTATATCATTTTGAAATCGCCGAACTGAGAGGGTCAATGTTAAATAGGAAAGCACTCGGGTAAGTTGTACGTGGACTGGGAGACACCCTCAGTTGGTGTAGGAGTGAATCCAAGATATACATAAGTGTGACATATGTCTTCACTCTAGTCCGGCAATGCCCTAGCGAGGAAAGGAGGGACTGGACTCTGCATTCCAGAAAGGCCTTTCCAGTAGAATCAAAAAAAGGTCATCTAGAGTAGTTTTCTATTGTCTCCCAAAGAAAACTACTCAGTCTTTAAAAACCTCCCACACTCCCTATCAAGACGGTCACGAAAGCGTTCATCAGTACGTTCATTCAGGAGACCCACTGGGTGAGCGTTCTAAATGAAACTCAAAGGTTATGTTGCCTTCAATATCAAGCGAACAAGAAGGTGAATGTATGATACAGACGAGATGGATGTAACCCCTTCCTGTTAATTGATATTGAAGAGACCCATAGTTCTGCATTGAACTGTTTGTGTCTGTACTATTTCTGATGATTAAAACTTTGATATTAAATCAACGAAATGGATAAAAACGCATTATTGAAAAAAGTAAAACTAGATTCAACAAAATATGAAAAGTTTATTGAATGCGTTATCTATTATTAAAACATTTCTATCATAAGACAAACAATAACAAGTTCAAATTTAAATCAAGAGCTCAACGCATGTTCCAAAAATAAAGCGTAATTGTTAAAATACACATTTTACATGCGCAATACATAAAATAATTGCAATTAACAGAAAGCATTGACACTAGGCTCAAGTTACATAATTTAAAATGTGTAGATTGATAAATAACGTTAATTTCAATGTAATATTGTTCAGGCACATGTGTATAAGTCAAATCAAATTAAATGTTAGATAGCGATTAAAATAATGTCATTGTTTTAATATAAAATGTATGGAATATCTTACTACTTGCGTTGAAATCTCTAGTTGTAATTTTAAACTAACGACGTTAATATTTAATTGAACAGTTCATAAATTTCATTAACAGTCTGTGTCGATGAATCGAACATAAACATATCAAACAGATTAAATATTTTCGCCCCATGAAGCAACGTAATCGACTCGATATACATAAATAAAATACAATGATAAATGAGGCACGTCTTCGGAAGAACAGGTGCGTATAGCTTTTTTTTAACTATATATATAGCACGTATGTACATAGAGTTTATAACTCGTAATTTCTGGCAAAATCTTTCATTTTTAGCAGCGTGTTATAAAGATGTTCGGCATACATTCGACAGCAGTCCTGTTCGAATTTCTCCAATTTCAATACCAAACTATAGGAACTTTTATAAAATGTTAATAATTTCTCATTGTCTTTCTTCCATGCGTTGTTTTTTACCAAGCAAACTTGAATCAAATTCTTCAAAACAAATTGTAGACGTTGTTCAAACAATGTTAACAACTTGAATTCAGCTTTGATGTCATCTTCCGATGATTTTGTTAATTTGCTTTCGGGACTATTGAAATTTGAATGTTTTTCAGTATTTACTTTATCAGTAGAATTGCTATCAGATGATGTATCGTCTATCTCTGTAAATGACGGTTCTTTTTCATAAATTAATTTTAAAACTGGTTCGCATTGTTGAAGTAATTCTAAGGCGTTTTGTAACATTTTTAATTTTAATCCCGTGGCATCTAAAAATACACATTAAAAAATTTAAGAATATTTTATCTATCTGTTGCAAATAACTCGTTAATTATTTTAACTTACTGTTTGCTTGATATTCCATTAAAGCTACGTGTTCCATTTGTACAGTTAAAAACATTATAGTGTCTTCTAGTGGAAGAAAGAATGTAACAGCATGCTCATAATTTAATTTACTAAGAGTAGCAGCTGCTTTTAATTTTGGTGTATCTAACTGAAGTATCTCTAAAAAAATAAATGCAATTAATGCATATCTACATTATTTAAATATATACATTTAAAACAGGACCATTTATAATACCTATAGATGTTGTGATAAAGGGATGCCAGTCTATGATGCAATACTCCGGCTCGAAATTGATATAAGCATTGCCTTGGACCTTCTATGAGCGAACAGCTTCTAAGAGCCAAACGAAGAGCTTCGGCTGCTTCAGCTGCTGCCTGATTATTAAAAAAAATTAATTAAACCCACATATAAAGATTTTTAAATCACAACTCAATCATTTATACGATCAACATACATCAGGAATATTTGGCGGTGAATCTTGCATGAGGCAAGCCTGTGTGAAAAGAGCACTACTTAATTCCCATTTAACCAAATCCCGCACTCCTTCACAATTCTCTCCTGCGAGCAATCGGAGTGCTCGTCCATAATGATCAATGGCCGAGGCATAAAACTTCTTCTGCTCTGGACTGTTATAAAAAATACATTGAAATTAAATTATTTTATAGACAAATATAATTTAATAATAAGAGAACCAACCTGTGATTCTTTTGGTTACAATGTGCTTTAAAACGCATAAATCTGCCAGTATTGCAATGTAATAGAGCCAAATTAGGTAAATCGTTGACTTGTTCAAATATTTTAGCCGATTCCATAAGATAGCTGAAAGATTTTCTGGAAAGTGTTTCATATAATGGCACTTCACCGTCTTTTAGTTCATCTTTATCTTTCTTATTACAGTATATCGTATATTGCTCTGGAAAAAAAAAGATCATTATAATCAAATCCTGCGCGAAAAACGTATTCATAGCAAAATGATTTTATGTACAAACCTTGAGCGTCGTACATAAATTTAACTCCCAATTCGTTTTTAACAGATGCCATTCTTCGCATTAATCCTTCTTTGCGTTCTTTAGGAGCAATCTTTAAAGCCTTTTCATAATATTCACCACTCGTAGCTATCGTAGACTCCAAATCGTTTGGAATTTTTATTTCTATTAAAAATATCAATTGATAAAAATATTAGAACGAGTCAATTTTAAAATATTTCATCATAGCATGAAACTTTACCCGAATTAAGGTCCTTTTTTTTATTTTTCATTTCTAAGTCTATATCTTTATAACTCTGTGTAACGATATGACTTTCAATTTCAGATAGCTTATCGAGTTGCTGTTTATAAGATGATTCATATTTATCCCAATGTTTAGCAAATTGGAACAAAATATCACCTACGCGTTCCAACATAAAACAATCGTCTACTCTTCCATTACAATTCAAGACAGTGTCCAAGACGTTTTGACATTTTAGAGCAATAGTAATATATTTAAATGATAGACCGTATTGGGAATTTGTGTAATATTGTTCAGATAGTGTAGCGCAGGCTAATGAAGCTTTTTCATACAGTAAACTTTTTAAATGAGCCTTCCAAGATGCGTCATCATTTGAAATTGGTTCTTTCCACGATGCCATAGGACTTCCTTTTCGCAAGACAATACCGTCTAGTTTTTGACGCGCATTTTCTATTTCGTCCATATTTGTTTTATTTTGACTACATGATGTCTTTTTTTTATTCTTTGAATCGCGCTTCCGACGTCGGCTTGATCTTTCACTTTTAGATGGTTCTATTTCAGATGCAACGTTTTCAGATTCAGTGTCAATTTCATCGTCTTTATATGGCATAGGTATTGGTATGTTTGATTGCGCCATTTTTCGTTTTTCTTGAGGATGCAATGATTCATAGCCCATCGGAATTGGTTCAAAAGAGCATGCCATCTTGGGATTGTCACTTTCTTTACTGTTTTCAGGGCTATTTCTCTGCAATAAAGATAAATCAATGAAGAAATTATAGATGTTAAAATAAATCTAATTATGAAATTAAATTACGTAAAAATATATCCTACTTTGGTATTATCTTCTTTCGTATCAAAAGTATTGAAAAAATTAAGAGCTGAAAATCCTTCTTCAACATGTTTTATGGCAGTTAAACATCTATCTTCCAATTTACCTCCTACTGTCGGAGGTGGCTCAGATGGAGCTGATAAAGAGTTACGCGGCACTGTCAAACTATTAACTGCTACGTTGTCACTGATCAATTTTTCTTTTTTAAGTCTGCTAGTTTTACCAGTTGTATTTGAATTATTTGGGTCTTCGGTAAATTTTGGACTATTGACCATATTAGAAAAATTTACATCCTCAAATACATTTTCAGGTCGTTTTTTATTAAACGGGACATCATTTGAAAGAGATTCATCTTCATAGCCTTCACGACGACGACAAGTTTTAGGGTCACCACATTCACATTCACCCGATGAAGAACCTATACAGAAAATGAAATTAATTATGACAAATAATTAATCAATTTCAATGAAGAAGAATAAGTGTACCTTTCAAGTTAGGTGCACCAGGGTCAGTATTTGCCGGAATGTACAAGTTAGCAAGCATAAAATGAGAGGAAGCAACGATGTGAGGAAATCTTTCCTTAGGTAAAAGTTTAATACAATTTTCCAGCAACATTTTGATATGACCGGCTTGACATGGGGTTTTCATATTTCTTGCCACTCTATATAATAACATAGCGACCGGTATTGTAAAAGGATTTTGATCAGATGAATTGCCTGCTGAACCACACAAAGTTGTCAAATCATATAGCTTTACAACATCATCATTTGTCCCTTTGAATAGCCAATAAGTATGACCAGCTTTTGTAGCGTTTGATTTCAAAAATGACAAAATATTTTGAGCAACGTTCCTTATAACTTTCGGTGAAAATTTCGAATCTTTTAAATTGGGTAAATCTTCAGTTTTTATAGGTTCATATTTTCTGACAATTCCATCTAAATGATAGCACATGATGACTTCAGGGACGTTGCACATTAAATTATCAAGCCAATAGTCAATTCCGGTTAAAACATTAATAGGTTCGCTTGCTTCTTGTAGTCTTAGGCTGACACAGGGACGGTCAATACCTCCAAAGATAGGCATATCACTACCAATTAGCATCTGAATATCTTCAAATGTCCATACAACATTTCTATTGTATGTATGATTAGAAAAATTGGGATGAGGTATTGTTTTTTGAAGATCAGGCTCAGGAAGAAGAGGTCCACTTAATGGTATTGTAGGCAATTGTAATTCTTTATTGTCATCGTCTTTACAATCACTACCTTTGAATGATGGTAGACTATGATATAGGAATTTTGATATCAAACTTTTTTGTTGTAAAGCATATCTACTTTTATTCTTCATATACATTACTCTATCTTCAGAACTAATGGATTTTAAAAAGTTTTCATAGAAAAATTTCTTCATCCAAGACCATTCCGACTTCATTAAATATTGATAAACATCAAAGTCGTCTAATAGGAGTGAGTTTTCAACTCTATGAACTATCATACTCACCTGAAAAAATATCCAAAATAAGTGAAACAGTATTATTTTTTTATATGTAAAAAATATGAAGAAATATAATTACAACTCCGTTAGGATGATATGGCAGTTTTAATAAACTCTTAATGCATTCGGCTCCTGATACTACGTCTACTTCTCCAACACAATCGGGAAACATGTGAGCCATCCTGAAGCTGTGAATTGTAAAAATAATGAATCAATGTTACAAATTGATAACAGGTAGACCATAAATAAAAATAAAAAGCATCAATCTATTGATGTTTTTATTAAAATACTTTTATTTTCTATACTCTTTAAGAATGCAGATCTTTTACATCAGAAATATTAGCTCAATACTACAGATTAATTTTAATATTTAAAAAACCATCTGTATCGCACATTCAAATTATAATTAAAATACACCCACCAGTGGTTTATTAATTAGTATATAATCTATACATTGAATAAATATGTAAACATATTTCTGTTGAGTTATTCATAGAGCATTGTCTTTCACCTGACGCGGGACTTATAACGAGAGCTGGCAGCATAAATTGAATAATGATAGTCTAGAAACACGCCAGAACACAACTATTAAATTATTCATATATGTTAGATAACTCTCAATTTATGCTGCCAGCTTTCAGTCTATTTGCGATTATCGCGTTAGATCGCTTTTAATGCCAATGAATTACATGGCTTAAGACGTACAAATGTGTCTACTGATAGTACTCGATAGATACACACATGCTTAACTTGACGAGTATGTCACATTAAACCTTTTTTGAATCGCATAACTAAAGATGCACGGGCATGTCTACCGAAAGTATACAAAAGCCGCGCATAGACATAACCCGACAGGAATGTGTTAATATGACTCAATTTTGATATTTGTTCATAATGAAGTCTTTTTATTTACGAACTCTATTAAATGTCTCCATAGATAATAAGAAAATCATATTTTTTGTGGTATAATTGACATTAAAATTTTGAGTAATACGAATGATTAAGATATGCAACCTTTAAATTCAAATCAAACCTTGAAAAGCCAGCGGAATGACTCAGAGCATGTCTCAAGCCGTAGGAGTCAGTAGCACTGCTAAGCCAATTGGACGGAGGCAACTTTAGATCTGTATTACATTGCAATTTAGCAAATCCAACAGGACATTTAACAGACGTATATTTAACGACTGCTGTCGATTTAACATCAGGCGATGGACTTCTAGCATGCTTTTCCTGAAATTCATAAAAATCTTATTAGATTCATCATGTATTAATGACAGTAAGTCAATACAGAACACATGTGTCTTTTTTAAAGGATCATATTCTATTTCTAATTTGATTAAGATGAATAGACAGAGTTGCGTGATTGATACTTCACAAAAATTCCAACCGCGATTCAAATTTTTCATCAAAAAAATTCGTTTTCAAAAAATGTTGTATAAATTGTACGTAGTTTTATAACCTATAGAAAACGTATCTAATTTAATGAAAATATATTTACTTTAGCGTCTGAATCTTGTTTTTCAGCCATGTCTAGTTAACATATGAAATTGTTATTCAATTTGACCGGCGAGCGCGGTAGAACATTCACGAAACGTCCACTATTCTGTCACAAACACACACATTCACATATTTGAACGTCTGGCATTTGGACTTAACAACAAAATATGTGACCAGCTTTTCTACTGCGCAAAATTAATTTATAAATGTTAATAATTCACTAAATTTGAAAATTTTATGATTTATAACATTATTTTACATTTAAAATTTATGGAATATATTTATTTTTACAAAGAAATAATAATATTTTCATTGCAACTTAATATATTTTTATCGTAAAATATCGACATAAATATACCCAAATTTATTAAAAAAGACTGAAAAATTATTTTTAAAAGTTTACTCATTCCGTATATTTAATTATTGTAGTATATTTTCATTGGGTTTGCGACGATTTGATTATAGTTCGTATTTTAACTAATGGCCGCTAAATGTAATGTTACGTCCCTTTTTACGCGCCAGATTGTACTGTACACAGCTGATGCCTAGCTGTCAAATCAAAAATAATACCGAATAGACATAACCATGCATAAGCTTCTGGTTCTAATTTAAAGTTTATATTTTTTATCAAATATAATCTATTTTGTGTTATTTTTTGATTATATATTTATATTGATTCCATTTTAAAATCAGGTTGAATTCTAACCAAATTTCAAATAAGATATTTAGGTTAAGATGAATAAAAATATTATATTTGAAACTTTACATACATGGAACACTAATTACAGTGCCGATTCTATTGAGTGGTGTCCGATAGAATCTTTTCAAAATGTTTTTGTGTGTGGAACTTACCAACTTCGGTCTGATGAAGGTATGACACAAAAAATTAAATCTAAAATTGGAGTATCATAGACGTAATTAATTTAAATTAATTTTTCAGCAGAAAACTGTAAGACTCAAGTTCGTCTTGGAAAAATATACTTATTTGTATTTGACGCCGATGTGGAAATATTAAAACCTATTCAAACAATAGAAACTGTTGCAATATTAGATCAAAAGTGGTCAAACCATGTTATAAATTGTCAACCCTACTTGGCTGTAGTGAACGCAAAAGGATTTTTACAGATATATGCTTTGAAATTACTTAATGAAAAATTACAATTGGAATTAGTAACGGAATCTTCTTTAGATGAAACATCAACAGCCATCGCTACTTCTGTAGATTGGTCTAATAATAAATACGCTGAAAATGATCCGTTATTGGTAGTGACAGATACAACTGGAAATGTAACTGTATTCCAATTGAAAACTGGCACAAAGTCTCTCGATAAGATAAATTCATGGAAAGCACATGATTACGAAGCGTGGATTTGCGCATTCAACTGTTGGAATCCATCCATTATAGTTTCTGGTAATTTATTTGAAAGAAAATATATAGAAAAATATTGAATCCAAAATAATAAATGCGTTTTTTTAAGGCGGAGACGATTGCATGCTAAAAATGTTTGATACTAGATGCGAAATGAAAGCTCAACGCTCAATAATACGTAACGCAGGCGTTACAAGTCTTCATTTTAATGCTAATGATGAACATATTTTAGCATCCGGCAGGTGAGTATTTCCAGAAAAAATATTTTCATTTGTGAGATTTTATAACATTGTCTGGGTATTTTTGTCTTTTCCTATTCTAGTTACGATGAAACACTGTGCATATGGGATATTAGAAAACTAAAAAATACATTGGGAGATATAGGACTCGGTGGAGGAATTTGGCGATTAAAATGGGAACCAAAAAAGCACAAAATCTTATTAGCAGCATGTATGCATAACGGGTTTTCAATAGTCGATTGTGAAGACTAAATCAAAGCCTCAAGTAATCGGTGACTACGATGAGCATGAATCATTAGCATATGGCAGCGATTGGTGCCACGATTTAGGATTGGCTGAAAGCCATAAATTCACAGATGTGTGTAATTTAATAGGGACGTGTTCTTTTTATGATTGTAAAATGAATATAGTAAAAATAATATACTGATTTATATAAATATTGTTATTTAAAAATTTATTTGCTAATCTATTAGACATTATTTTCAGGTAAACATATATGACTCATATAATAAGAACACAATGAAAATTAATTTCATTACATTAGATCTGCAATTTTCCATTGAAACATATAATAAAATTTGTGAATTTATTCTCTGGATTTAATTTATTAAAAACTTGGGTTTTTGAAGATTGACAGCATACTCATTATTTTAATATTTTATGGAAGGATAAGCATGTTCCTTAATATTTCATGAATTAATCTCTCATTGCATACACTTGTTCATCCCAAATCTGGCCTGCTGCCTATTTTTAACCCTTTGCGGTCGTTTGTCTACTCTCAGCCACCAAAGCTTTTTACCGTTCTGGTCGTATGTCTGCTCTCAGCCACCACACGAGGAAGCATACTAATCTTAACTCTATTCATTCATGTATCAGTTTATAACTTCTCTGAATGCTCTTAAGTATCTAAGTGACCTTATCATGACCAAAACATTACTCCGACAAATCAGAAATAACGAAACTCAATATAAAAAATTGTAGTCTTTCCACACTCGCCATGCAAAACACTCCCGAATCAACAATCCCGATCATTACGACACCCATGTCCAAATTGAATACGTCCGCAAAGGGTTAATCCAATTATTGACAAGACTCTATCTACCATTTACCCGCCAGTGATTTTAGAGATATTAAAAATTGCATAGAAAGTTCTTTAACTTATTTATTTTATCATCTAAAGGCAACTTGTGTCCTAGCATATGCATGTATACTACATGCTGTTCTATGAGATTTTCTACACGATTAGATGAACATTTCTTGTTAAGGATTGTCACAACTAGGGGTCCTAAATATTCATAAAATCAATTATTCGAATAATGAATATGAAATTAGTAAAGTATTCGGATATTCGAATATTTTATATATTTATACATATGTTTTTTAACAAGGCAAAATAAGTGTTAAATTTTTACCTGTATCCGATATTTCGAACCTCCTGTCGGGTTCGTGTTCGCAGATTGAATCAATAAGGTGAAACGCTTATTTTCTTGGCAAAAATAATGTCGAAAGAGGGAAGATAAAAATGCAGGACAAATGGGTGCCACACGAACTGTCAGAAAGCTAAAATTGAGCTGCTTGGAAGTGTTTTCTTCGTTGATAAATTCAAATACATAATAATAGTAGTTATTGACACTAAAATAAGTAGAAGAAATTGACACAACAGTTTTTCCCCAAGTCTTCGATGACTAGTTTAAAAACAAAAATGCATCCAAGATTTGAAATAAGTTATATTTATTTGGAATTTATTACGAATAAACTTTCTAATTACTTAGTAAAAAACGAATAATATCCGATTAATTTTATAAACATTCGAATTCACGAATATTGAAAAGAGGGCAAATATATTTGAATATCGAATATTCGATTGGGATCCCTAGTCACAACTTAACGTATATAAGCCATTAAAATTGTTTATTTAGGGTTGTCTCAATATACTAATAAGAACAGTGCAAGATATGCTGACCATTACATCCCAAGAGATTTAATTACGTAGTAAAGATTATTCAATGAGCAGTTCTAATGACCTCTATTCAATTTATTTAAAAATAAAATGGAAACAGCGACTCACCGGTGAGTCGCTGGTGGTCAAATGATTAATAAATTTACAAACTGGTTGAATTCCAGTAGTTAGTAGTTTTATTACACTCACTGACTACAACTCAGTTAATATACACAGTTATTCATATTTTTTTCTTGCTTTATGTTTCTATTGTTTGTTATTTTTTATTCGATGCTCCAAAACTACCTATCAGCCTTCACATCATTTCAACGAAGATCATTGGATTACTACATTTGTATTATAAAATTAAAAACTAAGTAATAATGAAACTGAATTAATCAAAACCGGACTACACAAGTCAATTGCTTTATATACATAAAAATGCAGAATTTTATACAAGTTCGGAAAATCAAAGCAACAGAAAATTTATCTTAATTTAAAGTAACTCTTTTTTATTAACCCCCCAACCTCCTCGCACGTACGTGATACGCGCGCTGCTATTTAGCCATAGCATACTAACCCGTATTACGTACGCCCTTTAAGAAAGAAAAACCCGATGTCTACAAAACGAACGTAACACGCCATCTCCTCAAAAATAACTGGAAGGTAGGGTGATTAATAATTAAATTTGACAACTTTTTGATTAAATCTCATAACACAAATAAATAATAACACATTGCACGTTTATGGAATACAGAATTTCATTTCAGTGATGAGCATTTCATTTTATAATCTTTAGAATCGTATCATCACTAAAATTAAATCATGTATTTTATAAATATACGAGAAATGTTAATGTTTATTTATATTGCAAATATAACAACAAATTCGATCAGCTGATAATTTAGTATCAATGTGTTTTACCCATAGCATTTAATTAGCTGGCATTCGTGTGAAAAGGGTCCAAAAGAAAATTGAGGTAAAAATAATTATATCTCCCGCTTGGGAGAGTTAATGAAACAAAATGGTGCAAAAACATAAGATTCTTCTAATCATTTCTTTTTTATTCAGTACATGAATTAAACTAGCATTAACGAGTGAGTATTTTATTTATATTTACAGTAATGTGATTTCGAATAATATTTTTTACCAAAAACTTTACAAAACAAATTACTTGTTAATAATTTATTTAAAAGTACACAATCGCACTATGTAACAGATATACAGAAAATGAATATAATGTATTCACTATAATTTAGTCATGTATTACAATCTCATTTCCTATGCCATTTCATATATTAAACATTAATAATGCCAACAGAAATCTGACGACTCTGTTAAGCTTGGCAGATGAATTACTACAGTCATATGATAAAATCTTTGTTTGAATTTTTTCGTGCATAATAATTTTTTACTAAGCCTAATTTTTTCTGATAAAACTTACAGTACCCAAAATATTGTAACTATCAATTTGTACATTGTGAGTAATTTTTCGTAGCAATAATGTATCATCACAATTCCCGTAATTATTTTTTAGTACAAAATTTAATACAAACTTGAATTTGATATAATACGAAAGGGCAAAATATTAAAGGTCCTTTTAAACTTTTCAGTCGGACAAATTATTTATTAGGAGGTACGGCGTTTTTATTAAATTTAATAATTAGATATTTTCTAAAAATTCTAAATTGTTTTTTATTGCCTGCAGCGAAACAAGGCGTCAAAAAAGTTACAACTTAAAAATGAGACAAGATTAAAAATTGATATTTACACAAAAATAATTATTCACATTACCCTTTGTATATAAAAATTGGAACTGAAATCTACAATTTTTCTTTCAATTTTACATCCATTATTCACAAAAAACATTATTTTATTAAATTTATTTAAAAACGAAATTCATACTTTTTCATTAGTATTTTTTTTATCACTTTGAACAATTATAGCATTCACAATATTCATGATTGGTTCTGTGCGTACAAAACAAGCTTGGATTGTATGGCTTTGATGATGTCAATTTAAAGGTCTTTCTTGAATATTTTAGAAATAGGTAAAAGAGGAAATCGAAATAAAACCATTTTAAATAAAAGGGGTACCTGAAAAAAATATCGTTTTTGTTCTGACTATACATAATGGTCAATTGTGCTTTATTTGCCAATTCTTTCTTTCCACCTTCTTTTACCTCTATAAAAAGCACTGCAGCTCTCAAAATGTTTATATGCGGATCTAAATATATTTTGATATTCAAAATAAAATACCAATCCCAAAAATGCATTTAATGTGCTCAAAAAGATTGTAGGTATTCACAAATGTTAAATTATATTTTAATAATCATGAATGGAAGACAGATCAATTTAAGTGTATGTCATATTAATTGTTATAAGTGAGTCAAATATAATTTCTATTAACAGATATATTGCATTTATTAATTTAACTAAAATATGAAGAGAGTGAGGAGGTAAACAATTCGTCATGTTACGAATATTTTAGCTCATTTTCCATCTGATAATCACATATATAGATTAATGGAGCATCGTCAACCCATTAGTTTTTATAAAAATGGGATTAAAAATTGAGAGATATGTGGTTAACAGTCTTTTCCAATGTGGGAAATTATATATAGATTTCTTCTAGACGTTTACTTTTTTGCATCTAAAAACGACATTATTTTCCGGTTTCCCATTACAATCATTTGATAAACAGTAGATTTATTTAACTAGTCACATATTTCTGCATGAAAAGGTTTTTATTCGAGCCTAAAAATTATTAGCAAATCAACTGCAAATTAATATTTTATAATAAATAAAATAATCCATTTCATTGAATGTAATTTGATATGAGCTTTTGAACAATTAGTAATATAGCTGAGGACAACAAAATCAATAGATATTGAGTTTTAGGCTAAAGGGCATAATCCTCTACTGAATGAATCCTGGATAAAAATGTGCTTATAAAAAATATGAGTAGTAATACTTTTGAAGCCAGTTACGAGGATCCAGCATCAAAATTTACTGGTAATTAATAAAGGTAGCCCACATTTCAATTGACTGAAATTTTGAGGATTACAACCGTTATACCGCAACCCATTAATATTAAAATCATAACCAAAGAAACAGTATGGATTGCAACATTAAAATATCTTATATAATACAATCTTAAAAACAGATAATAAGACATCATTAGACTTATTTGACAAAGCATAAATTTAATTTTAAAACGCATCACCGTGTTTCATTTAAAGCGCATAGCAAACATTCTCTTTAACAACAAATTAATTCTTTCTACTTGGTGAAAAATTTAATCCGAGCAGTATCGATTGTTGAACGAAATCAAGATCAAAATAAAGTAACTGTAATATCATTATAAATTATTTTATTAACAATTCATAGTCACAACATAAATACTTTCTCTATTCTATATACATTTGAAATGTAAAGGCTTCAAAACAACAATTCTCACCTTTAATTTGAACTATCTCATAACTTTGATACATTTCGATAAATCAAATCCAAAATTCATAGGCAATGATTCGATCGAGTGATAAGATTTAAGAAATAAGTACAATAAATAAAAACATCAAAAAATTCGCGTGTTTTCATTCTCCAAAACATCGACTATTGAGCACGTAAATATTTTTTAACGTAATTTCTACTTCGATTAAAGGTGTTAATTAAGAAACCGATCACCACGAAAAAAGGCCCATTACAAATTACAATATTAATTACATCCACATTTAATTGTTCAAAAAATAAACAGCTATAATATAAACGTTAAAGGCAAATTTGCAGGTTGTGATGTAGCATTGTGCAAAAATATATTTTTATATTGTCCACAAAAATGAATGCAACATGCCATCTAATATTAAGGTGGTCTGGTGTTAAAATTTGTAAAATCTTATAATTTATTTGAAATATAATGGAGAGTCTTTCAGTTTCATTTTATGCTTTTATTATGTCTCGATTTCTATCACTTCAACTTTACAATCGTCATAAATTACAGAAACAGTCCATAAAATAAAAACATAGAACGGAACCAAATGTTGTGCATTATATTTTAAATATACTATCTAATATTATGGAGGAAACGATTAAGTTCAGACGTGTGCTTAAAAATTATTTAACCGGCACTAATTTAGTTTCTACGATAAAAAACATTTCGGATAACAAGTGTTAGCTTGCCGATACATATATTTGTTGGATGGACACTGCAATAAGTTTTTGCATATCCAAATATTTCATTGCAGAAAATATATTTCGAATTTAAATTAGAATATTTTAAGATATGCCCTAACTGAAAAAAAATATTTTAAATCAAATTTAATATACTTTTGTTGTTAAAAAATCTATTAAAAATTATATTGTTCGTAGTATATCTATTTAAAACTATATTATCGTCTTATCGATTCTTTTTAAAAAATTATTCTTATGAAATTTTAAAAACCAATGCTATAAATGGTAATATTAAATAAATTTAAATCCTTTTCAATAATCCAAAGTTCTGCATAAAATCATGAATTTGCGACCAAAAGACTGCATAAACCTATTAAAATTTGAATTTTAACTTTTTCCGATGCTTAGTATAAATGCTCGGTAGTGGTCTGCATGAGCTAAATTTCAAATTTATAGCAGTTGCTGAAACATTCAGACTTAGCTCAGCTTGTAACGTAGATTCATTTCTGGTGCCATACTTGAGCTTAATTTTTTCAGCTTTTAAATGTATTTTTAATAGAACTGTACTTTTGCCAGTGATCTCGATTTGACTTATATGTCCATGCAGACCTTCAGTTTTATAAGGAAACATTCAGGTAACAAGTTTTAATTATACATATGCAGCATGCCAACAAATAAAAACATCAAATCTTTGCTTTCGTTTAGATTTTTTAAACACTACTAAGAAGGATTTTTGTCTAGTAATTTATGTATCTTACAGCCCATTGAAATGGTTTTTTGGGAATATTAGTTTGTAAGAAGTGGAATGTTTGCACAAGGAATGATTCAAAGCATAGTTTTATCAATTAAAGTACTTTTCATGCAGCTAATATAGTATTATCAGCAAATCAAAACAAATTATACAAGCGTGTCAAAATATTCCCATTAAACATACTAAAAGTTTCAGAGTTCAATGCACGTTAATTAATATTTAGTAATAAAATATCATATTCAAATTTTAACAAAATATTTTACAGGCACCTAACTTCAATTTAATAATGCACTTTTTATAGCAGTTATACGTTTAGTATATTTTACTTCAGATTCAGACTATTTAATGACAGTGATATTTTTATTATTTTGTACAGGATCTACTTATGAACTGATTTAAATTTTTATATCAAATAAATGCTTTATTATACTTCAAACATGAAGTGAACAACATTTATTGCTAGCAATTTCAGCGTCCTTATTCGTTTTTATCAATATTCATATTAATGAAATGAAAAATTAAATACGATACAAGCATTTGACTGATCAATGACTGCTAATTGAATATGAACCGAATAATTAAATCAATGCTGACCTACAGTATAAGTACGATAATTGCGTTTTATAATCTTTTAAAGTTCGTAAATAAGAGCTCTTATAATTTGTTTTTTATTCCTTTAAGTATCACTGAAAGTTTGTTTTCTAAACAGACGGGTTAATCTATGCCATATATAGTCTTTTAAATATTCGTTTATAAAATTAACCATCATCTTTAATCTATAAAACGCAATTAATGCATATTATTTGGGATAACTATAAGAATCACATGAAATCAAGAATGAAATTTCACATATTGAGAGTTTTAAAAGGAAATGGGAAAAGATAACATGCAAATAAATGCACTAATACAAGCTTAGTAAAATTATGCTTTGTACTGTTTGCTATATTTTACAGATATTTCATTCGGATTATGAATTATGATTATAAATGTAATTACATGGCAATTACTTGATTGATGAGCAGTAATATTAAGCAAACAAAATTTAAACAAACTTTCTGATAGATATAAAAAAATCATTTAAAAATGGAGTTTATATTTCATTATTCTTCATAGTCACGGGAGTAAAACAATTCCCGCCAAATAGGTGTATTAATACAAAAATTATAACATACCATAGTCAAACCATCGATAGCAAAATAATATATTGTAAATGATGACAATATTGTATATAACTTAACATGACTGCTTCCCATTTTACTGTAAAAATATTTGTGTTTTGAATCATCTTTTAGTAGTTCATATTAAAATCAACTTAAGAAGTGTCTGTGGAGTATTTGTTAATGTAGAATTAAAAGAAAATATTTTACAACGACAATTTATGCAGTTTTTTTTATTTTTAATGCAATGTATAAAATTTAGTTCGATTTATCAAAATAAATATATTTAAAAAAAACGTCGAATGAGATTTTGCTACATGGCTAATTCAAAAATACTTCAATAAAACAATCTTCTAATATGAACGTAGATTTTTAATATCTCATATATTAAAATATATTTAGCAACCTTTTTTTTTTCATTTAGTTGAAATTAAAACGTGGAAGATATATAATTTTGTAATGGATTTTTTGCAAGTACTGCAAAATATTTCTATACAATGTGTGTGCAAAATATACAACTAAAAGAACTATACAAATAAAATAACTTATAGATAACATATTGATTATTCAATCTACGAATGACGGTGTCACTATTTGATCTTGAACTAGAAACTAATAAAAGCTATGATATCACTGGAAAAAGAAAATGACATATCAAGTTAAAATATTGCTAGATTTTCAAAGAATAGTATTAAAATAACCTGAGTTTTTCGTTTCCAGTTCTAACTTATTATCTTTTTAAAGACAGCATTGCAATAACAATTATGAAATTGTCAATTAATAATAAAAAAAAACAATTTGTATACAAAACAGATTTTTAACAACATAAATGTTCCGAGACTTTCAGAACGATAAAATCAGTAGTGCCATAAATTCGCTGAGAATATATTATCCAGTTTTTCTTGTATTTGAAGGGTTGTTAACTCGTTTAATGCCATAGTACATTTTGAGAAAATACATACCTGTACAAACAAATTATACTGTATATTATGTATGCATATATATCATCATCATAAATTAAGATCTATAATTTTGAAAAAAAAAAATTATATGCATTCGACTCAGGGGCACCATATAGGACACATTCTACCAACTAATGCAAATTTCCGACAAGCCTCGGAGCTATACTGACCTAAAATTGAGCCATAATGGGAGCTTCAAAAGAATTAGTCGAAAAACCAACAATTGGGAGGAGTACATGGAACTCGCGGTTCGGCTTGCTGTATTCACTAAATGAATGTGCGTGTCGTAACATGTTATGTTACTATGAAATGCTCAGGTTCGTCACCACCTTTACAATAGGTTTATCGACAAATAGTTTTGGATTTATTGTTGATTAACTTTTTGTTGATATGCCCTAATTTTAAGACAATTATGGCACTACCAATAGTTTATAGTAATTCAAATATCTTTCCACTTATGTTGATAAAAATTATTTTTTTGTATTTTGGTCCTTAGGAGGTAAAAAAAATTCATCAGTTAACATAATGTGATAATAAATAAATCTAATTATTGATAAATGTTATTTTTCTTGTGTTAACAATTGGTATAAATTCATATTTAATTAAAAGATAATTACAAACATTTAGTTTTATTCAATCGTTTATTCTAAGAGTAATCTGTTTCTGATTTTTCTAAAACCACAACTAAAATTGTATTAAAAATATAAACTAAATGTTTTTAATTATTTTCAACTAATTATCAATGTCCCAACTAAATCTACAAAAAAACATTTGGAAAATACAGTAGAAGTTCTTTTTATCGAAGTTAACCATTTACGCGGTAAAATATACTTTATATGAAAATAAGGGAATCATACACATGACAAAAACATACAGATCTAAAATACAAATAAGTTTTAATATAAGCCAAAAATTATTCAAACAGTAAATTAAAAATAATAAAAAGAAGGCTTCTACTGTTACGAGTATGTGAAAATAGAAACGAAATAAAAATCATAATACAAAGAATATGATTTAAAAGACAAACTACTTAATGGTATAAAGTCAACTTAACTTACAATTTTTGTGAATCCAAAATGGCAACAAAATAAAAATGAAACAGAACAATGTAATATTATTGGATGTGTTTTAGTGTATATTAGTTTAAGATCCTATAGATATAAAAAAAATCTGATACCAAGACCAAAAGGATTTACAAGAAATATAAGTCAAAGCAACAATATATCATAAACACAAAACGTATATTTAATATATGTAACCAATATTCATAATAAAGAATAATATTGACTTGGTGCACATTCATCAAAACTACATAGCTCATAAAAATAAATGAGAAATTACAAGTGCCTTTTACAGAAGAAAATTCGACCAAATAACAAGACACCATTCAAAATGAAGATAATTATAACTGATTTTCTAAAGATATTTTTCACAAAGCCATAAACATCATCATAGCTAAATGACAAGCATCATTTGCTGAAACAAATAACAGTAAAACCTCAATTTAGTGAGATAATTTATAGATGAATACATACAAAATCAGTTAAATTGGGAGAAATCTGATCTAAGAATCGAAATGCTAGATTATTGAATAATGGTATACCCCTATAAAAATCGCATTAATATTAAATAAAACAATAACTCCGATGTAACATAGAAAAACCAATTTATCCAAATGATAAGTCTCACTGGTTTTTATAGGTTGCATAGCGACTGATTGAAACATATAACTATCTTTGGTGCACAAAATACTTCGATGTAAAATAGACGGGCAGAAGCGTCAAGAAAAAATAGCATATATATCTCTAATTTCATACCATTTTCAAAGCGTTTAAATAACCAAATAGAAAACTATGCAGTGTATCACGTTTTGCTTGTTTTGTAATTTATACCATTGGTAATCTTATATTATTGCACAATGTGACTTGCCAACACAGACAGTATCGATTATAAGTTTCGCTAATACCGATAGAAATTAGCACAATATAGCACTTAAATCCTCTCCTAACTATACTTACAATTGGGCGTTGACTGTAAGCCTATAAGCTTGGGTATTTTCTGGAGACGAAAGCTAAAAGAGTTCAGTCTCATTTGTGTTGTATAGGGACACTCAAAATTTTACTATAAATTCTCTGGCTCAAAATCCTATCACATTTATGAACTTACTAGTCACCAATTATTTGCTTGAAAACTATTTTTCATGCTTATTATTTGTTACACATTTACATACATATCATTTACAAGGGTCATCAAGTTCAGATGCTCTTTTAAGTTTTTTATAATTTGAATCTTCCAGTGTATACAATAAAGCATTTTGTTTTACACCACGTTCTTCAAAAATTAATATTCCACATTTAATTGCATTATTTTTCTTCAAAAAGGTTATACATATTTATTTTAAAGCCAATATAGTATAAATAATAAAACTACAGCATAACAATTAATTTGAAAAACACCCTAATAAACTTCATATAATGTAGGGTATCACTGATATAGAATTAAGGAAATCCGTCTGTTAAATTGAGGTTTAACTGTTATTAAATACTTAAATGGATGCAAAAAATAAGAAGAATTAAGCTCAAGAGATATGTGTGATTAATAATTTGTGTGGTAAACACTTATTGATGATTTCACATCATATCTTATGTATAATTGCACATCTGCCAGAGTAATTGTAAAGCTGATACATCATTTTTAACACATAATTGTCAGTAAATGACCTATTTTATACTCGCAACAGGCCAAGTTGTATTAATTTATTTGTGGCATAGTAAATATATTTTTGAGTATTTTACGGCATTCTAGTAGTGTGGTTTTATGTGAAAATATTTTAATTTTATTCTTCTGATTCAAGTAAAAAAAATTACATAAAACGCACAGTAAAATATGGATATTGTGCTATTTTAACCGACAAATATTATAAAAATGCTTCTGCGTTGACAATAAGTGTTAAAAATGTGTTAATAAAACAACAACAAAATAAAAGGATATTGATTTTTTGTCAAAAGTTTATAAATCCTTTTAGATACAAAAAAACCGCTCTTTAGTTATGTCTTTCATTGCTTTCACCGTTTAGAGAAAATAGCTTATAAAATACAGTTTAAAATTGCTGTAATACATGTGTGCAGATAAGATATAAATCATTCCACTATATCAGCACAGTAGTGTTTAAAAAAAGGTCAGAAATTGTTCAATGAACGATTTCTAATAAACAAAAACTGTATTCATTTTATTAAATATCAATAAAAACCAGACTATTGAATCTAACACGATTTTTACTAAAATAAATTTAAAAATACATGTGATATTATCCTAATGATTTGCAAATAAGCCTACAAATGTAAGTCATCTTTATATTAATAAAAGTCTTGTTGAATCATTTTTTTAATAAATTTTTAGGCAAAAAGTAAATATTTTGTATGAAAAGCTCCTTTACATAAATGATAAAATAAGGAAATGCCACAAAATCATTTACACCAAGGATTTGTAAATAATGTTGCACATTCCGGTTTAAATTATCATCTATGTTGCCATTTTATTCTTTAAATACAAATTTTGATTTATGAATTTACTCATTGTTTTGCATTAAATTATGTACCATCAGCCATACATACTATGAGGATTGAACAAATTAAATAACAAAAAGTGAAACCGTTAATTATACTAATATATGCAATTCAATTTTTTTGAATTAGCAATTTAAAAACATAACAACCACAATTCTCGTTAGAAAAGAAATCGAAAATACTGAAATGTTGATATTTTATAATACAGAACACACATGTAAATAAGATATCACTGGAAAACTAAAAAAAAAGAAAAATTATACAGCACAGAGCGACTAATAAATAATATATTATGGTTATTTACCATGCACATTATGGAAAAATTCCAATTTGCTACAAATCAATTCATTATTGATAGCAAACTAATACACAACAAATAATTCAAACGTTAGCGTAAAAACATCCAAGACATTAAGCATTGACAGGAGGCAAGAAGCAAGGTGGCTACATATTTTTGTACAAATATAAGACATCATCACTTTTTGGTGCATTTTCACTGAAGGCAGGCCAATAATTAGGACCATGAAAAATGAAAGGATTTACGTTTTTCATCTAAAAATTATCTTACAAAATATTATCAGAACCAAAACTATGAACTCAGTTCGAATACCTATAAAACATGTGTCAATATCGATAAAATACAATATACTGGATGAAGTGTAATTTGGTCACTGATCAAAGCTGAATAATAGTCGTTGTTCAATCACAGGCTGTGTTCACTTGACAGAAGCTCAAATGTTCATTCACTACACATATCTACATTCTTCTGTGGGGGAGGGGTAGAGGGAGAAAAAGGTTCTCGAGGATCAAAAACGTTTTCATCACATTAAGGATAATTAATTACTTAGTTAGGAATGACAGTGGCTAGTATGAGTGTCCTGTCAAGGTAGCCCATGTTCTCTACAATAAACCAAAAAATTATCTTCACTCAAAGACCAGGATTCGGCACGAGCACAATTAACATGCATTTTTTTCTGACAACCCCGCTTTATACAAGCAACAGTCGCTCCGAGAAAACTACAGAAATCACAACGCATGGTACAGCAACTCCATACGGCAGCATCTAAACCGACTATTTTGGCCCCGACTAAATATAGTCCGGGAGCCCACACAGCACAGTCTTCATGTAACCACACTTCGAATGAATTTGTTCCCGCTTCTGTCATACCTATGTACATTTCTTCGTTTGGGAAAATAGTTTTATCCTCGTTTAAATCGATATCTAATTTAATTTTTTTCCCTCGCATTGATTGTTTATTTTGCATGAATGTACCCAGTTTCAACTTCCCTTTAAAAAGAGTGTCGTGCGGATCGTTCATCATAGAAGTATAATCCGGACATTCAGTAGAAATGATGTAAGGACCAAAAAGATCTCCCATATGTTGCGTCTTTCCATTTAGTAAACTACCGTTGATATCATGATGTGTGGATCCAGTATGTGGACCTTTCTTACAAAACACACATATCCAACTAGTGTCTGTGGTTGTGGCATCATATTTCATACTTAGAGTACTTGTATGTAGTCCTTTTGATTTAACTTTGTTTCTAAAATTACTGTCAATGGCGAGAGAAGTTTTAGCTTTTAATGTTTTAATTTTCTGAAGAGGTTTATCTACATCTTCTTCGTGGATCGGAGTATTAATAACACTGACAGATAAAGGAGAATCTCTTGGACCTCTAATTTGCACATACGGTCCCCGTGATTTACTGGAACTAGCATTGCTACCTGAATCGTAGGAGTCTTTTGGAGGCAATTGATCCAATTTACGATTAGTCTTTTTGCCAATATTAATTTTCATTTTTTTTGAATTACCAGCTGGAGATGCATTACAATTGTACTTTTCTCCACAGACAGATTTTCGTTTTAAAAGTTTTTGCTTCTTCTTTGGTGTATTCTCATCACTAGATAGAAGTCCTGAAGAGGTGGCATCACTATTTTTTCTAATTGATCGTTTTTTTCTCGTCATTTTACTTTCTATGTTAGGAGGAGCATCATTTAAAAGTTCAGTATTACCTTCAGTAATTAAGCCACTAACGGGATCTAAAGATTTATCAGCTGAATCTGATTTTGATTCTTCTATTCCAGCAAACATTTTTTCCTAACTCATTTTCTACTTCCACAAAGCATGTAGTCGTTTTAGGATGAGCTTTGATATTATCTCCTGGTATAGAAGGAAAGTTTTCAGTCGATTTAACATCAGATTCTTGTTTTTTAACAGGCAATTCCGCTTCTTTTCGCTGTGAGCCAGTCAGTTGAATCAACAATCGCACTTTCTTCTTTTAAATTCATAGGTTCAGGCTGTGGACTGCCTAAAACCTGGTTCAAATCTTCAGTGAGCGGAGGAGCAGTCATGGGACTCTTTTGGGATGCGTCAATGGGCAAATTCGAAGTTTGACTTGAATTGGATTCTTTATTTTTAACGTTTGCATCCGTAGGATTCGTAGAAGCTATAACCGCTGCTATATTATCAATTGTTTCAGCATCGGAAGATATTCTTCTTCTCACATTAGAAAGCACTGAAACTGCATTTTCTTCCACTTTGGATTCAACCTTTTCAACAAATACTCCATTGTCTATTGATACATTTTTATCAGTAGTTTGTTCAGTGGAGTGTAAAACTGTTTCTGGTTCTTGTGATTTTACTACGGTTATTCGGCAAACTTCATTTTCTGAATGATTACCATTGTCCAAATTTATGTCTTTTGTACTAGATATGTTTTGGGGCGCACTAAGCAAAGTAAGCTCCTCATGATTTCCTTCGAGTGAGTTTCCACTTTCCACTCTCGTTGTTTTTAACTGTTTTCGTCTTCTTCTTGATTTACTACTGTCACTGGACGACCCGTTTGAGTCTTCATTTGAAAAATGAATAGATGATTGTAGATCTTCTTTAGTACATGCGGTGCTTTCCTTTATTACAGTTTGAGATTCTAACAGAGGAGGTTCTTTAACAATTGGTATAGGACTGGAATCTGTATAAATTGTAGATATATTAGTAATTTGTACATTTTCTGGATTTGTTCGCAGCGGAACTGTCCCTCTTTCGATACTCGTGGATGTTTCACAAGGCGGATAGAGAGATGCATTAACGATCGGCATAATATTAAAAGATGAGGAAGATCCCCTACTATTACTGTCTTCTAATGTATGCGCACTCACAATAACGGAATGCGGAGAAGGCGTATGCTGAACGGGGGTTATGACAACACCATCTGATCCACTGTTTAACCGTTCTAAAATAGAATCAACTTTTTTCACAGGACGCTTATTTGCCGACTTGGGAGATTTCGGGCTATTTGAACTCTGATTCATGGAGTTGAGGGTGGGACTCGAAGATTTACAGTGTTCTGGATTTTTTGAAACAAAACTTGAAACTTGATGTAGTTTAGTTATTTCTGTTGAATCTAAGTTGTTTATTTTCGTAGCATCTCGAACGGACAAGCTCATGGGGATCGCCAAATCTCCATTCTGATTGCCATTTCGTGGCGATCGCGTAACAGAGAGATCCATAGAGCCCATTGAACTCAGCGCTGAGCCTGGAGAATGACGAGAAAATCCCAAGCTATCGCCTCTAACCATCATGTTATCTGAAAGTTAAATACATTTCTCTAATTTATACAGTAAAAATAAAGCTTAAATTTAAAGAAAAAAATAAAGTATCGTAAGCACATTTAACTTAATTATTGCTTTATTTTTAAGGATTTAATTTTCACCTTAAAATAAAAATAGTTTTAATATAAGGTAATTAAAACTAATATAAGCCGTATTTTTCAATTATTCAAAGATAATATAATTAAAAGCTAATCATAAATACGGTCATAGTCCACTTATTTAGCAGTATAGAAATTAGACAATCGCTGAAAAGCAAGATTGTTTCTTTTTTAAATATAAAAGGTGTATTAAAATCAATTCAGTATAAAATAAGTAAGAAAATTGTTACAAAACAAGAAGTGAAGTTTCAAATTTTAAAACCATTTGAAATACTGCATTTTAAGTTTGACAAACAAAAAAAAAGTTGATTTCATACATATTTGCATGATGTTTTAAAAATGCTTTTATGTATATTATTAAAATTATAATAAAAAACTCATCACCTCTTAGAGATTCAGTCCGCGCTTGACTTCTATCAGAAATCATCTGCTGAAGATTGAAAAGTGGATTTGCCACTCCTTTGGGACCATCTGGAGGAGGTGTGTGCCTGTATAGAGAGACACCTCCTTTCATTCCATGAACGATCTCCGGTGGAGTCGGAGTATGTCTGTACAGAGAGTTCGATGCACTTTTCGCGTTCTGTCCATCTGGAGGAGTCGGCGTGTGTCTGTAAGCTTTCAGGGCAGGTTCTCTGTCTGGAGGTGTCGGAGTGTGTCTGTACATCGGGTTTGGCGCCGTCTTCAAAATTTGAACATCGTGGGATGGCGGAGTCGGCGTATGTCTAAAGAGGTTGGAAGATGTTTTGACACTCTGCTGATGTTCGGGGGGAGTCGGTGTATGCCATGTCAGCGGAGAATGCGACAGAGGACGATCCGAGGACATGTGAGCCGCCTGCGGCTGTCGTGGATAATAATTCGGTACCTGAAATTTTAAATAAAAATATTAACAAATAATACAAAGATTGATTAAAAAGCTCACTGAACTCACATAAATTTAAATAATTTAGATGAGATGCAAATCTAATATTTATCTTATGAGGTTTTGTACAGACAAATATATCAATAATGAAAAAAATACATCAAACTTTGATCATCAGTGCATATTTTTAAGATGAATTGCAATTTTGATTCTGAAATGTGAAGAGAAGAATCCTTCTGTTTAATCATTCCCCTGATTGCTCATTTCTCATCATATCGAGGTGTAAAGAAATCGACTGAAATGTTTCCCATGGGCACAATTTCGTAAATTGAAATAAACAAAAATAGAATAAGGCTGGAAACATGAACACAAAACCTATTATTGGAATGCCTATCTGAGTCTTGCCAAATTAATTTATATCCTTTCTTGATAAAAATTTTGCTTAACTAATCTAATTGTTTGTGATATAAATTCCAATTCAGAATTGCTTCATGAACCACATAAAATGTATTTTGCTTACAATGGACTTTGGATAAAGATGACAGTGGTTGTACTGTATTAATGAATAGGAGTGTAATGAACAATTTGCTGCTGCTAATTATTTGGTTAAATAATGGATCACTTTTTGAAGTAAACAATTTAATAACACCTGAATTTAACTAATATATTAAGGAATTGAAATTATACAAAAAAAAAATTAAAATGTATCCTAAATTCTAACCATAAAACTACACAATATCAAAATTTAAACTGAAATTATGTTAACAGTTATACATATTTTCACAAACAATTTATACACTAAAGTATATCACTTATATGGACATGTAATGGATAACATATCTAAGTTGTTGATGCCTAAGAATGAAATTTTGCACCTTAATATGTTACTTATGATATATTAACAATCCTCAAAGTTAAAAGTACAACACAATATTAGTTTTGATCATATCAATGTGTTATGGTCTTATGTTAAGAAATATAAGTAATTAATATAAGATGCACCTCCTTGAATACTAAGTCTTCATGAATATGCACTCAATTAAAATTATGTGGTTATTGCTTAATTTAGCTATGAATAGAATTAATACCTTTGGGTGCATTTTAATTAGTACCATTACATTATCTCCTTGATTGATTTTTTGCATTCACTAATGATTTATTCTTCTTTTGATTCAAATTGAAAGTAGAGTTGTAAATAAATGTTTGATAGAAACGACACACACGACCCGAAGTGTCAGTTGGCTTCGAACCACAACACGTCGTTACCGATCGAAACTCGCGGAATTATCAAAGCGTCCGCGCGCTGCAATCTACCGCGTCCCCATCGAGTGCCTTTTGGGGCCTTCGAGGCGGGAAATATGGATGAGGGAATCGACGACGACTACGCTTAGAATGTTTCGAAATTGGCGACGTCCGTCCGCTGAAAGATTCGTATCGGTAGGCGACAAGTCGCGTCCTCAGGCCGAGCTCGGTTAGAATGCGCTCGGTGGTTCCGCACGGAGGGCGAAGGAGAGACGCTCTCGGAGCGGACGAGAGCGCGTCGTCCTTTGATCGGGAGGACGGTTCGCTCCTCGGCGGCGTTCGACGGTCGGCGGACGGCCGTCGGCGTCACTGTCGCGAACTCGAGACACTCGCTCACTTGTAAATGATTCCAAGTCGGTTGTGGCTGAGGCTGAGGCTGAGGCGCGGGGCCGCGCGGCGGAAGCCCAGCCATGTCAGCGGGGCCGCATGCCGCCAGCCGCAGCCGCAATGGAGCCGCCACCACCTCTGCCAGAGGTACCGACGGTTCGAGAGCGCAACCGGGACCCGCACCCGTACACTTTTCACCTTCTTCTTCTTTTACTTTTTCGCGTCCTTCGAGACGGAAAATTTTCAAAATCAAAAATATTTTTATTTACAATCCTTGACGATGAAATATATTTTAAATAATGAAAATAGTTGCTAATATGATAATTCATTCATTCTATATAAATATTATGTAAAATAATTATATCGTTTGTCTAATTATAAACTCAATTATTAATTTTAGAGCAGATTTAAAATTAAAATAAACACCCAATGTTTTATAATAAATAAAATATTGTAATATTTACACCCTATTTATAATATTCGTGAAATTGGAAAGATATCATCATTTAGGCTTAGATTACTAATATAGTTGTCTATGATAACTTTCCATTAAAAAAATATTTTACTAGGATGATTAATATTAAATATGTGCATGAAATAAATGTGTAGATTATGTAAAAGTGACAATAATATACTGAATTCATTTTTATTCAATTTAAATTGAATCATATTTGGAGCAATTTTAGCAAGTTTTGGTGAAAATATTTTCCGACTCAGACGGCTGGAAATGTGAGAAGCCGACCTGTAAACAAACATCATAACAAACCGCTGTCAAGTCTGCTCCCGGCATTGATATCGATCTACATAAAAGTACGCGCACCCGGATATTCAAATGGCTGCTCGCGAGTCCGGAGACATTTCCGACGATGGATCCGATGATTCGGCGGCGGAGGAGTTCTCAGTCAGACTGAGCGGACAAGTGTGCCGATTGAAGAACATGCAGACGGCCCAAGCGGCAGTACGTTGGCGAACGATCGCAGGTTCCGGTTGGCGAAGAGTCTCCGGCGTACCCGAGGGTCTCAGTCAACTTTCCATTATCTCTCCTGATCGCTCCGCTGTCATAGCTCTACCCTTCGATCTTACATTTCAGAGTAACACGCCTAGAGGCTGTGAGATTTTCTTTTTTTAAAGAGATTTTGTAATATAAATTATGTTTTTCATATAGTCATATTAGAGTATTTGTCTCAATAGGGCCTCAACTAGTTTTTACAGTATATGGGATCAATTCATGGGGGACCGAGACAGTTATAGGATATGGACGGACTCACATTCCCACTACCTGCAGTACGCGAACCAAAACAATTCCTTTGTTTGTGCCCAGACCTGCGACGATGTTAGGCGAGTTCATGTCATGGATTACTGGCAAATCTCCTGAGCTTTCAAACTCAGATGTATTGGCTGACGGAAATGATACATATTGTAAGCATTAATCAATTTGCAATTTAATTAATGTTGTTTTATTTATTAAATCAATTATTTTTTGATTGCAGTGCTTCGTACGACATCGTGTGGATTTGTAGATGTGGAACTAAATGTTATTTTTAGAGGATTCAGAGAGTTGGACTATGATAATGTGCCTGGTATGAGACAAGAATATGATGATCAGATAGTAGTGTTTTAATTATTTCATGTTTGAACAAATTAATTTAAATATCCTGTTGTATTTATTTTTTTAAATTAAAACTGTCTAGTCATTTTATAAACAGAAAAAAAATCATCAAAGCATCATATATGTAAAAAAATGATTTCAAGGCTATTAAAAAATGAAGTCGATAGATCGGCCAGCTTAAATATATTTTAGGGTGAAAAGATTTTCACTTAAAATACCATTAAAAGATGTCTCTAGTCAAATAAAAAGGACTGGGATCACAGTCTCCCGTGCTCAACGAGTGGCGCGCCGAGGACTGTAATCTCCGTCTCCCGCATACAATGTGTTAATTGCTAGTGATTTTTTATTTCAAAGAAGAATATTTATTTAATATTTTATATTACTAAGTAACTAAATTACTCATGTTTTAAGTATTGCATTCTTAATAGTTGAATTTAAAAAATATGAATTAGATCATATTGAGTACATACTTCAAGTAATATTTTTCATATTTGAAGTAGCAATTTTAAGAAAAAGTGGATTTAATAATTTGTAACATTTCAAGTGTCATTATAAGATTATTGATCTGTTTCTGTCTCATAAGTTTTCCTATACTTGACTGATTGCTGGTAGGTTTATTTCATTGATAATAAAAAAAATTATGTTCATGGAAGAAAAAAGGCATTTAAATCTCTTGATGACATTTTTGTCATAAAAATGGGGGATATTTATATTTTTTATTCAAGTTGCTGCATTAATATTTTTAACACATCTCTATCGGGAAGGGTATTTTTACCCTTTATGCTGACTGGTTGTTGTTACCTTTTGCGAGGTATTTTTACCTTTTGCGTTGACTCCACTTTGACGGCGGAAAAGGTATAAATACTAGATATGATTTATACCGCTATTTATTGTTTTATTAAATTAATTAGATATATATTTAAAGTTTAATTTAAACAGTGGTTTATAATTTTATATGGCTCATACAGTCATACGAGAGCCCCGATCTCCAACAACACATTCCACTATTTATGTCTGTCTTGGGCTTCTTCCCTCGAATTGCCCAAGCCCAGACATGCGACTTCTATGTCTACCTGTATCACAAGGTATATGGCAGATCTTATCTAATAACCCATAAATATTTATATAATCTTTTGACAGAATTACTTTTTTATAATAATCAAATATGACTTTAAGTCAGGAAATCAAAGTATATTTCTATTTGGTCGATTGTAAATATTTGAATTTTATTACCCTGTAGTTGTTAGAACCTTTTATACAACTGCATTCCAGTTTTACATAATAACTGAACACATTTTAAGTCTTTATTTCAATTTTTTATCATTGTTTACTACTCTTCACTATTCTTTGAGACATTGTATCATCAATAAACTTATAAAGATCATTGCAATTTTTTTTGTTATTCAATTTATGCTTAAATGAGTGACACTCCTGATTTAGAATCATAATGTGGGTAACTTAATGCTTTGTCCATGATGAAGTATAATAATAACATTAATTATTATATACCGACTAGACTAATTAGTAATGTGGAAAATAATGCAAATGTAATTATTAAATTGATTATGTATGTATTTATATTCATTTAATTGATTAATGCATTTGTTATAAAATTCATAACAATTATAAAATATAGAAATCAGGAATTTAGATATGTTCCTTTCGAATACAACTAAAGCAAGCTTTTTAAAATTATATTTAGTGCAATGGCCTATGCATTATTAAAGTCATTTTTCAGGTGCCTGCATTTTCTAGCATATGCAATATAATGCAAAATGCAACTGAATATTTAACCGAACGTGGCTTATAATATAAAAGAAAGAGATCAAAATATAGGTTGTTTCTTTTATAATATTGTTATAAACTCGGTATACATTTATCATATTTATAAACGCTTCCATTTTAAATTATTTTACCCACATATCGATATCTATATTTCTTTATATAAGTGTTAAAACTATTTTCTGTATATGATAATTGACATCATAAAATTTCCAATTACTCTTTCACAATAATGTTTTTATAATGAAAGTTTTTTTTCATTGTGTGTTTTAATGTTATATATCGTTGAATTACAAGAAAAGGATGTATCATATAGATTTAAATTTTGATACAAAAATTAAAATACATAAAGACTTGTACAATACAACTGTATTTCAGGCGAAGCGGTATTTTTAAATTGTCACATTCCATGTTTAAAATAACTTGACACAGATGATAAATTTAGCGCTGAATAAAAAAGTTTTCTTTCTAGCCATTCATTTACATGTATTATATATATTTTATTGTCGTCTTGGTCCATTTACTGACTAAAGCCTGATCAAATTTAAGAAATAATGTGATATTTTTTATTGAAGGGCATCTAGAGTAGTTTTCCACTGCCTCCCGAAGAAAACTACACAGTCTTTACAAATCTCCCACACTCCCTATAGAGATGGTCGCAAAAGTGCTCATCAATATGTTCATTCAGGAGACCCGCTGGGTGAGCGTTCTAAATGAAACTCGGTGGTAATTCTACCTTCAATATCGAGCGAATGAGGAGGTAAATGTATGATACAGACGAGATGGATATAACGCCTTCCTGTGAATGGATATTGAAGAGGTCCATAGTTCTGCAGTGAACTGTTTGTGGTTGCACTATGATGATGATGATATAGGTTTAATTGTGGTTTTCATTTCGGAATAAATAACAATTTTTGTTATTCAGTTTAGGTCCGAGTGATAAAATTAAATGTTTCTGTTTATATTAGAAACCTGTATTCTAGCATAATTTAGAATATTTCATTTCTTTTTTTATAATAAGCATTCTACATGAATGATATTGTCGTATTTACTCTCTTAAATTATTGAAGATTCGTTAGGTAACGTGTTTTTTTAAATTTTTGTTTCTATGCAGGGGTTATGAATCCACAATTTATCTATTGAATTTTCTTTCTAGAAAATATCTAGAATTTTAGTGTTATCATGTAGGCGACAATAAATAATTGACGGTATAATAATTAGAACTAGATTTATATAATAATATAATTTATTAAACAAAACGATATTGACTTGATACTTATTGGCTGAAATTTTGGTATTCCCAGCTTTAAAGTACATAGCAAGACTAGGAGACAAATTTAAATCTGGGAGTCCCAGTCTGGATAGCATAGCAAATATATAGGAAGAGAAAAGTTAAAAAAAATACATGATTATAAGCTAGAATTTGGGTTAATAACAATATTCTCTGAAGTATTGATTTAACAGGATAAACAATAAATAAAGATTATAGTATTATCAAGTGAATAAAACCAAACAAAATTTGCATATGAATTGTGAAAGTCACATTATATCAACACAAAAATTAACCATATTTTATTTTGTGTAAAATGTGTACCAAAACGAAAATAATGATATTTTCTTAGTTTTTAAGGCATTTTTCAGTGGAATGAATATCTGAAAAATGAGAGCAGCCAATAAACAGTAACTAAAAACTATTAATTAATGATTGGAAAATCTGAATCTGTATTTCTTATGTCACATATTAAAGGTTAAACGTTCACACGTAGTGAGGTATTTACATTTTATAGAAGGTTTTTATACATTCGCAATGAAATTTCGCACACCGTTGAACACGATAAGCGACGTAGACAGGGCCGCTTAATATATCATCAACATACGGGCTATAAATTGAAAGAGTGACCCAAAACGTAAAAATCTTGAACGATAAAATTTTGATCACTCCATTGTCTGTAGGGCTTGTCGGTTTTGAAAACCGGTTTTGACAACCCGGTTTTTAGACAAAAATTGTGAAATTCGAAAACCGGTTTTTTGATCCTGAAAACCCGGGTTTGCATATATGTATAAATTATCGTTTCCACACGTCATTTTTTAATATTTGTTGCAGTGTACCAAGCTAAATTTCGGCCAAAATAACATTTATATGCCTTTGGGTATTTCTTAATATCACAGAGTCATCGCATTGTTTATAATTTGTTAGGGTTTTTTGCGTTTTTTTTATGTACTGGTTTTTTCCTAGAAAAAGCTAAATTGCAAATGTTATTTGCCCTTTCTCTAAGCTGCTAAGACTATTAGCTTTACGATGGCTTTTCATTATCCTACAATTTATGAAGGTTTAAAACTAACGTCTGTTTTGGATAACGGCGGATGGACTTATTTTGTATCCATATCATTCAATCTATTATGCACCAATATTCTGTCGAAATAGCAAGACGCCTTTTTATTATCTTGCAATTTATGTTTTTTTTTTAAAACTATCTACAGTTGTCATTCTTATATAAATTTGTAATAATGTTTAAATTTATTTTGTTAATTTCGTGTCTGTAATGCTTTTAATATTGGTTAAAATTTGAATAATTTTTATATATCCGTTATTTTAATTCTATATTTCATATAATTCTTAAAACCGAAAACCGGTGGAAACCGGGTTTGTTCGAAAACTGAAAACCGAAAACCGGTTTTGAAAAAAATTCGGTTTTTGTATAAGCCCTAGTTGTCTGTATGAATATAGATTTAGCCTAATCTCAATCATTGATTATATTTTTATATAATTCCTTCGTCTAAGGTAAATTTACAAAAAATCATGTCATTATCACTAATATTTAATTTTTCTTAACGTTTTGACTTTATTGATTATATGCTCAGACGTTTTGACTCCAGATAAACATATTTTCAGTGGCTGTCGTCCTTAAATATATCTTTTCATAAAAAAGTTGCGATTTGAATTCACGAGTCCTCAGACGAGAAAGAATTTTCTAAGGCAATCAAATAAGTGAGATTGATAATAATAGATGATATTTTCTTCTCCTCCCTGCGGGCGTATGATTTATGGTTAATCTTCTCCTTGAGATAAAAATGTTTAGCAAATTTCCATGAAATTAATCTCGACTATGATTTATAACTATTCATATTATCATCACGGTTTTATGCTGGCACCTTAATAATAAACTTTGCCTTCCTATGTGATGTAGAGCGTCAAAGAAGATCCCTGAAGTGATATGTTGCTGGTAGCGCTCAAGTAGTATATAAAGGTAACGTTTCAATGTCAGTTCATATTATTCCACCATACCTCATCCAGGACGGTAATTTTTATTTTGTATTAAAATGTTACTCCATCGATTCAATTTGCATCGTCATAAGTCAAACGTAATTAATTGTAGACGCTAATCAATTTTATTTACGTCAGAATTATTAAACACACTATATACCGCTTTATGATCGAACCGGCTCGATAGAGCCGGTTGATATCAAATTTGATTTTTATTCAAAATGATCAGGTTTTATTGATACATTGATATCAATTTATCCAGAAAAGCCTCACAATTATTAAAAACAATTATCTATATAATCATTTTGAACACTAATAAAAACAATCAAGATTGATAATATCGAATACTATGGGCAGAGTTATATATTAGGGGGACCCAAAAGTGTTCAAAAATGAAGTGAAAAAAGGATTTATATTATTAAACACGCCTTTATATCGCTTTGGTAGTCTTTTGGTCTCTTTTTGTAAAAACTTTCCGATGTTTCCTCAGTTTTTCTCTAAGGCTGTACGCCATGTTGGAGCGAGGTTCAGTGAATAAGAAGGATAATTTTCCCAGTTTAATTCCTGTATTTTACCTAGTGTTAATTTTGCCTAATGAGGGCACGTATTCTGTTGACTAAAAACGAAAGTTTCTCTCTTAAATTTGGTCACAAAACTTTTAATTGTCGATAATAAACTTGTGCAGTTATAGTTTCTCTTGGTTTCATTAATTCATAATGAATTATATCCCACTGTATGCACAAAATAACCCTTTTTATAGTCAATCCGGGCTTAGGGGTTGGAATTCTTTTCAAGTCATGTAGTTTTTCATCGTATATTATCATAAATTATCATTTTTTTATCATCAGTTCATCATCATCAATTTTGGTGTTATTAAGAAGGCGTAGCGCGTATTTTGTCGATCGTTTTTGCTGTATTTGATCAAGGTGTGCGGCGGTATCCATCCTATTGCATATCACCCATCCTATTCGTTTTGCCGATGAGTTTTAAATGTGTTTGCACCGTGGTCCATGGGGATCCCAATCTTTGTGATAGTTTCAGATCTGGAAATTTTACCCTTAATATTGTATGAAAATAATGTTTGACAATATTTTTACAAAATAATAACTTACGAAGACGTTTCCGTCATTGTGTCTGGACACAAACTGAGCTCAAACATAAGGTCTCAAAATTTCCGAATACTTTCGGGTCCCCCTAATATGTATATAATAATATAACATGTTTGGATCAGATTTTTAAGTTTCTACTTTTGGCATGTATTACTGCAATGCATATTTTTGGCATTCTTTATTACAAAAAATAATTGGTAAATTAGATTTCTCATTTCAAGTCAAAATTAATACTTTTATTCAGATTTCATGCCTGGATAAAGGGTATGTACAGATTGTTCTTCATTTATCTAGTGCGATTAGCGACAATCAATACTTAATTGATAATTTCTCGATTGTCTGATTATGATCTGATTCCATCAATGTCACCATCGTCCAATTTATTAGGCCTTCTCATTCAAGAAACGTTCCTGACCATTTTATTTTTTTGAACCACGTATGACTCGTTAAAAATTGATAATTTCTATGCGTATCTGCAATTTGATTCGTTACTTCGTTAGCTTCAATGCAAGGATGAATCTCAAATTTATATTACTTTCCGGTCGTCCTAATAACAGTATTTGAGATTAAAATAAATATACAAAGCTAGTCGCCATTAGAGCCACTGGTTTCGATAGATTTTATTCGAATATATACTATTTAATATGTGGGGAATTTTAGATGTTAAGTGTTATCAAAAATTTGAATAGTCACCATGTGACTCTATCTAAGCGTTCTTATATTTATTGCATGTCGTTGCCGTGTTCTACATAATTTCAAGGAGCTCTACATATCTATTAAAAAATTAAAGATATAAAATAGTTGTATAAGTATAAGAATATTTATGTTATTTGCCTTTTTATCGCGGGTTTTTAACAAAAACATGTCAGTTGATATTAATGACATATATGACATTTGGGTTGATTGTTCTATTCAAATTACGTTCATATTCACGTCATTGTTGTATAATTAACAATTGAATAACATTAGAGTTGATGATTAATAGTTCATTAGGTGACTTCATGCGGAAATAAATTATGACAATCGCCATGCCAAATTCATGTGAATTTTTTTGGTACTCTTTGACGTGTTTATTTTCGCCAAAAGTTACTTATCGTAATTTAGTGACAACTTTTCATCCTTAGGCCACGTCTTGGCATCATAAGGAAATACTAGTTTGACATTGTTGGTAATACGAGGATGGAATAATGAAGAATGCTCTTTTGATTCATTAAGAGTTCAAACACCGTAAGGTCGCTTCATATCTGAGGATCTTTAGTCGTCACTTTCGTTCTTTAAGACGAAAATAAAACATTTTTTACTTCCTCGGTATATTATTGAAATTTATGCCATTGTTGTCACCAAGGCAAATCATATTTTTCGACCGGTGAACATGTGAGTTCGACTTTTGGCCTTCATCGATCGAAATTCAAGTTCAAATTTGCATAATTAAATATGCGACCGAGCTCTGGCGTGTATTTTAGTTTTGTGCACACCGGAAGAATGAATCGAAGTACTCTTCGTTGCTTTTGTTGAAACTATTTCCATTTATGTTGACATTTTGAAGAACTAAATCCAATTGTAGTCTCTTTGCCAATATAATCGCAAATGTTTCCTCTGTAAGCTTTACGCATTCAAAACATCACTTTGAATTTTCAAACGAAAGCATGGATGCTTCCTATGATCAAAGAATTTCCCCAGTGAAACTTTGTATATTTTCAATTAAATTAAAATGCATTTTATATGTATTTCGCTATACTTTAATTTACGTATGAGCTAAATTTATAAGGGAATGTCACATGAAGAGTCGGAATTTCAGTTAGTCAAAGATCAAACGTGATTGAAATCGACAAAAGTTCTATAGTTTTCAAATGTCTTTAAAATACAGAGTTATTTTTGCTAATTGTTTTTTTTATGGCTTTCAATAAGATGGCGTCAACATGTGTTCAAATTAACACAGTAAAAGTAGATTAAAATATCAATAAAGATGTCGAAGAAAGATCTGTTTGTGAGAAAACAATTAAAAAATGGCACAAAAAAATATTTTCGGTAATATGAATTTCAACAATGAGTCTCGAAAAAGAACACTGTCATTAGCGATGAAGATTTAAAAGCCATAATGGAAGTAAATCCATACACAACAGTTCAAGAAATTGCTTGTGAATTAGTCAGTATTGTGTCTATTTCTTGACATTTCACCTCAATAAGAAATATTAAAATCTAGATCCAGATCATTGGTTAACTAATTCAAGAGTTCGAAGAATTTATTAGTTCTAAAAGCGCTGACTTTTATAAAAATCAAATAAGTAACTTAGTTTCTTATTGACACAAGGCTAATGCAGATAATGGAGATACTGTTGTGTTATTTTAATTCTCACCTACGAATTCCGAACGTTCATGTGACATGCCCTAATAAATCAATCCTTTTTTACGGGGCAATATTTACACCAGTGGATATACCTATAGGTAATCCCGTGATTTAGTAGATGGACTTGTAGCTCAAACATCTAGGGCAGCGGTTTTTAAACAGGGGTCCGCGAAGATATAAAAAAATATTTATCTATACTTGAACAAGATATTTTCGTGGAATTACTTACAGAAAATGTTATATGAAGATTTATTTTGACCTATATTTGAACAAGAAATGTTTGTTTCTTTGAAAAATTAAGTCAAAAGGGCTGGAATGGGGTTCGTCAAAAAAAAAAATTTGTTCAAGAAGGGTCCGCGAAAAAAAATTTACTCAAGAGGGAGTTCGCGAAAGAAATTTGTTCATGAGTATCACCCGTCAGATGAAACCCGGAAAACTGTATATATAAATTTTTATAAATTCTTATTTGGGAACATTGGCAGCAGTCGTTTAGGGATTTAAACTTAAAAATAAGTAATTATTTGTTAGAATTTGATAAATATTGAATTCCTCACACAATACTTTTCTGGTAATAAAGTAAACTGATTATATGTTGTTGTAGTATGAAAAATATGTGTTTTATCATCGTTTTTGGTTCTGAATATGTTTATTTATTTAAAAACATATTTTGCATGCCATTATATTCACATCTGCTTAAACATAAACTTAAGGTTTGTAAGCAGAAAATGTTTCCATTTATTATACAAATATGAGTATTGTTATCAACGATTTAATTGCACGATTTTTATAATCTTTAATCTTTTCTTTGCGCGGCGCATCTATTAACACATTATCGTCGGAGTTGTCTTTTGATTGACGCGGGGCGTATTTTTGGAAGAATGCTCTAACTTTTTAGTTAGAAAGTAGTTTCTAGAAAAAAATGGAGAAAATATTTAAAACATTACTGTATAGAAATATGCAAACATAGCAGTAGGTTTTAAACTGTGATACGCGTAGTGTTTTCAAACATAGATAGTGTAGATTGGTTTGCTATTTTTGCATCTTCGGTCGTAGGACTTTCCAATTAATATTTAGCCATATTAAACATGAAATTATCAAATTTAAATTTTGATATATTATACGATTGATTTTTTAAATACGCGAAACGAATTAAATAAAGCACAGTGTAAAAGATAAAACAACTCTTCGAATACTTCATTGTTTTTATATTAGGAGTGCAAATTAGTTCGGTCCGTTTTCAAAAGGTAGTTCTGGCTATTATGAATATTTCATAGAGACAGCTGATTTTGTTGATTTCAGAGAGGTTAGACATCTGTCAATAATAATCAGTTTATATCGCTTTGAGTTTCATACGATACCTTGTTTTTTATTATGTTGAATATGTCAAATTTTGTGTTAACTAAGCAGCATTTGCGAGATGTTTTTGTTTTCTGCTTTAATTGGAAGAAAAGTTCGGTTGAAGCGTATCGAATGCTTGTGGAAGTTTATGGTGACAATGTTCTAACTGATAAATCATGTAGGGAATGGTTTCAGCGTATCAAGAACGGTGATTTCTCTGATTGATCTGGATAGCCAAAAAATCAAAGACAAAGAATTGGAAGCATCACTCGATTAAGATTCGAGTCAAATGCAAGAGGAACTTGCAGAATCATTGAGAGTATTTTCTGTACGATTGAAATCCATGAAAATGATTCAAAAGCAAAGTAATTGAGTGCCTCATCGTAATGCATGATTTGGCAGGATATCGGTTCACTTCTTTCGTAAAATAAAAAATTGGCTCCTAACTGGATAGCTTCAAAAGATGAGACATTTTTTCGAAATAGAATTCGAAAATTGATTGAGAGGTGGGAAAAAGTAGTAACCAGCGATGGACAATACTTTAATTAATCTGTTCATTCATTTTGTTCTGAAATAAATGCATTTTCAACCGCAAAAAATCGAACTGAACTAATTTGTACTCCCAATAAACAATGGATTATACGCCAGATATTGATCTACAAGATCAACATCGTACTTATAACGATTTAGTCAAATAATGTATAGGCTATGTGTGTGGAGGTATCTGTAATCTAAAATCAAAATATTTATCGGGTTTAAAGAATCACATGGCTCAAGACGTACGGATGCGTCTTCCGCGACGAATCAGGATGAATATGAGATTAATATAGACACAATCGAAATTGATGATTACTACTCGTAAGTGCCGTTCCATCTGAACGCATCATCGTAGTTCACACATTCTACAGAACTAATATTTGTAAATAGATAAGGGTAGATATGTCGATCAAATATATGTATTTATTTGCTATCGTATCGATATTAAAGGGCTATCTTAAGCAGTAATAAGTGGTAGCCCTGCCCTCGAGCAACTACGAACGTATAGATAAAATTCTGCCATTTCCATATCATTTAATGCGTTTAGTTAGACGTGACCACGATAAAAAAATATTCAGTTGCTATACGTGCATGAATATTTTTAACAAAGATTATATTGCAAAACAGCTGCTTTATGCACACACATGGCGATATTATTTTTATTTTACAATTTTTAGCAGCATTCGCTGTTTGTATGCGAGGTTTATAGCCTTTTAAAGCGTTTCAAATGAACGAACTTGTTTATACAATCCCAATGGATTCCATACATTGTTGGATTGCTGCTCTAAAAAACAACAACTTTGACAGTATTTTGTTGAATAACTTGCTTCGCTCAGGATCGTTGTATGAAGTTTTGAGGTTATTGGGAATTTTTTCCTCGTTGTTCATCGTTTTGGCTGAGTGGCTTTAGTCACGGTTTATGAAAGTGCAGGTCAAGGAATAGTTTTGTCGGTGATTTTATTTATAAGTGTCCCTAGCATACTAATGTTAAAAATGTCACATTTTCGTTATACCATTTTTCCTGTCCATCGACCTTGTTTACATCTTACCAATGCTATATTCCTCAATTTGCAAAAGGATTGGCAAGTCTCGATTTAAATGAGAATTTCAGCGAAAAAGCGAATAAAACGCTAAACATTCTTGTCGATCTAATTGCTGATATATCAAGGATGTGTTTTATTAGAGAATTCTTAAAAATATCGCGTTATACGAATCATAGATCTTTTATTTGAACAATAAGAATTGTCTTTATTATCATTGAGCAAGAGCAAATTATTATTGCTCAAACATTTTTACTTTTTAGATCTCTCTGTAGCAACATTCTTTGATCATTTTTTTATGCAAAAAAACTGTAATATTCTATTGTTTGTTTTTGAAGAGGCTGCATAAATATTAACTGCATAGAGATCTAATAATTTGTGATTTTTTTCTTAAATTTCAATGTTTATTTTAGTGGAAGTACCAAGGGCTTGTCGTCAAAACCGGTTTTGAAAAAACCGTTTTTTTTCAAAAAATTATGACCATTCGAAAACCGGTTTATTGATTCTGAAATCCGGTTTTGAATATATAAAAAAAATATTATTTAAGAATTTTATACGAAAAAAAAATATTAAATCTTTCACTAAACAGCACATGCTCTTACACTCGACGTGACGACACATTGGTCTAGGTAAGAAAATGTTTTTCTCAGAAGAGTTTTAACTAGTTGTGAACCTTTTTCGTAATTAATTCTTATTTTTAAAATAGGTAGTCTGGAAGTAAAATGCAAACCTTCTACGAAAACACTCTCTCTACGGATTCATGGAGTGCTTATCAATGTTCAGTGTATTGATCTATGTCAATATTGAATTAAATTCGAAAAATTTTAATATATTTGTTAGATTCATTTTATACTCCATGTATTTCTTAAAACCTGAAAACCGGTGGAAACCGGTTTTGTTCGGAAACTGAAAACCGAAAATCGGCTTTAGAAGAATGTTGGTTTTGTACAAGCTCTAGAAGGACTTAATCCTAAAAAATCTAACTTTATATTTTCAATCACAAGGATTCCTACATTTTCATCAGTGCTATCATCCAGTAAATTTTGAGATTCCCGGATGTTATTTCCACTAAATTTACATCATCCTTATTTTCTTCCATTAGTAATAGTTTTCATCTGTAATATCATCTTTTAAATTTAAAAACACATTCCAATTTACAATTTCCAGCAAATTTTCTTTCAATTTCATCAGTAATTTTGAAAATTGACATTCATATGTATTCTATAGAGTCTCCATCCCTATTCGAATTTTTCGAACCATTTATATTTAAAATTTATAATGAATACAAATTTACATAATGGTCTTTCATTGTTATATTTGCGAATAATTTAGATTTTCATCGATTCAATCGCTTTTATTTTAGATTTAAACCTACACTATTTGTCTAATTGCTGTTCAGAATGTGAATGTGGTTATTTAAGCATGGACATCAAATGACGCTTAAATAAATCATCGTTAAATATGAATATTAGGGCCAAATGTACGATGAATGGCTATAAAATGTATAAAAAATGTGGATTTCGTCGAAACGACGTTATGTAAGCGACAATTAGTTTTATAGGCACGGGGAAAAAATATTTTTATGATGAGCATAAATCAATTCCAAAACATCAATAGCCATTCAGCTAGCATGGAAATTGCAAAAAAGCGTATTTTATACCGAACAATATAACAATTAGTTGGCAATTTCATAAAACGCACTGCAAACAACGTCGTTGTTTAATAAGTATAGTAATTTCATGGAAACTCATTCATGATAATTGCTTAAAACCACAATGAAAAAATCGTCTTGTAGCCTCAGCAAAACATGTAACTTTGCATTGGGTTCCAATAAAAAAGAATTTTCATTGCATTGAATCTATGATTGAACTTTAGACTTGTCATGAAGGTGTCAAAATAAACTGTTTAATATGTATCTTTGAGACAAACAAATTAATCAAGATTTTGATGAAAAACAAGAAATGTTTTTGTCACCTTAATTACTAAAATGCGTCAAAACATTATTAGCAATTACATATTTTATCTCATCCTAATTGCGAAATATCAGGATGCAATTTCATATAGATGTAGAGATTTAAAAAAAATAAAAACAATGACGATTGCATAAAAAATAGCTTTGGAAATTGATTATTATCATTAGTAACAAGTAGTACGTCTATTTTCCTTATTAATTGATTTTTAAATAGCTTGAGAGTGTGCTGTAGTGATAACTGATCAACTTTCTCAAGGAGTAGAAATACCCATTAAATCGAGACCTAATTTTCAATTAATTAATTTGATTGCGTTAATTTCTTCTCGTTTACCAGCATCCATAAATAAATAATTTATTTGCTGAATCTAATAATTTTCCAACATACTCTTTATGTATTTTGTAATAGTCTGTATTTGCATATCAAAATCATTGTAATATTACTCCATAGTTTGTTCAAAAATAGATGATTGATACGTTACACGAAAAATCGCGCAAAATAAGATAAGGAAATAATACAAAAATATTGGGATATAATATAAAAAAAACGCGTAAAAAATTACCGATGCGCTACTCAAAACTAAACGATTTTACACCATTATAATAATTATCATTTATGTCTACACATAAATACATTTTTCACTTTCAGTAATTTAAAAACTAAAATCGCGTAAATTAAGCTATAGATATGTTCCACATAAATTCTCCAAATGTTTCTTGTGCATAATTGAGCAAAATTTTCCGATAAACCGTGCATGATAAAACGTTTATTTTAATTTGGCTTTTGTAATTTTTGGAGAGAAATTGGGGAGAAAAGATGTTTTTTATATAATTTAAAATTGATTTATCATCAGTCCGCTGCGATTTAATTTTTTTCACGCGGTTTCAGTTCGATACGAGTCAATTGTGTGTGTTTTTCCACATCTGCGTCATTTGATATGTTTCATCCTTCAGCAATTCCTTATATGTATAAAGTATATGTATTCGAATTCAGAGATATTTTAGTACATATTGCATTTATATTTTATTAGTTTTATTAACCGATTAAGCGCAGTAAGAGTGTTCCATACATTTTAGTCGTTAAATTTGAATATTGTATTCTAATAAATTATCTATTGAATGCAGTGAGTTGTAGTGATTTGTTTTACCAATTCATTTTGAGAGTGCAACAATCTATTGTTGCGACGATTTTTCATAGTATTTTAAAGTGGGTTTTTATTCGTTGAGATAATACAATTAAATGTTCTTCAAACAATCATCGATTGAGTGTTTGTACTGAATAATTTTTAGCAATAAACATTGATAGCGAATAAGACTTGTCATCGTTCTGATTGCCAACTAGATAACGTCTGTCTTATACACATAAATAATGACGTTTCGTATAAAGCGTTAGACGAAGGAAAGGCCAGCCCAGTTGGTTGTAGAGCGTCCACCTCTGAAGGTGACGCTTCTGGAGTTGATGGAAGTGTATAAATAACATCACTTCCGAAATATTCGTAGAATTAGATCGTTCCTTCATTAGAGTGCACAGCTGCTGTATAAGTAAGTGATACGATTATTTTTTATTAAGTCGAATTGCTAGACCTCGCTTATCAACATCATAACATATTGTTTCAACATTCTATTTTCAAAATATTCAAAACACGAATAATTCTTATAATGCGTCGTTTCTAATAATGTTTTGAAAATCGATAAAATTTGCAATATAATTAATATTATAAACTTATCATTTATATTTATTTTGTAACAAAGATTATGCCCAAATAGAATTTAAATATCAATAAAAATCAAATTTATATAGTCAGTCTATTCTTGAAACCTTCAATTAAAAATGCATTCAGTTTAAATTAACCTATTCATAGCGTTTTCATGTATTAAATATATGTGTAATCATGATTAATATCAATAAGATTTTTGTATTTTTGATGTTCATTTTTAAAAAGTTGTCAAATAAATATTTGTGTTGTTATTTTCAGGTTCTTAAATTGAATTTTAGTATTAAACACTGAAGTTATTTTTGGCACAATCCAAGATGCTTCGTCTACCATCCGTTCTTCGGGTTTTCGGACTTTTAATAGTCTGTCTGGTGTATACATCAGCTACTCTTCCACCAAGTTGTTCCAGCAACATTTACTGCAAAGGTCCGGTTCTTCACGCTGTTCAAACAGCGCGTCTCTTCCGAGACTCCAAAACGTTCGTCGATCTTAGAATGTTGAAATCCGAAGATGAAATACTCGAAGACTACCAAAAATTAATCGACAAATCGCCGAATCCGACGAGAGAAGAGCTGGTGAAATTCGTCGAAGATAATTTCGCAGAAGGGAAAGAATTAGATCAGTGGACTCCGACGGACTATAATGAGAGCCCAGCGTTCTTGGATAAAATCACCGATCCGATTTTCAAACAGTTTGCTAAAGATTTGGTCGCTCTTTGGCCGGTTTTGGCGCGCAAAATTAAACCAGAAGTCACTGAAAATCCAGATCGGTATAGTCTTGTACCTTTACCGAATGGTTTCGTCATACCCGGGGGCAGGTTCAAAGAAATTTATTATTGGGATTCGTATTGGATCATTGAAGGCTTGATAATAAGCGGCATGACTGAGACCGCCAAGGGAATGATCGAGAATTTGATGACTATGGTGAAGAAGTTCGGACATATTTTAAACGGAAGTAGAGTTTATTACAGCGAGAGAAGTCAGCCACCTCTATTGACATCCATGGTTGCTCTCTATTTTGAAGCTACTAATGACGTCGATTGGTTAAGAGAACACATTTCCGTGTTGGAAGAGGAACTAGCTTTTTGGTCCGAGAAAAGAACAGTCGAGGTGACGAAGAATGGCCAAAAATATACGGTATTACGATATTTTGCAGAGAGCTTAGGTCCGAGACCGGAGTCTTACTATGAGGATTTAATGGCTGCCAATTTGTTGGAGGGTGATGATAGAAAGCAGGAGATGTATACTGATTTCAAGAGTGCTGCAGAGAGTGGCTGGGATTTTTCTGGAAGATGGTTTGTCTTATCAAATGGTTCTAATGCAGGAAATTTGTCTGATATCCATACAAAAAGAATTATACCTGTGGATTTGAACGCGATTTTTGCATCTGCTTTGGAGACAGTTGGGACTTACAACAGCATGTTTTTGAACAAAGCGGGAGCCAAAAAATGGTGGACATTGGCTCAGTATTGGAGAGATGCTATCGATGCCGTCTTTTGGAATGATGAAGATGGAATTTGGTATGATTATGATATGGAGCTTCAACAGCCTAGAAAATATTTTTTCCCACCAAATATTGCTCCTATTTGGAAGAAATGCGTCGATCAAGAAAAGTTGGTGATATATGCTCCAAAAATATTGAATTATTTGAAGACTTCAGGGGGAATAGATTATCCTGGAGGTATTCCTGCGTCTTTAACAAGGACTGGTGAACAATGGGACTTCCCGAATGCTTGGCCACCTCTACAATCTGCCGTAATACAAGGATTGGATCATCTTAATACTGCTGAAAGCAAAGAGATGGCCAAAAATTTAGCACAACTTTGGTTGAGGGCCAATCATATAGGATTTGAAAAAAATAAAGAAATGTTTGAAAAATACGATTCTGAAACGCCTGGAGATTATGGCGGTGGTGGAGAATATGTAGTTCAAAGTGGATTCGGATGGTCAAATGGTGTAGTATTGGAATTACTTAACAAATATGGCGATGCCGTCACGGCACAAGACTCCTAGTCAATTAAACATAATGTTCGTTTATATACATTTAAAATTAGATAAGAAACTCAAAGTTCATACGTTGAAACACGAATATGTCTGAATGAACTAATTCGTTTCAAAACCACCGTCAATTTTTTTTGTACTCATAGTACATTGAAAGCAATTGTGATATTAAGTATAAATATGTTAATGGGAACGGTGTTTAAAATAACAGCAAAAGAACTAACCAAAAAGTGTACAACATAAAAGTTATAATATAGAGGCAAAATTCTATTCAATTAATGTACTGAAAATATAATTTTATTACCGTAAAAATAATGTCTTATTAATAATTTAATTGTCTGTTTTCACAATCTAAAATAAATTTAATTCAAAAATAATTTCAGGATCAAGTGCTATTATCCTGGATAATATTTTTGATCAACGACATGAAAATCCTTTTCCAAGAAAATTCTCCTATGGAGACATTCGATATGGGATCTGACACATTAAGAAGACGAATCTTATCAATTGAAAAAAAAATAATTTAAATAGTAATATGCCAATTAAAAATCATATGACATTTTGAAGATAAAAGACATTTCATGACATTTATGACCTATCAACTTTATGCTTATCAACTCGTTGAATCATCTGCAAATATATGTACAAATTGTAACATAATTAATTAATAATAGATTGAATTGATTATGCTTAGATTATTAACAAATCCATTCGTATTATCGCCAATTAATGCCGATAATCTTATATACGATATGATGTTTAATTGAACATACAATTTAATTAAAAACAACGCGTTTGAGTGTTAACCTAGAATTTGTTAATGTGAATGGCAATTCCATTCTGCTTCATATTTAATTGTAACCTAGGTCTCAATAGATCTTTAGTACATCGTAAAAATATTGATTAAAAAACTCGGCAGCGAATAACGCCAATCTTAATCTATCAATAGAATTGCAATGTATAATTTAAACGTGACTAGAATAACGTATGTTATGACGTATTTTTGTTGTATTTTCTGTTTGATGTTGACGAAACTTTTTGCATGGTAAAAAGCATACTATTTGATATCAAAGTAATTGATCTTCAACTGGATAGACATCATCTTTGATAAGAACATTTTTCTTTTTAGATTTGACATAAATATTAATATTAAGAATGATGAAAATTACATCTTACATAAAAATGAGTAAACGAGTGTACATCGAAGATCTGTATAAAGAGCCCTTCTAGGGCACTAATTAATCATTGCTTGAAATATAAACGATGGTAAAATACTAGTATAATATTTAATTGGTCTTAATATCAATAAATATCCATAGGTATTTCTAAAAAGTAAATAAAATGAAGTATCTAGAACTCAAATGTGAGGAATAACTATTAACACACTATTTTAATAATAACTAATTATTTTAAAATACATATAAATTATTTCAAAATGTTAAGGAAAAGATGATTATACGTTCATCATGTAATTTAAAAATACATTTGAGATATGTAAGAATTTTAGATCAAAAGGAAATCACTTAAAATTGTAGAAAGAAGGATATATTATATATCTCCTATTTCAGCATTTTACTGACATAATGGCAACAAGGATTTCAACATTTATCAAATATTCATAAAGACTATAAGACCTAGTCATACATGACATGAGTAAGCTTTTACCTGGCATAAATTTTTATTCAAAATATTAAAAAATAAGTACTTATTTTAAAAATATCCGATAGAAAAACTATGGCGCTTTAAATTGTTTACAAATAATCAGGAGTTTTTTTTTAATTGTGATTTTAATTATGTTGGTGAATTCATTATGCAGAATTGATATATTTAATAAGATATTGATATATGCTAAGAAATTTAACAAATAGCATTATCACATTGAGTACTCAAAAATAAACTAAAAGATAAGTCTTTTAAAAAATATTGAATGTTAGAATGATTTGTTTGGCGAAAGCCTATTTAAATAAATCACAATAATTTATAAGGATTGGAATTTAATTTGAAAAATATCCTCGAAGGATTAAAACCTCTTAAATAAAGAGGCTCTTGAAGGAAACTTTTTAAAAGTCTTAAAGGATTAATTTGCATCGCTTTATGAAAAAATTTAAGCATGAAATGAATGTTGTATATTGATTTAATGTATTCAATTTAAATGTATATTTTTCATATCGTAAAATCGCACATTTTTTGTGTCGCAAAAGGAAACTCCATTCCAATCTCGATCCATCATTTTTTGATTTCTTGTTTTTCGGACGTGTCAAGCTTTATATATATCCAAAGTTGAATTTTCCCCTTTTTTCATTTATGGCTTTTCGCATTCATGTTTTATTTTTCCTGGAGACCTTTTGAGGACGATAGATTGGGGCTCTAACTCCACGTCGGTGGACTTAACCCGTAAAAAATCTGATATAAATGAAACTTTCCCATGGCGACGCACAATGAATCTGGTTTTTATTCAATCTGGAACGGGTACGATAAATTTTGATGTCATTTGCAACAAGAATATTCTCGTAAAATCAAATGTTTTTAATCAAGGGATTCCGGAGGATATTATTCTTTGGGCCTATACCATGAAATCAAAGCAAATAGTCAATTACCACTTCTATGACTTTTTGCAGACGATCTTCAAACGAGCAAAAATGATGTGCATTACAATAACGATGGGAAAAACAAGCACTTAAAGATAATGTGAATGACCGATCATACAATAGTTGATATCACCGTTGTCATTTCAGTTGAATCTTCAAGGTTTGACATTGACTTTGATTTCGATATCAGTGAATAACCGCTCATATTAAGTACCAAGCGATCATCTTATTTAAAATTATAAATATTATATAAACACTGTTTAAATAGCGCTGGTTTAATAGGATAAAGTGCTTATGGTACCTGTACAATACTGACCTGAAAACACAATTTTCCTGTGGGGGAGGGTGAGAGCGACCTTCCCTCGAGATGTACTTCATTTGCTGACACATTTTGCACTACTCAATTTTTATCACCCTTGACACCTTTTCAACAAAACATATTGTTAATATGTGCCCTTTTCCTAAATAATATTTACCACAGAATAGAAGCAAGGACGAGGATCCTTGATCCATTTTCCATGTACGATACTTGATGATAAAAAGGACCTCGACACAAATCCGCCGATATATCTCAATCTCAACTAGACGATTGTCGCAATGAATATTGTTACAAATCAAATTAAGAATCTCATTAGTGAAGTTTTGCAATAATTGAATATAATCAATTACGTAGTATTATCATAAATAAATTTATTGTATATTTTTATCTATCACCGCTGTAATTTACTCGCTCTTTAAAATTTGGGATTGTTATAAATACAGAATCTATAGTAAAAATGATAAATCACTCTCAAAATTACTAAGCTGTATTTATATAAAATTTTAATTTTTGGATTTATCAACAATCAATATCACGTACATCTTATTAAAAAAATACGTGAAACCTTCATAAAAACGAGTTCACGTCACCAGTAGTTACAATTGTTGTTGTTATCAACTATAATCATGTAGTTGAAGAAAATTGGCACTCAAACAAATAATTATTAAACTAATAAGACGTTTTTCAAATAATCTCAATGGTATCAAATTAAAAAATAATTGTATTTACATTCTAATTACTAATTTACATCAAATTTGTTATAAAATAAAATATTATTTGCAGTTTGGTTGTTGTTATTAAAGACGTGGCGTGACGATCGAAATAAGATAGATGGTATGGTATTCTAAGAATGTTGTTTACCGTTACCGTACGGTCACGCTAGCGCTTGAAGGGTTAAAAGAGTATTCCTACAAGTCAATTATATGCGTTTTGTGAACTGTGACCTACCAAGTGACATATTTGAATTCTTCAACTAGTTCGTTGGACGCTTAATATTCCATCATTATAACCGATCGATTATTCTATAAATAAATCAATTATTTCATAAATATGCAAATGACGCGGTCTCGTATTGCATAATTTATTCGCTTATTTATGTTCCTTTCGTTTGCCATTATCGACCCGATATTTCGTTATAAAATATTTTGTTTTAAGTAATATTCATTGTTAACGATGCGTATTTATAAAAAAGTCCAGGATATTTGAAGAATGATGTTGATTAATATTGAAAAACTCAAAAAATGAAAATCATTCATTTCATAGCGTTGATATCAGCGTCACTTCACGACGTGAATAAAGAGGTAATTTAATATGATGTCGACAAAAAATCACATACACAGACGCGCGAAAGATCGCATAAGATGTGTAGCGAACCGAAAAAATCGATATTCTTGAACCGGTTTCCTTCAGTCTTCATTCCGATAAAATATTGATTTCATCGGTTTTTGGGTCAGCTTCGGTTTAAAGTCTTGTATTTCAATGCAAAGTCGAATTTTAAGGTGGTATTTTTATGGGCGCGGTTTTTTTTTACTTGAACGTCACGAAAAGTGAAACCCCAACTGGCAGTAGATCGGAAAGCGAGGAAGAATCGTTTCTTCTTTTTTCGTTTCCGTCGCATACATTATAGACATGCTACGCGCATGCGCCGTTGCACTTGTACTAATTTAATAAACAAATTTAAAAATGACAGTATTAATTTAGGTTGAAAAGTTGAGAAAAATAATAATTTTTGCTCTTAATGAAATTAATTAAAAACATGGCAATTTTTTTTTTTTTTGGAAAGAATGACATTTTAATACTGTAAATTAATTTATTAGACGAAAGAGAAAAAGATCTTCAACTTTAAATAATTTATGTGCTGTCTTAGGAGTTTTAGGCAAATTTCATGTACAATATGGCGGCATTGAATTAATTCGGGCAACGTTCAATGTTCTAGGTAAATTGTAATGACTCTTTTGTCCGCTCTGGCATTTAATTAAAGTATAAATTAAGACGTATCTTCAGAACAAATTTTACGCACTCGATCACCATTGAGACTCGAATCTTTATTTTTAACCATAAAATACAAGAATAAATATTGTAAGGGTTGAAATATAATACATGTTTAAAAATAGGAGGACGCTTCACAACGTCACAACGGACGCTCTAATAAGGCTCATTAGACTCCATTCCGGATAGTGATATATTTTTTTTAATAACGTCGACTTATTTCTTCGCAGAAAGTTCGTTGTATTTCCGGCCAGTAATGGGAAAAGGTTTTCTCAGAAATCAAGATAGAAATGGATAAGCATTACAGCAGTCTACAGCTGCTAAGGTTTCTATTTGCTTCTTGGAGTATATTTATTTTTGTTTTAATTATTCGCAACCACTATCTTAAATCAAACCACGTATTATGCCATCATAATGATGGTTATTAATGGTAGGAAACAAATGTCGTAACCTTGCAGTTAACAATATCGTAATGACAACCGTATTTAGGACATTGTCGATCGGATGCAGTTAATTGCATACGAAGAGCCATAAACGCTGCAATCAAAAATAAGTGCATGCATATTTTAATGAAGATCGTGAGACTTATCTTATAAAATCATTCAACATATTTTTTATGTTAAGATGTTAGCATGTGGATGCTTCGTTCACTATAAAATATACGACTAAGGTTATCGTTTATCAACATACGAATTCGATTTCCGAAGACACGAGCGAATATCAGTTCTTAAAGTATATATTTGAGAATTGCATTAAATTTTCCTTTTTAAGTAGTGTTTTATTTGAATAAAATTCATTTTGCAAAATATCCACTGGTCAATTCGATGATGGTCAACTCAATCATGCTCAGCTTACAGATATTCAACCTGACAGAAATGAAAAATGCCAGTGGTAAAAGCCAATAATTTATATATTCCAGACTTCCTTCGGGACATCTTCTTTTTGTGTCGTGTCAGGTCTCCTTGACGCTCCTGCGCTGCCCGGAATAGTTCATCCGCTTTCTTTATTCCGGTCCATTCTCTAATGTTGCGCAGCCAGCTCATCTGCTCCAATGCCAACTCCCTGTCTTGTCCTTGTCCTCCAGTATCAATCGGAGAAGACGATATCTTCCTCTTTTTGATTTTTGTCAGCAGTTCTCTCTTGGTTCCGGCTCTCCTAAATACGTCTATGCTAGTGATCATATCGGTCCAGGGTATATGAAGCATTATTCTGTATATCGACATTTCGAATGCTTCTAGCCGCTTCATAATGTTCACTTCCAGATTCCATGTTTCACAGCCATATAGAAGAGCTGACCATATGTAGCATTTGACCATTCTTTGTCAGAATTTGAGGTTCATATTGTCATCATAGAAGAAGGGTCTCATTTTATTAAATGCAGCACGTGCAACTTCTATTCGGTACCTTACTTCTGTATCCAGATCGAGCATCTTTGTTAGGATGCTGCCAAGGTATTTGAACTGATCAACCACTTCGACATCCACTCCATTTAGCTACAGAGATGCTCCAGAATAATAAATTCTCACAAATGTCATCCATTTGGTTTTAGAGACGATTGTCAAACCTAACCATTCTCCGGCAACATTAATCATATCTAGGAAGTTTTGAAGATCATATAAACTTTCAGCCAATATGACTGTGTCGTCAGCATATCTGATATTATTTATTACGACTCCATTGATTTTTACTCCTTTAGTCTTTTGTAGTCTATAAAGCATGAAAATACTTCTTTGTGTTTGTCTCGACACTTATGTAGTATGACATTAACTGATAGCAATGCTTTTCTGGTTCCGAAAGCAATTCGGAAACTGAATTGCGTATCGTGCAGATCATGTTCGCATTTATTTCTTATTCTGGCATGTATAATCTTAAGAAACAGTTTAAGTACATGACTCATTAGGCTAATCATACGATAGTCATTGCAGTTCTTAGGTAAAGTGGCATATGTCGATTTCAACCAATCTTGGGGTATAATCCCTTTGTCATAAATCTTATTAAGAAACCTTAATAGGAAGTGAATATTATCTTCGTTAATTAATTTTAATAATTTTACTGGAATTTCATCCAGATCACATGATTTTCTGTTGGCCGAAGTTGCAATGGAATGTAGAATTTCAGATATGAGTATGGCAGGTCCTTCCAATTTACAGTCAATTGTGAAGTTATTTCTGTTATTTTTGAACAGCTTTTCAACGTGCTTTATGTATTTTATTGGAATCGTCCATCAGGCATGCTGGTGTAGTTTTCCTTATTGTACCAGATATTTCCTTCACCTTTTTGTGAAGATCAAATGCATTCTGGGCTTGATTAAGACTTTCGAGTTCATCACACTGCTGCCTCATCCATTCCTTCTTGACCTTTTTGATTTCTCGTTTTATATTACGTTGTAGATTTCTATATTGCATCTCATTTTTCTTAAGTTTTTTTCGTTCTTCCACGAGAGAGAGAATATGGTCTGTCATTCAATTTTTCTTTTTAGCAGATCTTTCGATCTTTAAATTATTAATACAAACATCTGTGAATACTTTTCTTCAGACTTCAGATTACCCCATTGTGTATGAACTGTTTCATCTGCGTCTATTTGCAATTCCCATAATTTGGAGTTTAGCTCATGTTACTTTATCTTTTACGGTTATAGATTCTAGTTTTGCTACCTCAATTCTCTTGCTGAATTTTATCTTGGGTGTCGAATCGAAAAAATAGAATATATTCATAACTTATCACTCAATAAGTTTTTCCATTTTTCGTCTTCATTTGGAGACGTTTTTATGCAATTTCGTCAAAAAAATCCGTTAAAAATGTCTTAATTTCGTATATTAAGTTATTTACACAGTTCGTTAAAATATGTTACATTCACATTTTAAAATTCTTTGACTCAGAATATAAAAAAACATATTTATGTTTGATTATTTTAAAGCAATATCAATTTTTAACAAAATAACACTGGATGCCTGCTTTCTATAATCTAAAATAGTATTTTTATTTATGTACGATTTAAAGCACTTTTAATCTTAATGATACCATTAAGCGAATAGACGACCATAAAATTAGTTGGCATGAGTATTTAACTCAATTGCTCGTAGTTTGCACTTTATTTTTAAATCGCTTCACCAAAAGTTGAACCAATGCCAATAATGTGTTATTTCTTTATCTATTGTAAAACGCATTTGGTATACCATTATTTGCGGTAATTGAATACGGGATTATAATTAAGTTGATTAAAATACGACAAACACGTAAATGTTATCCTGATTGCTGATGTGTATAAAATATGTGTCCAGGGCTTCGCTAAGCAAAGTGTTACAAATTTAAAACCATATATCATTGTCAACTTTCAATAATATGTTTAATTTATAAATTTAAGGCATAATAATTATTATTATCAATATTTTAAGATTTACAATAATGCCAGATTTCTCTGAGGATCACCAAAATTTTATTGCGGATTACACGTTGCCGACTGCTGAAATATATCGTAGGCTACGCGCATGCGCAGTGCGGCGCTTCTCTTTTTATGACTCCAACTGGCAGTTAATCAGAAAGAGAGGGATAATCGTTTCTACTTTCTCTGTCTCCTTCGCATATATTGTAGACGCGCTACGCGCCGTCTCTATTAAGCGTGTGTATACACGTGGCATTAAGCAACCATTAGACCAGCAGCAAGCCTTTTTACTATATATTACACAAACACAGCTTAATTTTTTAGCTAAAAAATTTCTAGGAACTAAGACGTTTTATTTTTACTGCGTGAGAGTCTAAATTATGACCTGTGCAGGTAATGATTTTTTCATGGCCACATGTTTTTTATTTGTCCAAATGATTTTGCATCATCGAGAAAACATTGCTCGGGATGGCTCAGCTTACGCACAAGAGTTTTATTGTCCTTTCTTCTTCAATTAGAACAAATTCTTTTGATCTAACACTTGCGGGGACCTTGATTGACATTACGTATTTTACTCATTGCTTACGTAAAATATGCCGCAAATGAAGTGGACGCTATAGGAGGGTTTACTACATTGATGTTAGGAATCAGGAAGTTTTAATATTTACCTTCTATCAATTAGTAATATTTATTGAGCATTCTTTTCGTACAGTATTTTTATTATGATTTGGAATTGGAACTATTGCAGATTAAGATGAATATTTGAAATTCCAGGAGGCGGAAAGAGATCATATATGTAGGTATATCATTATATATTTATTTAATGCGTATGGATTTAATTAATAACAGCATATTAGCAAATATTCACACCATATTGTTTAAACAATATTTCTATGTGTACATAGATGTCAGTATAAAATCATTAATGATGTACATTTACCTTTGCGGAAAAATCCTTTCATTCCCCGTAAGAACATTGACGGTGTTGTAAAGTATTTGAAGACAAATAGGACGTGTATTAGGGCGTGTAATACATGCTGGAAAGTAATTTAAAAATAATAGACAGTTTTGAAAAAGTCATTTATCCTTATGAAAAGAAATAAAATGACGAAGGAGGGAGCGTAAGACGCAATTTGAAACGAAATGAAAAATGTAGGTACACTTGAGGGAGCGATTTCCTCACCTTGCCACCTTTTTCATACACTGCTATTAGTATTCCTCGGAGAAGAATGATCATTTTGTGTGGAGTAAGATGTCGTGGTGCTGACGTGGCGTTTACGTGACTTATGACCATAACATCGCAAAGGAAGATTTTCCACCTCAAATATTATCACAAATCATTAGGGTGGAAAATTTAGCGCATTTTTTTTTACAAAAGGCATCGAGCGGACACCCAATTTTCGTTTCGATGGACAAAAGAAATTGGATTAACCATTCAAAGCATTCTTCTCCAAATTTATGGCAATTCTATATTCGACCGCTTGCGAATAACAAAAAAAAAGTCACAGAGCGTAAATAATTATTCAGCTGAAAGGCTAAACTTTTAACTTGTGATTCGAAGAACTTTTATTCTCGCTAACCTGCATTATTCGGCTAACACATTCACAGTCTAGTGGTCTTCAGTCCTTCTTTCCATTTCCTTTATATCGTACCTTAATCTCGCTCTTTGTTGCTTGTTTGCACTGCCAACGTTCTCCGGTAGTCAAAATGCGGATGCAGGAAGTGAGGCTTTCAACCTTATGTAGAAGATCAATTTGTAAAATGTACCAAATGGAAAAATCCACATGCATTAAAACATTATTTAATTGAACAATTTTGCAAACAGTTGCTTATATAAATAATCATTTCTCATCGCAGAAAATCATCATTGATGTGCTCAAATTGGACGATGCGGTATCAGCATGAGATTCTACAACTGAGTCACAAATCATACAGAAGATCTAAAAATAATTCGGCGCAAATCTACAAAAATATATTTTGTATACGTGCACTGTCGATGCAATTATCGAAGCTAATTTCAGAAGCTGTAAAAGTTGGTTTAGCTCGGTTGGAGATCATTCCACATCCTACGCCATCCGGAGGATATTCTCGTAACATTACACCTATACAGCAAAAAAATCATGGCAAAAGGTCATTTTGAAATTATTTTATGCTTATTTTATATGAATATTTACCATAGAAAATCTATGGGATGCACAATAAAATCACATATTTATTTTTATTTATAGCGTCTCTAATGAGATTTTTAAAAATAATTTGTTTCATTGATTTGGATGATATTTATGGATATTTTTCTTGATCATCTTCACGTCAAATTGCTTTCTTCGATCTCTAAATATTGATTCATCAACATATGCATATGTACTATGCGTCGAATTGGATTTCTTTTAAATAAACAAACCATGGCAAGCTTTTTAGATAATTTATTTTAGTCTATTTTTTAAGTGATTTAACCTATTGAAGTCATTGCCTTTAATTCTTGTTGTGAACTTCTGTCTTTGTCTTGGGCTGACAGCTTTCAACGCAAGATCAATCGACTTCCTTTTCAGTGTCATAGTGGACACATCGACATCAAAGCTTGTCAGTTGATGGTTCAGGTCATTAGATTTATGTGTTCGGCTTATTGTTATCATGTTCACTATTTTTCTTTGTTCTAATGGTTATTTTTTACGTCCTGATATGTTGAAGTAGAAAATATCAAAACTAAATTTTACCCGAGTTTCATTTTGACGTTAGTATACATTTTTAAACGCTTAATTATGATTAAATTTGAGTGTCCAAATTTCATTTTAAGACACCGAGCAAATAATAGTTTAATTTAAATATCAATTTTTATCTTAATAATTATCGTCTTCATAGTATTAGATCTCTATTGACAATCATTGCCTGAAATCATTTTTCATAAGAGATAAATTCAAAATTTATAATAATATCGTAATGCAAAGAAATATGCTAAAAATATCGTCCAACTTCATCACGATAATAATGACGACAGGGGAGTAGATTTCCAAATACTACCAAATTAATTTGAAGATCGTTTTTAATGAATTTACTTTAACTTTGTGTCAAAATGAGTGAATATTTTTTAAGATTGAATTTGTTATGAATATTCTATAAGAGACTTTCTTTTGAAAAAATATTTTACTTTATATATCGTCTTCTAAAAATGGTAAATTAACGTTCGTGAAAACTTTCCAGAGTCTGAATCTGATCATGAACTTTTATTTTAACACGTAACATCCGAGAAAGGTATTTTTATCGTTTAAATAGTTCAATGGTTATAATCGGGAAATCTATTATTAACGAAATGTTGCACTTTAACTATCCTAGATAGATAGACATTTGTCACTAAAATCCAAATCAACATCTAGCGTTGAAATGTGCAAATTATTTTTAAAAAAATATGAAAAATTTTGTAACACTATTTGATTGGCTATATGCGTGCAAAAATAATGAATATTTTAAGATGATGGTGTTTTATATATTATACAAGTATATATTATATGTTTTTGTGCTGATTGTCTGCCGTAGAGAAAAAAATGACACGCGGAGGTCCCCCTGTATATGTCTGTTAAGAGTTTAAGATGCCACTACTGTTCCATTGATGAATGTGCTATATTATTAAAAAATATTATTTTTTTCTGGATCTAAGTATATTTGTTTGAGGTTGGTATACATTTCATACTAAATCAGGTCTTTTCCTTCAGCATAATACGTTTTTTAAGACCATCCACGGGTGACACATTCATAAATCTCTCTTTATATATTTGCGCAAACACAAGTACCAGGTGGTTCGTAAAATGCTTGGTGCAATTCACAGCAGTCTCATGTGAATACGATGCCATTATAAGACTTCATTCCGGGAAGACGTTAGATATTTCCCATTTTTCTTCAAATAGCCTAGGAATATGTAGAACTTTCATCTCACACCCCATTCGATTGGGGTATGTTTCATCCTCGAAAAAAGTCGAGAAATACTAAGCCAATTGTTTCAGATTTACGATTGACTTGAAGCGGTTAGATTTATGAGAAAAGTTGGTAGATTCTCGGAAAATAAACTGGGAATAATACAACCGCCGTTAAAGAAGATTCGATCTTATTTATGCGATGGGAATTCGGCCGATACATTTTTACTTTTGTGGTCTATCTGAAAAATTGTGTTTTTCTCAGATGTTAAAATCTATTGAGTTTGATATGAAGTATTGCTGCATGCAAGACATGAAATATCGTCTGTATAAGTTTGCTTTAATGAAAGTATTTCAGTGTTTATACATTATGAGATTTTCCTTAAGGTAAGAAAATTGCGATAATTTTTTCTTGGAATTTATTTGGACATTGACCCCTAAGAAAAATAATTACATGTATAAAATATCGCCAATGATTATACAACAATATATAATCATTTATAAGATAAATCAAAATTCTTTCAGCGTTCATAATTAGTCTACATCATCAACGGGATAAAAATTGCCAAGTCTTTAATGTATTCATAACTAGTTGTATATATATTAATTTTTTTGTACCTGGAAACATCGATATTTCTTGTTTTTTTTTTGATACATGAATTATGGCATTATTATTAAAATGTAATATTATATAGCAAACAAGGCCGATTTAATTTATTTTATGTAAGATAATAAATTTGAAACTTACACTATGCAGAGTCTGTAACAGGAGACGCTTGTTGTTCGATGGATAAGCATTGCTAATATAATTGAAAACGATATCTACTTTCAAGCCACATTATATAATACAATAGTCCTCAAACAAAATTGCTTAATAAATTTGCCTTTTACCAAGTGATCATTTGCATAATTGAAGACTTTTTTACCAATACATTTTATGTTAGAGGAGACTACAAGAATGTGACCTGTAATAAACGGGAACCATCCGGACACTGACACATGGACGTAAATGCACCTTGTGCTTTGTATGCTTTTATGTATGCCATAAATCTTGTACACTGGTTATGGTCAAATAAAAAGCTTTATAGACCTACTCAAATGAAAGTTTTATAGATCCGAGTGAAAGAAGAGAGTGAAATTAGAAAAGGGATGGTCCCCTTTGCGATTTGTCTCCCTCAATCAACCGGATTTATTTAATGAAGAAAAGATCGCTTGGCTAATGAATCGAATGAAAATAATCCCTGACGCTTTGCTTTCAATCCCTCAAGATGTATAAGCATTCACAGCAAAGAGGCAAAGAATACTAGGAATTGGACCGAAGATGTGGATGTTTGCATAAATATTTTACAAGCTCCGATCCAGTTATAAAAACAGTACATTCTTTGTATAAGCTTTAAAATAATTTGCAACGTAAATGAAATAATTTCTATGTAGAAAGAATTAAAACAAGCCAAGAACTGGAAATAAATTACAGCTGAAATTTGAGAGCTTGTTAAAAAATTAAATTCCAGGTCACTTCATAAGTTCTTTCAACGAATTGTGTTAGGTTTATTCATTAATTTCGAAAAACAGAATATGCAAATCATAAATTCAGATTTAAAATAAATTCTCATCCTATACGACTATATTGAGATCAACGAAATCTATTGACGAAGAGGAGTTATTATTCAACATCCATTCCATCAAAATTTTTCAAAGTGATTTGCAAATTTCAGTTTATTCAGATCAGATATATTCATAAAATACCACGATTCAAAGAATGAAAGCGCTTCATCTATATTTGGTGGACGTTGTCAAATATGTTGATATTATTTGTTTATTTTGGAAATATCATACATTTTTGAAAATAAACAGTAGTTCATATGCTTTAAAAATACAGACATGTTTTAAAGTAAACTTCTTGCAAAATATTTATTTCGCCAGCAGAAATATTATGATTCTATCCAACATACCACAATATTGGACTTCGAATATTATTTAAGAGCCTTTTAAATAATTTTATTATGAATTTAACGCATAAATATGTATATTTATGTTAGCAAGCTTCTATAATTTCCCTTTGGTAATACTTGTTCAAATATTTAGCATCTGTATAAAAATATGATCAAGTGCTGGTATAGTGGGCTTGTATTGGAACTCTTATTGTAATGAATGAAGTCAAACTTGTGTAGAAGAAAACTACCGTGTATTGTCTTTCTTATCTTCTTTTCTTATTTTAATAGAAATAGTGAGCAAAGACTTAGTAAATTATATGACATTTAATTTACTCGAGTGGTTTACAACTGAGCGTAAATTTTTATTATGAAATGTACAAATATATTAATAGAAGACTAAATGTCTGTGAATCTATGGGATCGTCCGGTAGATGAAATGTAGCAACGGTTCCATAAAAGGTTTGCTAAAAACTAGTTAAAAACAAACACGTTTTAGAATTGTACGAATCCTATAACTGTTCTTTTACTTGGCCACTATTTTATTTGTCACTATTTTTATAAAGGAATTGGTTTTAATTGAGGCTATTAAAAGTGCTGCTGTATTTATTATTTTTTAGGTTCTTGCAAGTTCTTCTCTAAGTTGATTTTTTTTAAATTATGTGAGTACTCTCGCACAATTTTAGGAGAAGTTGACTTTATGCATTCTTTTCTTCCATTTGTTAATGGTTTTTATTATTTTTTTATCCTTTGCATGACTCAATAATCTATGCTCCCTAAAGGCTCATATTTTGTCTGTGCTTGTTTTTTCTTCATTTCACTTTTTAGACAATGAAAATTGTTAACTAAAAGACGACACTGTGTTTGTGTAATATATAAAAAGTGCTACCAGTTATTTTATGATACGTCTAGGCGACGCGGTGGATAGACGTAGCATGTCTTTGTATGTGTGTGTGCGACAGAGACGGATATAACAGAAACAACTCTCCCTCTCTTTCCGACCTGCTTGGAGTTTTACCTTTCGTCTTGTTCAGCTCAACTTACTCTATCGCGACCATACAAGTTTCATTTCAAAAATCTTTACGTGAAATATTTTTACCCATAATTTTCTTGTGCAAAATTATTTTCTATGGAAGAGTCGTTGCCATGGAAAAAATTAAAAAACGTTTCTATTTTCCAAATATGGAAACATATTATTAATATATTTGCATTGTATTATACATCAGATTCTTCTTCTTAAGATAATTTATTAATTATCTGATATAGATAATCTCATCAAGAAACGTTTCCTGGGAAAGAATTTTTCATGCAGTAGTTTCTCATTGTCTTCCATATGTGATTCAGTTTGGACAGAATTATTTGAATATATTTTGTTAATAAATCCTCTATGCATAAATAGCGATATCATCATCAATTTTAAAAGACATTTTAATTCATTTAATAATGCAAGTACAGCAAATCATAGGCAATCCTGCACGGTTTTACAATTTGCTTCAATATTTATTTTTTCAGATCCAAGAAATCAGGGTAAACCTGGATCGAGACAACTGATGGAAAATATGGATGTTATAGAATCTTACTCATTATATTGACAATAAATGTAGCATGTATTAAGATAAATTTACATCCAGTTTTCGTTTTGAATAACTGTTCATAAGTCTTGATATTTTCAGCAGGTTTTAATTATTTCAATGAATTTGCTCCATGTTCTTTATCGTAAAGTAAATTGATCCTTTATCAAATAGTTATATTATCGATATTACAAAAATATTTTTCATAAAGTAATATGGGCTCATACACAATAATATGAAAATATTGACTCCAGGGAAAGGATCTTGTGTTGGTCTTTTTCCAGGCTGTCCAATAGTGTGATGTTCGTTATTTTTTCACTACAGTCTACATAATCTATCAGGAATCTTATTCGTATTTGTCTTCTACTTACATCGACAGATTAATTTAATAATTGTTGTAGAAGAGCTTAAGAATTTAATTGGAAGAAATTTTCTTCAGCTCAAAAATCAATTTTAAAAAGTGTCTCTTGACGCTTTTGGTGAAGCATTTTAGTGAAATTATGTTGTTTTGTATTTTGGTCTCGACCATATATTCATAATTCTTGTCAATTAAGTACGACATTGAGCTCTTATCAAATTTCTAGGTATTACAAATACATTTTCGACGGAAAGTAGTAATTTATCATAATCAGACATATCCATTTTCAAAATTCCATTAAATAATTTGGCGAAAAAAATGTGTTTGCCATTCCGTATATTTTTTTTTAAGGTATATTCTATACATTAAGTCTAGTTTTTGCTTCCGTTCTACCCTTGACAACGCGTTTCCGTTCTTGATTTCGCCTTTCTCACGAATTTATTCCATCGGATAAATTATTTATTTATCGAACGAGAAAGAACAAATTTCCTATACGGGTTAATATTGCCTTATTTTGGACATAAAATAGCGTGATATGTCAATTTGGATATCGCGTAATAACGTATTGGTCAATATAATCTTTTATTACAAAAAAATGGAAAAAAATTCTAGCATATTGACAAAACAAATTACCCAATCCCATATTTGGATTTGAATGCCTCATTTTCACGCTATTTTTGTCAAAGACCAAATTGTTACACAAGGATAAATGTATGAAATTTCTGTTCTGTTCTATATAATAACATATCAGATTCGTATTTATTTATTGTATAAAACTGCAGTATCTCATGTGTAATATGGTTGTTTGTTATTTTTTACATTTTCTAGGAAACAATGAAGATCTTCCGCTTAATATATTGCGACTCGTAAACAATAACACGTCCAACACACAGCAAGTTTCCTGATTTATTTTCTCACTGTTTGAGAAATACAGGTGGACAAATTTAACCAGCTGAAATAGTGGTATTCACCAAGCGAGCATGAGTATATTTTGATTAGTTTATAATTTGAAAGACTCGTTTTAGGGAGGATTTCGACATGGCGAGGGTTGGAGTTTCTGGCTGTAACGATGTACAACTTTATACACATTTGGCAGTTGCATTTGGAAGATCGTTAACAGACTCGACGTCAAACACATCGTCCATTAGCAAAGTCAGACGATGTTAGTTCCATATTGAAATTTTCTGCTATCGTGTATCATACTAACATGGATGAAAATTCGTTACATGATAGCCATGAAAATGTCATGGATATCGTCCTTAATTAAATTTATAAAGTATCATTTGTGTTCTATGAAGCGCTCGGATTAAATTTTAGTATTCTCTGATAAATAGACGAGAGATGAATAAATCTCATTTCACAACTAACGAAGAACTCAAATAAATTCGAAATTTTGTATTTGAATATAAAACATTGATGCTAATTTCTGGTAAGGGTATTGTGATGCCTTTGATAAATTCAAAACAGAGGCATAACTAGGTTTTTGGCGTCCTTGGATAATTTGTAACTGTCCGCCATTGTTTGGTTATTGACAAAAAGGAATTATTTTATATTTATTTTACATTCCTATATATATATTTAAATACGATTTATTTTTTTAGTATTATATAAGAGTGCCATAATAAATCTCAAAAAAAAATCATTTCAAAAATTGTTAAAAGAGCCTCTTTCTTGGGCCGTCAAAGTGAGATGACGCCTTAAAAATACTCGTATTACAAACCATTTTCATAATATTTTATTTGTCAAGCGTTCCCACAGACACACAAACGAAAATTGTAAAAATGGAATACTTCTAAAGTTACACATAATATCGAATATCTAGGAACAAATTATATCATTCCAGTATCGTTCTTCAATTTCAGTACCTCTGGCAATTTTGTGTCAACTTCGATCTTTTTTATCTCCAGAACTTGATACTCAATTTTAAGAAATCGTCCGATAAAGAAATTTCACGTCGAATCCTTTAAATGCATTGACCATCGAGAATATCAAGCTTGAGTTAGAGTTTCACTTTAGTGAGAGTTGGCGTTGTCTTTAAATAGTGTAATAAAAGGTCCTTTGTCTAACATTTATGTAAACTACTTGTAGTAAACTACAATAGAACTACACTAATTTGAAATTCACGGTACAATTACATATTACAAAGTATTTATATACACAAGTAAATATTGCTGCAATTGTTTAAGTCTAAATCAACTATATTTTTATGACAATGATAGATTTTTTGGAATTATGTATTCGATTAACACGTTTTTTACGATCAAAATTAGACAATTGAAGGCATTTAAAATTTGATGCTTTTTCTATTAGATCATTGGTAAATCTATTATAAAATCGTTACAGATTATTGATTCATTTTATGCCTATAGTGAATATATATGTAAAAAGGATTTGTAAAATTAATATAATGTGTATTGGGGAATTGCAAGTACTATTTTAAGATGATAACGAAAAAGTTCAGTTCCTTTAATTTTTAAGTCAAGATTAAGGTTTTATAAGATCATCCTTGGTATTTTATAGGATATTTGCGGTGTTAAGACCACTTTAGGTTATTAAAACCAGATGAAACGATTACAGCAACAATTTATTATCATCGTTTATACAGATTGGACCAAAGAATCAAGGAACTGAGTAGTTCTACCACAATCTGTATTTTTTGGTCTCAGCGGAGTATTTGGAAAATGAATGGTAAAGTGGAAAGAAATAATAATATTTTATGATGAAAAACCTGCAGGATATTATTATGTAAAATGACTCCCATTATTATTCATAACCTTTTCTATAAAACTTCTGGTGTAAAATTGTTGGTTTTTTGTTGAAGAATTATAACGAATGATTTTTGACATCTTAAGAAGAAAACATTTTGCTACGAAGTGATTCTACAAATTTGAAACTATGATAATCAGATAAGTTTTGTAAGGCTTCAAAATCATGCTCCCTGTTCTTTTTTTTTTGGGTGATTCTTGCTGTTGTATTTTCATGCTGTAAAATTTGTATTAAATTTTTCCCTCTATCTGACTAAATCAAGAAAAATCATTTTTAAGGATTTTCGAGGATTCAAATGGTTTTTGCTCAATAAGTGCTAGATAATGCTTGACATTTCTTTGTCTATTTTTTTCCCAAGTTTTTGATGATTTTTTACGATAGTTCAAAAACAGCTATGTTATGCCATTAGTTTCTCAATGGTTTTATAGAGATCAGTTCTAGTAAATTTGGAACACTGTCCCGATCTTTCAACCCCCAATTACTATTATTTTTTTAAAGTTACCGATAGTATTAATTTCTTTTGATTTTAATCCTCTGTTAATTCTAAACAACTGTATTAAATTATAGATTTTTTTTCTAAAAAATGCAACTTGTTTCAAACTGCAAAGCTTTTAGAGCAATAAATTAATTAAGATGTATCCATTACCTAATTTTATATTTCAATTTTAATTTTTGTCAGCATATATCTTGAATTAGTTATAATTTAGTATGTTGAAAAATTTTTTGCGTTTAAATAATTTAACTTTATTGAAATAAGGGTCTTTCTTTTTGGCATGATATTCTCAGATTTGAAAAGCTTAAATTGTTTCACTGTGAGCCGTTCATTATGATATATTGCGATGGTAAAATTTCCAAGGATTACAGTATACAGTTAGATAAACTTCGCGGAGTAAATTTATATTCAAAGTATTATATTATCGATTTTTCTTAAATTAAATTGAGATAAAATTAACAATTTCGTTTGAGAAGAACTGCCTCGGTTGCTAATTCTATTTGTGTATCGTTACCTTCTACCAGAAGCCTTTGACGACAATATTCACAAGGGAATACGAATCTTTGATTAATGAGACTTGAAGCGATCTTTGGTTACTCACAGATATATAGACGAAACGTGTGAATGTAACGAAGATGCAATGATAAATTGTTGAAGGATGCTAAATAAAGAAACGACCATTAGATAGTAAAAAAATACAATACATTAGGTTTCAAATTTGATAAATGATTTGACTGCTGTAAAAAATACATCGTGCCCACAAATGTTTTTCGTGATTCAGGAAAAGTCAAACTGCTCATGAAAAATTGTATAGCGCTTTTTCCAGCTAAAGTACCCCGTAGAATTACGTGGATATAATAAATAGATCAGAAAGCCCCAAAAATGCTAAAAGGCAGCGTTAAGCGGAAATGCTCTGTGATTCCGGAGAAGAATGGCTCTGTATACAAAAGGTTTTCCAGGAAAATTTTCAAAGGCTTTAAAAGTGCAGATATATTTCATCATTGTTACTATTCGCCTTGCAAAATTATATCACATTTTATCAAAATTCTTGCAAGGGTAGCAATAATCATAAAACGGGAAAAAGTCTCGTAAAATCTACGAAAGAGCGCTGACGGTCGTATTACGGAAAATGTTTGACTTAATGTCAAATTCTCAAAAAAAAAAAACGAAAAAAATACAACAAATACGAATTTGATTTAAGACGAACTTAGAAAATAATTTAACTCTAAGACGTTTTCTTTTGTGCGTATATTTTAATGGAAAAGTGAGCGAACCATTTATCAAGAATTCTCTACAAACGGCTTGTAATTTAATGGTTCCTCTTACGATAACATATTTATGATGATAAATAATTTATGATAAAGTATCAAAGTACATGTGGATGTTCGTATATCAGACACGCCTTATGCGTGTTTTAAAAACCAATTCTTCCCAAAGAAGTCCATTCAAATGAATCTGATATAACCAATGTTCAACTGAACACTTTAAGTTGAACATCGGTTATTTTTGAGCATTCTCAATGGAAGCATAAACTAAAAAATATAATATTTGCTCTATTACATGATGCATTTAAATCATTCTATAATGCCCTTCGTATTTTGTATATCTGACAGTTTGATAGACCAATGTACTATTTTGTGTTGGGATTTGATTTAATATTTATATAACATATCATACTTTTCATATTAAATATAGTATTTTTGCCCTCAACGACGAAAATACAGTTATCAAATATACGTTTTTCTCCAGTCTGATAAGTGTGGAGAGAATCAGAGATGACAAGCGTCTAATTTGATCTTTCTAAATTACATCTGCGTTTTGCCTGAAATAAAAGCACGCATTTTTATATATATATGTATCGTAAAACACCATGGAAACAGAATAAGTGGAAGCAAGATTTTGCGAGTGAGAAAAAATGGTATATATAAATATAATATATAAGCAGTAAAGAAAAAGGAGGATGAAAATTATTAAAACGAATGGTGAATATTTTTGATGAAATTCGCCCTGTTGCATTCTATTGTAGTCGGTTAGAAATTTATTTTGAAATTAAAATAGGGGATGGTTTACGCTCGATGAAAAGTTAGTAACGGTGTTTGCATTTCGACAGTTTAATTTACGTTCAATATTTAGTCGAGCGTGAATTGTTTGAAGCTGAATTAATATGTTCCATGTGTGTATATTTTTGATATTGGTTCTTTTTAATATAGAAATATAAGTTTAAACGAACTAAAAGTTTATATGATATCTGTATTTCTTCGATTGTTAATAATTAGTAGCATTAAGACGTCGAAGTTAGTGCATCAAGTATGATAGCAAATTGGATTATGGCAGGTTCATATGCGATAATTTCAATATGCTAGAGTGATATTCGTGGTTTTAGGTGTATTTGTAAAGTATATTTGGATTCAAATGCGACGTTCAAATATGAACGAGGTTATTAAGTTTGGTTGAAACGAAGATATCTGCTTTCAAGCTTGATCGATCTCAATCGCGCTGAATTCGTATCCTGCAAGCTATTACATAATATCGGGTATTTAAGTCTTAATATTGTTAGAAAAATTCATTACATGTTGAAGTTTAATTAGAATGAGATAGGGTAGTTGAATATTATAGTTACAATTAAGTTGACTTTATATAAAAACTGAGAGCTTGCTTTACGATCTCGTTGAAAAGCTCTTTTATTATTTCATGAAAAATTTACTAAGAGCTTGGGTTGTACATTCGCTAGAAATCCTAGTCTAACTGCTTTGGGGCAAATATCAACCCTTTGAGGCTTAAACTGCCGACCATATTTATTTTTAGCATAATTTTTTTCATAAAATATATTTGAACATTATGAAGCTAAAAACCTATTCAATGTAAAGCATATTTAGCAAACGTTTTATTGGTTTTTATCTGCTTTAGAGTAGGGCTACTATTTATTACGCTATGCGAGATATAAATAACAACTTTTACTTATCAATATTGATGCACTGTCAAATAATTATTCTTTCGGCCAACGTATTAAGGGCGGCAAACCAAATAGTTTTTTTTTAAATTACGTGCTTCGAAATACATAACATATGAGAGTACAGTATACAAGACAAAATTCGGAATAAAACATTAACATACATTGCCGCTGAGATATTTAATATTTAGACTACAGCTTCATTTTGAAGATGATGAATACATTAAATTTAATTATTGGCACCTACTGAAAAGTCTTTGCTGAAAATACCGATGAAGCTCGGGTAGCAAGGTAGAACCGTAGGAGTCTTTCTAAGACGAAAGCCGAAAGAAATCTATTATTTTACGTCCATGATTTTGATCCTAAAAGTGACCATTTCCCGAAAGAAATCCATTTTTTTACGTCCATGATTTTGATCCTAAAAGTAACCATTTCCCGAAAGAAATCCATTATTTTACGTCCATGATTTTGATCCTAAAAGTGACCATTTCCCGAAAGAAATCCATTATTTTACGTCCATGATTTTGATCCTAAAAGTGACCATTTCCCGAAAGAAATCCATTATTTAACGTCCATGATTTTGATCCTAAAAGTGACCATTTCCCGAAAGAAATCCATTTTTTTACGTCCATGATTTTGATCCTAAAAGTGACCATTTCCCGAAAGAAATCCATTTTTTTACGTCCATAATTTTGATCCTAAAAGTGACCCTTTCCCGAAAGAAATCCATTATTTTACGTCCATGATTTTGATCCTAAAAGTGACCATTTCCCGAAAGAAATCCATTATTTTACGTCCATGATTTTGATCCTAAAAGTGACCATTTCCCGAAAGAAATCCATTTTTTTATTTGAAATTATCTCATTTTCGTCATTTTTTTAAAACTTTTTTTGTTGGAGGGGGGGTGGCGCAATTTAGATTCCTACCACGGGCGCATCATACCCTAGTTACGGCCCTGTATACACCTATTTTATCACCATTTTAGAGCGTCTAAAGGAATTGCTCCCTTTAATTTATTACTATCAAAATATTTATGTAAGATTTCGATTTATAGTTACCGAGCCATTTTAAAGTTAAATTTATTATAATCAATATTGATATTAAGTTACACAATGATAAACTACCTAAGCCATGAAGGATTGGAATAAAATAACCAAGAAAGCATATAGCCAGTTAAAATAGCATATCGTCTAGTGAACGATTTAAATTTGGACATTCTCATGTGTGTTTATACCAAATCATAAAATTATGATAATGCAGAATCTTGCTTAATGAAAATGAAAGTAAATGTTCGGAAAATTAAATATGGAATCTTCAAAAATTCATCGAGATGGATACATAAAAAGGAAAAAAGCTTCGAACAACTTTTGACTCTTTTGTCCAACTCCTAAATCCACAATAGTGCCTACTGATATGGAAATCTGGGTAGATACTGATATAGAACTCAACATTTCGAACTCTTTTGATAAATTGTAAGCTCTCCATATTTCTTTTCATCTATTCTTGTATTTGCAGATATTTTATTTGAATGTATATACTCGTATTTTATGTATATACGTAATAAAATATAATAATTTTCCGTAATATATTTCCATGCCTTTATTGATATTTCATCGGCATTTTTAACAGTATGAAACGCATTAAAAATGTATAAAATTGTTAATGAATACATTTTGATATTAGATAACATTTCAGTGAAAATTATTTCAAAATATATTTTAATGTACGAATGATATTATTAATACTGCCCTTTGAATCCTATTCAAATTAAGTTGCATACTCTAATATTAGATTTCATTGATTTTCAAAGCCTATCTTTTTCTTTAAGCCTATTAAAGACTTCTTTCAACTTACAAAGGTCAATCTAAATGTGGAAAAAAAATTCAATGAGGTCTTTCAGAAAAGTTTCATAATTTGATCAAGTATTACTTTCACATGATGATAGATTTATTGCAAATTTTATGAGCTGGAAAATTATCATTATTTTAGAAAAAAAAATTATTAACTAGTAAATACTGGTTAAATAACCTTAATGGTATTACTTAGTAGCACAAGCAGATTCGAAATTTCAGTTTATCAAATTTTAGTCTATTTCTTGTCATTTCGCTTCAATAAGAAAGGCTAAAAAGTTGGATAAGTGGGTGCTGCATGAATTATTAAACGGTGATTAAGTAATTCAAGGGTTCGTAGAACTAAATAGAAATAGAATAAATAGTATGGTTATGGCGTTTTAATTTTCAACTACGAATTCCGAACGTTCATGAGGAATGTCCTAATATTAAAGAAATAAAAAAATATGTATATACATTAACATATGCACAACAAATACGATTATGCAGCATATGTTATATATGGTATTGATATATTAATTTTTTTATCATAACATAACTATAATAATTATTTGATGTGATGTAGCTTGGTGTTATAAAACCCAACTTTAGAGGATCGTAATCCTCATAAAAGAAGAAGAGCTTACTGTATATTATAATACGTACATAAATATTTTTAATGATGCCCATGCAAAGTCTCCATGATATTAACCACGCGAAAATGAGAGCCTAGAGAGGCATTCAAGCGTTTCTTTCAGCTGGAATTCACTGTAGATGTTTCATACATATGCACAATGATTGTTGCGGGTGATTGCTTTACAAAAGTGATCGGTACACCTGTTCTGTGATTTTTCAAAATGTGACGTATGCAAATGAAGTATAACAGGAACGAGGGGTCAGATAAGCATGTACAGTACACAGCATCGGATTAAGTACATTAGGACGATACCGTACACAGTGTACGTTGCCAATTTAGTTTCATGCCCCCGGAGAGAATATACGCTAACATTTTGGTATCGGCCAAATATGGACGCGTAATTAAGAGAGGCCATTTTATTTCATTATTCGCCTTTTGCCGTGGAAGGTCTGTTGGGCCTGCTGAGGGATGCTAATTCGTTCGGGAGCCATTTTGCTGAAAAGGGATTCGTTAACGCAGAACAGATATTTATGAGCGTTTGTTATTTCATTATTTGTTCGCAACGGCGCAACGTCATCCCAAATGGGAAATTAAATGTATGAAATGGGGGCTTGCTATTTCTTAATAGCTGTAATTTTTTAAAATATTCTCTTTGTCTGACTTAATCGGAAACCGAAGCACCGTTATCGTATGGTGTCACGTTTCGGTCCATAATATAATTCACTCAATAAGTGTGACGTTCGAACAGAGGTTGGGCTGGACTTGAAGTATCAAAATAGAAATGCTGGAAAGGAAACAAACAGTGACATAATTTTTTTTTTTCAACATTTTCTCACAATATTCTACCAATAAATGCGAAGAAAAGTAGAAATATTTTTTCAATAAAAATAAAATATCTCATTTTCGATTTGAATGAAATAAAATCTGAAAATATAGACCGGAGTGTTATAAAAAGAAGAAAATAGAGCTGCATTTGTGATGCAATGTGTTACTGAAGCCGGATGCTGAGAATTCCATGGATGGCTTAACGGACAGACGTGCTTATTGTTGGAGAGTTAAACGTTTATGACTGATTCTTAACAATCCGTCTGCATTGCATTTTCTATATCGCAGATATGTTATGAGCATGGATAAATCAGGAATCATGATGAATTTGATAATCGAAAATGTATGTATAATAGATACCTAATAAGAGCGAACATATCATTATGTAAGTATAGAGGGGAGAAAAAATTCATCGTACATTTATAAACACAAAAAAGCTGCACAATAAAATTATTTTTAAGGCTTTGCACCTGCCGGAAGTTTGCATAAGAATTGGATGAGAATCAGTTAGTCTTCTGGGATGAACTGAACTCCGCCTCATATCCACCTCACTAAGAGTTACCAAGTATTAATACATCCAATTGATCATCTTGAACCAGAATTATTTCCTAGAGGATTTCCTAGATTTGAGTAGTAGTTAAATACTGAAACGATTTATAAAGTTAGATAGGATAACTTATGAATGATTGATTTGAAATAATAGTTAAAATATCATTTTAAGATAATGATAATTTTATATTTCAATCATAGATCCTCTCCTGATTAAAAATCCAAAATAATCTTTTACTATTTGAATTACATAGGGAAAGCAAAACGAATTCAAAATTTGTTATATGTAAAATTTGTGAAGGTATATGGTTTTGATCCTGGACTCTTACTATTGAGGTTTGGGTTCAAGTCCAGATTGTGGAAAGTATTTTCACCGTATCAACAAATTTGGGAAATGAGATTTACCCTGATCTCCTAAATTTGAAAAAGTTAATACTGAGGCAATATATAAAGTTATGCAGGGACCACCGTGACTAAGTGATTTAATTTGCAATAATAAATTATCATTTAAAAATAATGAAAATTTTGCCACTCATTCATAAATCCTCTCCTACACGGATTATAATTCCTAACTAAATAATCCTATCCCTACTTTACCACGTATGGTAAAGTAAGCAAATGAGAAACTTCCACCTAATAAATCGTTTCCCCTGTAGTCTCCTATGGAGATCGCCTACGTCCGATATCAGATATGGCATATTCGATAATTTTCATAAAAAAAATATAGCCGATTTCAAACAATAAATTTAAATAAAATTATTGATTCATATTCATATTGAATTTCATTATTATACATTTAAGAACCTTTTTAAGAGCGTCGATTAGATCGAAAAATAATTATAAGTGTATCATCAATATCCTGTGTTTTTTTTCAAATTCACTCTTTATAAAAAAAATATAAAAATTTAGTACACTTACTTTCGGGAATAATAAAAAAATCGAATCTAACTTATTATTTATATTGAATTATAGAAATTTCATAATAATTGTACCTATAATAGCAGATAACATGATGGCATGGTTAAAAAAGTTATTGATTTGATGTTATTTTCAATTTTTATTGTAGTATATGTCATCCAAATATTGGATCAAGAACAAATTGCATGCAAGGAAAGTAATTTCGCAGTTGAAGCTAAATTTTAAAATGACAAAGCTTTTTAATTTCCGCCAGTCAAAAACAAGTACTAAGTTTGTAAAAGAAAAAAAAAAACATGCAATCAGTTTTTGAACGACTTCTTAAGCCGTCTTTGCATTTGCTACCGATTTTCTAAAGTGCAAAGCTTTAAAACTTCATTTCATACATATGTGATATTCTCTTTGACATTTCAATTTGATTGTCAGAAAACCGACCGTTGTTTCAATGGTCTCCCCCATAGATAAAGGCTCTAATTCGCTGAAACGAATGCATTTATAGCGATAAGAATTGGTATCATAAATATTGCTATATATGCGGGTATACGTACAGGATAAATAAAACAGAACCTGCAAGGAGATGTACGTGGAAAGTTTTTGAATGGGGAAATCCTTTTACAGATGTACTCAACTAAGTTGTTAAGTCAACACTTGTGTAACTTAATTCAGTAGCTCTTTCATGTATACTCGGCGGTGTTGTTTTTTAGACAAGAGCCTTGAATTAACATTTACACAAGATAATCTAAATTTCAGGTCAATGGTTAGCTTGGTGCTATTAGGTGTTAATTTTGTTAAGACTTATGTCTCATATTTATCATAATTCAAACGAATGCTTTAGCATTTAAGTTGTGATAGTTAGAGCACAATCATATATTCTTATCAATAAAATGTGAAATTTGAATTATATTGACTTTTCTAGGAAATAGATTTTTCATATTACTTTCCGATTTGCCTTAGATAAGTAATAAAATTAAGATTTTATTCTGATCAAAGAAATTTGATATGGGAGAAAATATAAGAGTATTTCAATTATTGTTGCAAATCGCCCTGCCCAATTTTAAAAATCGCTTTAGCATTTACTTTTTCAGATCCAGGAAATAACAATAAAGTTCAGGATCTAACACACTATACCGACATTTAGTCTTCGTAAGATCGATTACATGTAAACAGGGTGTTTTGCACATGGACCGACACAATTTTTTGGGGGGTTAAGGGGATCTTTTGCTATGTTTTACACATTATTATGCCAGCGAATTTAGAAATACTAGAAATTGTATGAAAAGACGTTTGACATATATAATATTTTATTATCTAAAGGCGACTTCTGTGTCCTAGTATATGCATGTATATCACATACTGTCCTGCGGGATCATTTAAGGGCTTCGAACATTTATTGTTTAGGATTGTCATATTGCATAATGAATATTTGTTTTTAATATTTTATACATACCATTAAAATTTATCAAATATTTAGGGGTGTCTTAATTTACTAATAATACTAATAAGAACAGTTTTTTACAAGTCATTCTGACCAAGGCAAAATAGATTAAAATTAAGTAGTAAAGATCATTCAGTAGGAAGCCCTGATGACCTCTGTTGAATTTACTTTAAAATAAAATGGAAACACTAAGATCCAATAAAATTTGGATTCACCAATATATGTATCAAGAAAATAATTTTTAGGTATATTTTTTTTAAACGAAAAAACAGTGGCTCAGCGATGAATCGCTTTGGAATTAGAATTAGGTTTGAATTTTTCTGCGAAAATCTGCTTCAATTTTCAAGCTGGACCAAAGAGTTTTTATCAGCTGTGCAATAACCACAATGGAGTAAAGTCGGTAGTATTTAGTCTGGCAGATCCGATTCAATTATACATTATTAAGAATAGTACATTTTTAAAGTAATTGGATGAATTTTATAAAATAAATATCTGAAAATTATCTCTTTATATTACTCAATGCTTCTATCTAAAACATTTTTCTTTGGTTGTAAATTTCGTAATAAAAGTCATTCTTTAGCAATATACTGGTTAAATTAGTCTAATGGCGTTGGACTACGTGTTGCTCTATGCCTAATTACATTTTGTTCAAAAGTAATGCAAGAGAGCGAAAAATTCCATTTTAGTAATCACTATGAAGAGAGCACGAAGTTCCCATTCTTTCTCTACAAATAGAAAAAAATAATACAACAAGGATTTATCTTAATAATCATGTATATATGACAAGATGGAAATATTTCGATAAGCCTTTAGCTTATTTCAGAGTAATTTATATGCGTGTTGCTTGAGAGCTTAAGAGTGGTTGTTTAAAATTTTCCACAAACGGCTTTTCATTGCTAGACTATAGTATTGTTCACGTTAATCACGTCCATGCAATAAATAACTGCAATGTTCACCTCTGGTCGTGATACATGTAAGAAGGTTTAGTCTACAGTTTTGCTCTTAAATCAAGTGTACAGTACTGTCTTCGAATCATCTGAGGAAAACAAATTGTTTTCTTGCAGATGACAGGAAAGGTGAACCGATAAAACACTATCCAGATGCTTTGGAAAGGGCGGAGCATTCTGAACGGGTCCGTATGAATCTTAACTACGTCACGTCGTCTTACGATTTCTCAAGGGATTCATTGGTTCAGATGGTTTGTTTTTTAATCCATGGGAGACGGGAATTTTATATATCTGCTTCATAAATAAATTTACATATTTCATATTCATTATCATAAAATCGACTTATGGATTTTTTTACTTAAGCGATCGTAATCAGCCCGCTTCATCAATAGATGCCGTTATGAATTTTAATTTAATTTGCAAATATATCTTATATACCGCGAACCTTTGATTATTTAGAATTATGTATAAACAAAAACCCCTGATAATCCGTGTCATTATTTTAAATTACAACTCATTTTAACAGTAAAAATTATCATAAGCGTTTTTTTTTATAATTGGTATGTACTGTATCGAGAGACCATTGTTAATATTAGCAGGTGCAATTCATAAGATTAACAGCGGCTTTTTTACTTTGTTGAGATGTGAACGAGTAGAGAAGTCGAGAGAGTCGATCGATAACCTTAGCCGTGGGAAGATGTATTCTTCTTGCCGACCTCAGTAGTCTCGAAGTTGTGGTCTCTCTTTCCACATAAAATAAAGATCTTGGCCAAGAAAATTGATTTTAATCCCAATTTGACTATTTTATTTCTCCTCTATGGGACCTCCGCAATTTGATAGCGAACAAACTCACATATGACCGTCCATCTTGAAGTGTTCATTTGAGGTTGGATATAAAATAGAGCTTTACATCACATACATTTAAGCTTTATTACACACCTCACGTATAATTCAAGAATAAATTAATTAACTTTAATATCACATATGCTTGGAACCACTCCAAATTTGGCAAATATTTTTTGTCAAATTTAGAACCGAATACTTGGATGGAATATATAATGAATATTCATTTTCGACAAATCGTATAACATTAACGTGTCGAAAATTTGCATATCCCATGATCCCTTTGTAAAGGCATTTGTAAAGCTGTAAAAGGCCTCAGTTTCAACTTTTTGACAAATAATAAAAGTTTCTTCGGAAAGGGAAGCACCGATTGCAACTTAAGTTACATTTGAGATAAGTTGAAAATTTGCTCTCTTGTCACGGAAAATCTTCGAACAAGTCTTTAAATAAATAACACTTTCTTTGTTGGCAACAGAACATTCGCGGTTGAGTTTTAAGTCTTAATGGCCAATTAAGTTTGACGTTTTAATTTGTCTAGAAAAAAGTGTTCAAAACGTTTCAAATTTAAAATTAATTATTTCGGGCTGTCAATGAAGGCTCTAGAAAAAGACAAGATAAATAATTTCGTAATATTGAAATTTCATCAAGATTCGTTTCCAATTAGATTGACATTGAATATAGACGTCTGGAGAGTCCTTACTCCTTATAACGCCTTCCAAAGAAAGGAAATTTCGAAGATGGTTTTCTTATGGTAAATTGATACGAATGTTTATTTTTTACACGCAAAAAATAAATATATTTTTAGCATTAATAAATTGTGGGGGAATTATGGGCGTGAAATTTCTTAATGAAGCAAATTGAAACGTAAGAGGTTTGGTCATGTCGTCCAAAGAATGTGGAATGAATCAGCTTAATTGAGCAATGTGGGCAAATTATCTACTGGTCTCTGCAGGACACGAATAAGCAGCTTTAATTAATTCCTGAAAATGTCCACACAGAGAAAAAGGTACAAAGGAGCTATCACTTAAATTTCTCCATACAAAAATTAATTTAACTTGAAATCCTTAAATTAATGATTTAAAAATTTTCTATCATCAAAATATATCATTAAGAATGTATAACACTTATTATAGTAAAAAATATTTCAACATTTCTTACTGCTGTTAATGAAGATATAATGTTTATCAGAAATGACATAAGAATAAGTGCCATATGATACTTTTTATATGGAGCACGTAAAATATTTACATGGAAATTATACACGTAGACCAAGTAGTGGTAGAGTGGGTCAGCTGTTGAACACTTATTGTTAAGGTTCGGGTTCAAATCCATAACGTAGAAAATTTATTCCCTGATAATTTCGTATTTCACTCAAATATTTCCTTTTACCTATGTTTACCTATTTAAATAGCCTCATCCAATATGTGGATGTCAATGAAAGATCATCATAAAAGAGATTTAATCCTTGAAAAAAAATATAAGAAGAAAATATTTTAACGCATTCAAGTAAAAGTTAAACTTTTAAACTATGAATTATAGATATGATAAATATCTTCTTATTATAATATATTATTTAATATATTTATTGTTATCATATACATTGTAACTGATTGGTTGATGCATAGTTAAATCTGGTAAAAAAGAGAGATTTTTGTATTTTTTAAAAATATATTTAAGTAGTATTAAAATAATATTTGTATTTTATGGCATTGAGGTTACTGTAAGTTATGGTTATCATAGTTGGTTCGAATGATGGATATAACCTTTGGAATATATTTTCATTTTCATTGTCTTTCAGTGACTTATAAACTGTGCTCATTATTGATGGATACATTGCCTTTAAAACAACCCAATTTAATAAACTTAAGATCTATTGAATATTGGGTAAAAATATAGCTAAAAACACTCTAACAAGGATTTATTTTTGCTGAGTATATGATTTATTAGTGTATATTAGTGCATTCATATCCATGCTTTGATGCTGAGAACGATATTTGGTGATAACTGCGATCAAATATCAAAACCTACTTAGGTTCAAACTTTCTCATGGTCATTCACTGCTTTAAATTATCTATGCATTTATTTTCCAAATGTATAAGGCAAATCTAGATATATCAATATGACACTCCATTTTCGCAACATCTCCATCGCATGAACTGCAACAAGGATAATAACGCAAATAGGATCATAAAAATTTAAGCTTCCAAGGTAAGTGAATTAACAAATACTCGCAAACATCTACTTTATATTGAAACATAAACGTAATAACACTAAGATCAGAAGACAAATTTCCACAACTAGGCTACTCCCATACTAAAATCTTGACTATGGAACCATTTTATCTTATTGATATGGATCTGACTAGTTGATATTACTTGATAACTGGCTTTCACCTATTGGTTCCAGCTATGTCTATTTTTTCCAGTTTGCTCCCAGTCTGACCAATTAAATATTATTTGCCCGATCGGCACTAAACGCTGAAGTTCGAATACTTAGATGCGACATAATTACCCCTGGCTAATACAATTTGACTAACGAACGAAAAATTCTGCAAAACAGTGAAAACCGAAAAAGTCGTTGGCGAAATTATGAAAGTCAACGAAAGAGTTAATGTAATTTTGAATTAGCCAAACCAATTGTGCGTATGTTAACCGTTTATTAAAATAACAATAATATAATGATATTATCAATATATATATGTGCAAATAAAATCAACAAATATTAATGAACCACTGTAATATACAAACAAGACTGAATAATATTTAAAATGTAACATTTTATGCATTATGTATTTAACTCAAAGTATGAGTATATTTGAAAACTTCGGTATTTCGGATTGATATTGCGCTATTCGAAAGACTTACCTAAAACAAAGAATTTAAACATCCATTAGACCAAATATTTTGTGTGTATATTTTAGATGATAAATTAAATGATAGCTCAAATTTATCTTGTAAATCTTATTATCCTTACCTGAGAGCTCTTACTGCATGAATTTTGAAGTCCTGGACACCTTTGGAATTTGGCTCACCAGCAGTTCTTTTGAACCACACTGTACAATTTTTCACAACGTCCATCTAAACTTAAGACAAGACTATTGATTGATCAAGGCTGGTCGATTTCGTAATCAAACAATTGCGGATTGCTTTTATATTAAACACTATTTCATACCTGAAATTAAATATTTGACACACTATAGTCCAATTATTTAGCTGATGATATATTTTTAAAATGATAAATGATGTATTTTCTTTAATCTAAGGAAAAATTGATGCTTAATGAAGCTTTTAGCTATGAAATGCTAAATGAATCACTTCCGAATATCGTATTTTACATATACATTTGAATGTTAGTCGAGACTTTAAAAAAGTGATACAAAAATCGGACCTAAATCCTACATCTTAAAATAGACATCTTGATTTTCCAATCCACTATGAGTATTATTTCCGATCTGTGTTCTTGAAATCTCAATGCAATTGTTCAACATTAAATATTTCGATAATAAGCCTAATAATCGTATTACAATATACTTAAAAACTATGACTACTTGCATCAATATTTTAGCTGCATGACGATCAGGATACAGTCTGGAACACGGATCACATTCCGGAACAGCACAACACTCTGTGTATTAAAAAATATCACTTAACATACGCACATGCACATCCTAACCTGTGAAAATAAAATATAGCTCTGCACCGAATATTGTTGCATAGCATAAGCTCGACGCCTAAACTGGACGGACAAATTGAAACGCATATATGACAAATTATTAATATTTATAAGAAAAACTATTTTTTAAAAATCATGAGCTGCTGCGATATATTCCCAAAAATATTATTTTTCAAAAAAAATCACCATCCTTTTCGTTGCATAAATATATTATTTTTTAATGAATTTCAAATTTGATAAAAATATTTTTGGAAATATATCAAAAGAGCTCATCTCAGAGAGAATCTCATGCATTCTTTCAATAGATTTTCATAATAATTTACATTTAGTATTAATACATTTATATTCGTACGCTCAGTTGAGCCGTCGAATTAAGCTAGGCGACAATCAGTGCGTGTTCGGTTCTTAGGTTATACGGTTTGGCTTAATCGTCAGAGGGATATATCTTAATAAATAAAGTGCAGTGTTGTTCCAGAATGCGTCCCGTACTCCAGGATCTATCCTGAACGTCATGCAGCGTCGATACTCAGGCAAGAGTTCTTAGTTTTTTAAGTGTTTTGTACTGCGACAAATTGGAGGTCCTTGATGTCTATTTTAAGATGTAGGATTTAAAGCCGATAAATTATGTTTTTTTTAAAGCCACGATAAACTTTTGATTTTATTGTCACAATAGACTCTTACATAGAGTGTGGAATAAGATGTCGATGGTTGAATACAGTAGGATGGTTTCAATGGGTATCTGATGAGCTGTGCGCCTGGTCGTGGCGGAATCTTCAAATCGTCATGCAGTCTGATCGCTGAGGAAAGATTCATAATCATCATCATCATCATCATCAGTCAGTGTTCAGTCCACCGTTGAACGCATGAGTCTTCATCCCTCTCGATCCTCCGCTTTCCGCATCCAGCTTCATCCTGCTATTCTTTCGATGTCGTCAGTCTTACAGGGGTCTCCACTCCAACATTTTTCTTCCCCATCGACCGTCGTTTCTTCGACACATTTGTCTCCCCCATTGCCACTTAAGTGTGTCAATTCTTTCAGTAGCGTCTACTACTTGAGTTCTTCTTCGGATATCCTCGTTTCTGATTCTATATTATAAAGACACTCCGAGCATAGATCTCTCTATAGCACGCTGGGAAAACTTTATTCTGTGTAAAATGCCTGATATTAGATTCCACGTCTTCGTAGGTTAACACTGGGATGATGCGTTGGTTAAATGCTGCCATCCCAGTGGTATTCGTCTGTCAATTTCTGTTGAGAAATTCTGTCGTCCTAGTTGTATTACTTGTCCCAGATAAGTGTATTCATTTTCAACCTCAATTTGTGTTCCCCCAATGGATATCGCCTCAAAAGTCTGAGAATTGTGACTATTTATCATGGCTTCGATTTTATCCATGTTCATTTTCAGACAAATTTTACTTGACACTTCGTTTAGGTCTTTGAGCATGTCTTGAAGCTTTTCAGACGATTCGGCTATTAATACTATGTCACAATTTCTCCACTTGTGTGTTGTCAATACTGTGTCGGCACTTTTTCCAAGATAGCAGTTTAAACACATCTTCCAAAGCGTTTATGATAAGCTTGGGAGATAGTTTATATTACAGCGTTGTAGTGAGTCTAAAACTGCCCAAGAAAGACAGTGGTTGATTATATTTTTCGGTTTTCTGGATGATTTGTCTTAGTATGTGGATATGCTCGATGATACTAAAGCCTTTTCTAAATCCAGCCTGTTTTCGAGGTTGAAATTTGTCAAATCGATCTTCTAGCCTATTAGTTTTAACTCTAGAGAATACTTTATATATATATATATGGGAGAGAAGCGAAATTGGACGATAGTTCTTAAGCAATGAATTGTCTCCTTTTTTAAAAAGTAATACACTCCAGGCCTTCGGGGCTTCCCTATGTACCCTATTAAAGAGTTAAGATTTAGTTGTTTGTAATTATTAGGAGTACCGTGAACCAGTGACCTGCCAAACTATGCTGCATCTTTCAAAAACCACCAGTAATCAGAAAGAGCAATATATGGAGAACAAAGTATCCCTTGAGCGTTTCCAAATATTTTTTTACGAATTTCGCGACATAAGATCGTGCGTTATCATGCAGAAGAATAACTTTTTAATGTCATTGTTCGTATTTCAGCCATATTTATTGTAAAGGACAGCTTAAACAAATCAATTCCAGCCGATTGCCCGTAATGGAATTGCTAGGTTGCAGCAGCTCATAGAGCACAGCCCTTTTGGTTCACTTTTGTTGCACATCATTTTGGGTGGACAACGGAAAAAAAAAACACCCCCCCCCCATCCTAGATTTACCACTTAAAGAGAGCAAATATTTTTAATGAAACGCGTATAAATATAAAATAGTTTCTAGGGAAAAATTAACTAACTAAATATATTTTCAATGTTAAACATTTTTTATATCATTTGACATAAAAATAAAATATGTAAAAAAAATGTTATGTAAATATTATTTTTTTAAATATGTAATAAAAATTATGTCTATGTATACAAATTTTTTCGACTTCTTAATTCTGGTGCACCGCCACTTTTTCCCATGGTCAAAAGTGCACCGTGACTTCAAAAAGGTTGAGAATCACTGTCTTACATAATCGACCCTACCCAACAATATGGAACATGCTGAACCTTACTATTATTAATATTTTTGGGTTCTATTTTAATTTACAATTTACAAATTCAAACAAATGTGTAGTTTGAAAACCTGTGGTCGAAAATTGAAAAGCTGCAATTTATACGTACAGGTTATCCCAATGATACGAGTCCAAGTCATAAATTATAAATAGTCCAATATCGGTTCCATATTTACATTAATGTCATAACGTCATAATCTATAACCGATGCAATACACCACAGATGTTTGAGCAGAATTTGCCTCATAAAAGTATATTTTTTAAATTGAATTTTTAATTAAAAAGTGTATGTCATATTTATTTATTGATGTGTAATATTATTGTTAACGTATGATTATCTATTGTTAGTGGATAGTCAATGAATGATGAGGGCTAAAATGACATAAAGGACACAAATAATTTTCTATTTATTTTATTTCGAGTCATATCGATGAAGGTTTTTATAGAATAAACTATGAATTGATTTATCGGATAAATTTTCTTCGTGGCAGAGTAAATAAGTGAGCCGTTTGTCGCAAAATGAGGGTGCATTTTTCATGTTCATAAAAAGATCGCTGAAAAAAGGGTTCAATGGAGGTCTTCACCATTTTCGACGCCGTGATAAAAGGGACCGGAAATATTTATTGTTACGATTTTCGAAACTCGACACACCGGAATTCCTAAGACAACATCTGAAAAAAAAAACGCATAATTTTTCGATATATTTTACGAGTCCGAAATATTCTGCCAAGGGTTGCGAAGGGCTAATTTTCGGAGGTGAGGGTTCTTGTCGATTTAAGAAATTTATCACAATTTGCGTAGGTCGCCCCGATTTAACAAGAACGAACTGAAAGGGCGAACGTTTCAGTCGAAATCCCTTAGGCCTAAATGATAAGTTATAAAATGAAAGGGTCAACAAAAAAGACATGAGCCAGATAAACAACCTTTAAACTGATAATTTTGTGAGCGAATTCCGCAAACGAAAAAGTTTATCTGTCCTTAATTTATTAATTCAAAAAGATAAAGCGCAAACAATCATTTAAAGGGTACATGTAAATATTTTCGGGTAAACGCCTGGAATTTTGTTTTTTCAAGCGAACTAAAACTATGAAATAAAACAGGACGATTCCCATAAAAAGGACACCAAGGCGAAATGTTGAGCAAATCTTTATGCTTTGCTCAGCATTTTATTTGTTTGTTTAGATTTTGGGTTTGAATAAATCTTCTCTTTGGCTTAATTTGTGTTTGATGTTTTAGAGCTTAAACGCATTTTACGAGTATCTAAATGTGGAAATATCCAAACATTTGCGTTTAAAAAAATATTACCATACCAAAACATACGTGGGTGGTTTTGCACTTAGAAATTATCTGAATTTTTTCATTTTTAATAAGCAATTCTTTTGAGTTACAACATTCAAAATATTAACGCTTTCATTATTTATGTATGCTTTTATCTTAAAAGATCTCTAAATATTCCAATTTGGAAAAAATACTGCGTACAGTATTCGAGTCATTTTTATTTCAACGTATTGAGAATATTCAACGTAGAACCACTCACATAATAATTATTGAAACCCTATTAATCCCATGGCTTTTGTCTAAAGTGTTCAAGATGTACAGTTAAACTGAACATTATTTGGTAACAATTTAAATGTATTGAAACATAATGCAAAGTATAATCAAATTTTATACGTAAATGCACAAACGTGATACAATTAGGATACAATAAATTCAATTTGGTCAACGTGCCGGGGGCACAATTATTTGTTTCTTTGATAGGTAAATTATTAGAACTAAACCAATTCCATTATAGTAATTGGTTAACAGTCTAGATATTTTATCGCAACATAGCCAATAATAGCTGCATTCGTAATTTACCTAGAATTGGCTTGTAGTTTATGCAAATATGGCTATGTTCTAATTCAAGCTACAGTGCATTCTATGTAAACTTACATCTAATGCAACGATCCTTTCACGGACTTAATATATTGATTTAATGCAAACAAAGTTGATTAATTATTGAATTTTAATACAAATAATAGAAATCAGATTGCGGTAAGAATTTTGCAGTGCCAATAAATGATTTCCGATTAACAGAAAAGGGTGCGACATGAAAAAGTAAAGACAATGAAATACTTGTATGTGTGCATTGCTGAATATTATCTGCTCAGACAATTCAGCAGTTAACAAATTAAGCAACCGTGTAAAATTGAAGAGAAAGTTCTTCTAATAATTTGGAGCAGTGAGTGGCCATAAGAAAGCCAGGATCTAGATATTTAGGTCATCATCTAGGCCGCATTGAATGTCGACGATTCCTTTTTGCTCGTGTTTGCACGTTCACGCCAAAAGATGAAACATTCAATTTATAAATATAACGTCAAAAATGGTTCATGTTGTAGGCGCATAAACAATTTGGCTTCAAACTTTGGATATTCCAAAGAGGCTTATTATCATCGCACAACGCCAGCGAAAATTAAGATTTTCTTCGGGGTAACATTCTGGCTTGAGCCATGAGCTCGTAGAACGATCATTTTCGAGGAGTAATATTAGGGGTATACTTGAATTAAAAATATCAAAGCTGCATATAATATTATTTCTTATATTTATCAATTAAATCCATACATCAACATATTTTTATTCACCAATAACAAGTAGATCGTAAAATTTCTCATCAATTTGTTGCCCAGAAGTTTTTCCTTTTTATGGCTAGTTTATGCTTCACTAATCGGGATTATTTTTTAATCCAGATTGAATCTCTACCCTATGAGTCCCGAATAGGAAATATGAGTGATTCTGAGATGCAATATAGCATTGTAGGATTTCATGATGTTCATTTCTAGAAGTATTTGCCCTGGAGGCTCAAGAGACGATTATTTACGATAAAATTGAAATACAAGCACTTTCAATATCGAGCATATGGCAAGGTGAATATATGATCATAAATATGAATACATATCATTGTTGTGACTCTTTTACTTTTTTCACAGTATTTCCATGAATTCAATAATATCGCAGTATAGCTTTAATGTAATTATGGATATTTGAATTTTAATATATTGATTATATATATTCATGTAAAAATTTGCCAAATTATGTAACAAAAATAAGACCAAGGGAAATTTTAATTTGATATGAACGTCCAACTGTATTTTCCGCTAGATGGTATTCTGCAAAATACATATTTATACAAACGGCGAGGTTGTGGGGTTTGGTTAAGAGAGGAGTATCTATATTTTACACAGTCTTAATAAGTAACTATATCTGATGTTCTTGCAGTGGAAGAATTTCTAAACTTTTATAATAAAGATTCAAGTTGAAATCTAAATTGTTATGCTTTAATAGACATATATATATAAATATTTGGTATATCAACTCCATAAATATAAAATGAATGCCCATCATATTGTGAGATTGATATCGTCAAAGAGCATCTAAGTTCATCGGCCTTCCAAAAAAAATGTCGATTTTTTTAAAAGGCGAGCTCTAAATGCATTAAGATTCGATTTCCGTCGATTCAGGTCACGTATAAGTCTCGATGGAGATATTGATGTCTGGAGAGCCCGACACTGGAACTGCGTGACAAATGGTTTTAAGTCTACGGGGAAAATGCCGCATTGGTGGATATTAGTTTCTTTATGAAAGATTTATAAGGGGCTCAGTGTATGTGATAAAACCACTTTGTAGATTTCATCCAGTCGGTTTCGAATAAATACATAGAAATGTCGGAAAATAGGGAATCGTTCCCTTCACAATTGAAATGTAGGCTCGCTGGGGAAAACGATAGATGGGAAACAAAAATCACGCACTTACCGGTTATGATGCCAACATACACGCGCTCGGGACTTTCCACCATGAACAGTGGAAATGGCGAATATGGCCAATGGAATATAGAACATAGAACGGGAATAGATTGCTATTGCATCACAAAGGCTTCTAGGTGGAGTATTTTTATGTGTCTATAAAAGAAGTTTATTTTAGTGTCATATATATAAAGCATCATGCTGAGTTTTGATTTTCTGAACCTGAGAATCCGTGTTTTTCCATGTCTAAGAAATAAACTCTCACAAAAAAAACGCTTCACATCTACCAAAATCTCACAATATCAAGTAAATACGTATTTATCTATATTTTGTTAAAACAAAGTTATTATTTTGGGAATTTTAACCCAAATTTACTCATTGATCTATGTGTAAGTCACCTTATCCGGTAGTGTTATTGATGATAAGTAAGCCATGATAATTTTATGCGTGCCATTAAGTCTATAAACTAATTGTGTAATATTTTACTGATGTATTTAAATTTAAAATAATATATTTTAATTTCAGTCCTGTCCATAATTTTTAGGTTTGGAGCTTTATTGAATATTTGGCCAAGTGTTGGTACAATGGTTTAGATCATAGGTTCCTAACCTATGGGTCGCGACTCCGAAGGGGGTTTTCTGTGGGGTCGCCAACTTATACAAGCAATTAAAAAAAATATTCACTTTTATTTTTTTTTAATAAGAAAAAAACGTAAATATTCAGAAGATAATCTGAACTTCGATTTTACTAACTTGACTGAAAATGAAATAGAGAAGTAATAATACATATCGTGCAAAGTTGTTCTCAGTCATAAGTCCATGAAATCTACAAAACTCAAAAAAAAAAGAAAGAAATTAAATGTTGAGAATGACACTTACAAATTTTGAGGCTGTTTAGCAATATGAAATTTCAATCATCCCATTAAATTAATTACTAAACAATATTATCCTAAAAAAATACTATCATTGCTTTTTCTAACTACCTTATTAAAAATGCCCTTTTCAAATGCATTGGGGTCGCGGGTCATATTGCTTTTATAAAAAAGGGTCACCCCCCGAAAAAAGGATTTAAAGCTCATTTTTATTTGCGTGTGATGTTGATAAATCAATGAAAAATAAATTCATTCTATATTTATAAGGCTTGGAAATACGAACAAACTTACAGATATCAATATAAAATATTTGTAGGCGATATAAAAAACCCTATATTATTAATTCAATATCAGAGTGCTGATGTCGGATTACTTAGAACGCTTAATTTATTATAATTTATTCGATCGCTATGAGCAAACAAGATGAACGGCTATTTTAGAGTTTCCTAAAAACATTGTACTGAGAATATCTTATCAATTTTTTTTCCTGGGATTAATGTTTTTAATATTTATTCAGATTGAGTTCTGTGAAAACTTGTAAACGTTAAAAAAATATTTTTATTGAATTATTTAAGAAGAGAATGCCTTATATTTCATTTCTTCTCCAACTGTTACCACTCGTGTTTTTTCTTTACGAATGTCATAATCTTGTATTATTGGGTGTTATCAAATATGTATGTATAATTTGACCTTATTTAGAATATTTTTTAGACTTCAATAAGTATGTTTATTATTTTAAATAAAATAAAGTAACGATTGATATTTCATCGACTCTCAGGTTGATTCAATTTTATTGTTTTTCTTCAGAAGAATTGTTATTTCCTTTCGTCGTTTTTCTTTCTTGAAAATAAATCATAGTTGTTATTGTTTGAAATAATAGAAAAAGATCAATTTTATTAATGTTAACAGACCGTTTCTCATTTTGCACACAAAAATCAACTAATGTTAATCCAATTTATTATATTATTGTCTTATAAAATCGTTGGATGATTCTTTTTTATTCATACGTGTTATTTATAGATATTAATACAATGGATATGGCGACTTTTCATTATCTTTCATACATGGTTAGCTTAGGACAAAATTAACTCAATAAGATTTTAAAGATAGGAGGGAAAATCATTGTCAGCCTTGTTTAACTCTATCAATAGAGACAGTACTTTTTGTTTGGAAATATTAATATTTCCGATCATCTAAATTTGTTTATGCAATATTAATATTATTCATAAGTAAATTAAAATACGGAAAATCAATCTTCTAAGATGATTCTGAATTTAAAGATATTCCAAAATTGATTTAGTTTAAAAGCTTTAATAAAAAATCTTTAATAGATAAAATATACAGATGTTTCATATATCAATTGTCTTGATAGATTTACAAAAACTATTCGTATTTGTACAGTTGGATAAATGGTATGTCAAGATATGTAAATAGATAGAAAAAGAGGGCTGAATTGAAAATATACGCTCAAAGTCAAGAAACGTTTAGCCTTGTTTTGATATCTTCAATATCGGTGAAGATAGACAATTTTGTAAGGTGAAACCTATGAAATATAAAGTTTATGGGACAAAACCGCAATGAAACTTTAAAGAAAAGACTAGCTGATTTGTTTCATTTTGAAACGAAAAGAGGAATCCGCTAGTCATAGAATGTGCTTAAAATCTAACACGTTTTAAAAATGTCATAAAATTCTTATCTCACAAGACAAGATTTTTTTGAGGGTTAGGGGGTTCTTTTGTTGTGTTTCATGCAGTATCAGAGTTGTCAAAATATCCAAAATTTCACCTTTAAATCATGATAAAATTTTAATCTGTAGTCATAATAGCACTAAATAACTGTTTAATCTTAATAAATAATTATTTTATTCGATTATTCGAAAATATAAAAGCATTAAAAAAGTACAAGTAATCATCATAATTTACAGCTAATGTGTAAATATGTAAATAAGTATGTAGCTTATTGAGATTATAGCACGGTGGTACGCCATGCAAATTATGCTCGGTTAATCTTTCTTCCAGGATTTATAATATCAGGATCCATCTTAAGCTCAATTTGGAGGTCGGCGTAATAATATTTGTGTTAATGTTATATTAATAAACTTGTGATGGAATAAAGTGTGGTCAGCGGTGGTCTCAGATATGTAGCTATGGTGATTGGGGATATGATAGGGGGTGGTTAGGGTGGTCAGCCCTTTGAAGCGTACGTGCGAGATGCGTGATACCCATTTCAGCCCTTTATCCATGATTAAATCCAGGTATTTGGTTAGGCCTTATACTGGGAAGTGGATCCCGTATAATAATATCTTGGCAAAATATTAACACATATAAATTGAATCTCGACATCGCAGATGTTAGTACTCACGATGAAGACATTCGGGTAAAACAAAGTTGTTTGGATAAGTTCAAGATGATAAATTGCCACACGGACTGCAAGATCTTCTTACAGGCCTTAATAGTATAGTTGCTGAGGCGTATCAACATTGAATAGCATTAATCAAATGTTGGCTTTAGTTTTATCAAATATCAAACAATCTGTTGCCATTGTTAAGACGTTTAATTGATTTCTGTAAGGCGCCCAAGTCTCAAACGCAAGAACTATAGATTTGTATGCCCAGAATAGAGCCGGGGTAAACATCGGTTGGGTATTGCTTTCGTCGTGTCGAATCATAAACGAAAAATCAATTTATCATCCGAATTAACGGAGCTCTTCCCGGAATGTTTATTTAACGATGCCGACGTTCGTCTTTCTTCGCTCTACCCCTAAATACGAGAAAGACGGATGCGTCAAAAATTGGATACGGATTTGTACTCCCTGTCTGATTGAAACATCTCAACTAGGTCAATTACGTAATCCTCAATATCAAAGCTGCGTAGAAATATCTCAATCTAATGGTAGCAGTACAGTGTAACTTTTGGATAGAATGTGTGCTTTTGTTTGCGAAGCTATTTAGAGTTTTTCTTCGAATTTCTCAATGTCGGCAATATACGTAAAGCGCTAGCAGATTTTCATTCAATGCTTACATTTATTTTGATAAATAAATTAAACGAGTCAATAATGTGTAATTGAAAGCAAATTATCACCGGGAGATGTCGAGGAAGATATTGTCATGTTTTGGTTTCAATCTTCACTAAAGCAACATCCGCAATAAACGCAAAAGGTCATGAAGTCTCTATTTACCATTTCTTATACAGAATGTGACTTTTATATTAGATTAATAAAGATGTGTAACGTGGAAGAAAATCCTGGGAAAGCCTATCAGTTCGGATTTTCAAGCAGGGATTTCTGCAAAGGAGTAGTGATACTTGGATGATGACTCCACTCCCGAATTCTCATGAGTACGGAATCCAATCCCGAGATTTCGGGACTACATTAGACCATCCCGGGATCAGTCCCGGGACTCCGTTCCCGGGGGATTTTCAATAGTTTAGGAAACTACATTAATAAATTTGATGAAACATTACTAATAAGTCCATTTATTTAATATAAAAAATAATCTGAAGGCGAAAGAATTTTATTTATTTAAGAAAATATAAAAATACAATTCAAAAATAGATAAATAAAACACTAAAAAATTCAAATATTATTTTGAAAATATGCCCGAAGTAACAATCAACATCGCGTATTTCGTCATTTAGTCTGGATCTGATTTTGGTAGCCAGGCAACCTGCTGCTGAAAATGCTCGCTCAGCCTCCACACTCGTTGGATGTATCGTTATCAGATATTTAAATGCTAGTTCGAATTGATGATCGCGTGAGCTCCCATTTTCGTAAAACACCATCAATGTGACTGATAAAAATCCTTTCCGCTGAGACACGGACTAGCTCGCTAAGCTCCCGATTTCCCGACAAATTATTTATTTTCATTGCTGCAGATGAATACTTTTATACTATAATACTTTGATGTGTTTCGTAATTATATTATGGAGGGATACAAAAATTCTGAACCCCGTATCTATTATATTTCATATCGATATTCCCATTATTAGAGTCGCGGTGTAGTAAATACATCACCGGGAGGCTCATAGGAAAAGGTTAGTATAAAAATTTGAAAAACATATATGTATGCATAGATTAGGCAGTTACTGCCCCTAGACGTCGCCTAAGCTCGCCAATTAGTAGTTACGCCACTATTTCTAAGCATCCAGATTTCAGCGAAAAAGTCTCAACTTAGTAGCCTTTATGGTGCTGGTGAGGTGTAAGATTTCTGTTAGATGAAATTTTGAATCCCAAATTTTTCTGGATTACGTTTACTAATCTCGGGATTCATACGCGCCTAAAACTGTCCGGGTTGCTATGCAATAGAAGATATTAAGCCGGGAAGAAAATGCGCCTAGTACGAGTATGACAGAGTCGTCGAACAGACCTCGTCAGAGAAGGACCTCTTCGAACAACCAAGTTGACGACCAGACTTCGATGGAGGAGGATCTCTTCGGACAACCAGCTCTTCGACCCCATCCCCGTCAGAGGAAGATCTCCGGGGGGGGAGGAAAGTTCTCTTTTTGTTTTTGGACCTCAACGGTGGAGGAGTCATCGAGAAGAAGACCAACATCAAGCTCACGAAGACGCCCCGACACTCGGGTGGATCATCGCCCATTTGCTCCATATCACACATGCTCACTTGCTTGTCATTGGTTCTCCTACTGTAGATTAATTAAATAAATATTTTATATCGATTGTTCGACATTTTATTGATCACATGCAGCACTTGCCTCATTTCGAACTCTATCACCGAGCCAATTATATCAATCTGTCGTTCATCGCAGCCGACTTGTGGGTCGGGACCATTTTTACGAAATGCACCGCGATCGATCATACGTCGCATCGAGATGCTTTCAACAGCGGGTTGGCATGCGAACAACGTAACCTTTAAGTCGCAGCGACGAAGATATCCACTCCCGTATGTCAGGCGGTGCCCGTAATGGTTGCAGATGAAAAAACATTTTTTGGCATATGCAATAGAAATTTTCTCAATTCCAAAGATTGAGATTGTTATTATTGTTTAACAGAATGAATATTCGTTTCAGAACATGCTTTTATGATCTCAAAATTTGTTTTTGATAAATTTGTGTTATATAATACAAACCTCGAAGTTAATACATAATTATAGTGTGAACTTGAAGAAAATATTGACCTTTTACAAATTTGCATGAATTAAAATTGCTTTAATAACATCGAAAAATATATAGTTTAATACATGAAGTTGTATAGACTTACAAAGGCATTCATCAAAATGAGATTAATTCTTATTTTTAGAAATATATACGAAAAATATAAATGGATTTTATTTACGTCAATTGATACATTTATAACGCAAATCAAAGATGGTTCTCTACATCTACATTTTTTTTCTATTTTTCTCTAAGGTTTCAAAAATATACTTGTTTGATATTTTTCATTAACAAACTTTCCTGGAATTTAAAAAGCCAATTTCTATTTGCGTTTTAAGGCTATTTATTTATTTAATCCGAATATTGCCGTGTTTACGATTCAGAATCGAACGCAAATTAATAAGGAGATGTCAAAGTAAATTGAAGCAAAGACTCTCATTTATTATTGATAAACTATCTTAGCTTTAGATACTCGAGCTATATAATACGGTTACAGGTATCCCGTAAAGGATAATTGAAATTAATTCTTAGTCCCTCAACTCATAGCCCCGGGGGAATTGCTTAAAACGGTGCAACACCAACAGGATAAATTTGCCCCAATCAGAATTTTTTCAGAACAATGTTTTTAGCGTAATTAATTCAATACATTCTTCTGGAGCAGGAGAACCACGAAAAAAGTTGTATACGCCGAACTGAAATTCTTGATCAATTTCATGCAATCATTGCTATTTTCGAACGTTTCACTCCATCGTGAATTTATTTATTGCGTTATGATATAAAGCAGACTTGTACTGTAAACAGAGGCAATCAATTCGAATATCCCAGCGTGTCTCAGATACTTAAAATATATGCGTTTTGTATACAGGTTTTTATTCCAGATAATCTTTTAAAATAAATTCGTAATGGTTTTTATTTAAAGAAATGCACGCCAATTTCAGTTTTTGTATATTGGACTTCCAAGGATTAGTTCGAATTTATTGTTATACACTTTGGCTTATATTACAGTTTAGCTAGTTTAGCAGTTTAGATGGAACATATTACAGTTTAGCTGATAAAACTGTTATTTAAACCGAAGACTTCTATAGAACAATTGGCACCATGCCTTAATTTTTCGATTGAAAAAATCGTATCTGTAGAAACTTGTAAAATATTGATTTTGAATTCGACTCATTTTACTTAGTGATTGAAAAGTAAATTCTTCTAACGAAACAGTTAACTATGGTGGAAGTTTTATTAACTTGGTTCTTTTGGTGAACCTTAATATCATTTATATTTCTTTGGATCTGACATTGTAAGTAGCACTGAATTGAAAACGAAGAAACATTGAACAGTTTTCATTTTATAAATCAACACTTTATAAAATGTCTTGAATATTATAGAACTGGTTTATAAAGATTTAACATCTGATGAGTTGTTTATAAGGAGTGTGGGTGTTAGCACGCAAAATAATAACGAATGTTTAAATTCATTAATTTGGATTTCTGCGCCAAAATATTTACATTCTAGGTCAAGGATTGTTGAAATGGCAAATCGAATTACAATTTTCATTTTGAATGAAGATTTTCACATCATTTTAATATGATCTAGACGATGAGAATGAAAACTTAACAAGATTCTATTAATTTGTTCATAAAATATTGTTAAAGTTTTAAAAATAGATTTAATGCTTGAAGTTCAGCACAGTACGCATCTAAAAAGTACAAGTTACCAAAAAGTTTCAACTATTTCGCAATAGGAGGTATTAAAATATATAAACATATTATATGAACATAATAAAAAAGGTGCTAATTTAATTTCATTTTGAAGTTCAGCGTTTGTATTATAACGCAGAAGAAAAAAATACAGAAATATTGCAAGCGGTCTTACGAAAATTAAAGGACGAAGTTGCCTGGTAAGCCTGTCAATTTTCTCAGTCAGATTTTCTTCTCAAGTGGTGGATTTTGGATTAACCCTTACCGTACCGAGAATACATCTAGCGTGTCCACTATGTAAATCCACTTTTCTGTCAGCTCTGTCGCAGCATGTAACAAGCTTGACAATGAACCAAGCTCAATAAATGAAGCTTAAAACTATTGATATCACACAATATTCGTTCATTTCTTCAGAATATTTCTTAATATTCAACTTGCATGGCATCTGCTTTTTGTTGTTCAGCTATTTTTGTCTATTAATGTGCTGCGAAAATAAAAGGACAGCGTTACAGTTTTTTTTTCTAAAAAAATAGATTTTGCAAAGGAGTGATGATACTCGGTTAATGATGCCACTCCAAACCAGTCAAGAGAAAATAACAAAATTGGTTAGCGATAAGAACGATGCGAGTATCTCAATCATCAAAACGCCTGTTCTCGAGACAACACGAACAATCGATCCTCGACTTCTAGACACTCATTCTGTTCTTACATCTTGTTACCCAAACGTGTATGGGTACCTTTACAGCCCAACCTTGCTACCAATATATGAGTGTATGATGAGATGTAAGATATCCGCTTTTGTCTCAGATTTTTCAGTACGGAATGGGTTAAAGTAGTGACGAAACTCAGATAATGACGCCACTTCAAAACAGTACACGAGGCGTCATATAAATACCAAATGTCAAGGTTAAAAAACAAAATTTCTCGGATCGATAATTCGTGGTTTGTTACCAAAGCAAATGCCTGGTTTCAAAACAACACGGACAATAGGGTTTTATGAAAACGTGACACATGCTTCTGGCCAAGATTATAAATAGTGTTCGTAGTAGCGGTACGAAAACTTTGAAAACAATCTGGAAAATATTAAGATAAGTTGGGTACAAAAGAGTTGCGAAGAGGTCAATTGAGTTAGTCCTGAGCGAGATTTTCGAAGAGTTTCCAGTTAAGTCTTAAGATTCGACCGATCGTCTTGGCCGCTGGAAGGTTTGATCTACCCGCATTCGGCTTCTTCGATCTCATAACTATAGTATTTATCTTGGCTTAATAATAAAGACCTGGAGCCAACTGTAGTGTTTTATTTGTTTCATCTTATGTGAACCGATAGTAAACGGACGGAAGAGGTGGTCCGTTTAAAACCATACACGCCGGGGCAGGTTATGGTTACGAGGCTGCCTCTGACATCTACTACACATACAAATTTTCATATATTAATTCATTATTTCGTACTTTTGGAACATATTTTATAAAAAAAGCTGATGAAAATAATTTTTATAAATACATTTTTTTAAAAAATTATTTTTAAAAATATTCTTACATGTTTTAAGCAATGGATTTCAACTCGATTTAAGGAATTGAATCAATAATAACCAGAAAATGTGGCCTATTGAAGACTTAATTTAATATTTTTTTTAGCTGAAATTTATTATATTTGAATAGACATATATTTTATTGATTTGCCACGAAATAACATAAATAAATAGAGATTTGGAAATAGGCAATTAGCGACATTAAAATAAAGTACTTTGTCCTTTAAATTTCTTCGCGTTCGGTTTTACAGAAACGCGTCCCAGCGAAATCCACCATCATCAATCACCTTCATGTACAACTTGGAAGTGCTTGAAAATAATGATTCGGTCCGTAGTAATAGATGGGGTGCGAATATATCATCACTCCATCATGACAGGCTCTGATTTGGTTGTTAAGATAGGAGTTTTCTGGAAAAGTCGTCGCGCTGCCTTAATAACAGATTAAAACGTATGAAAAAGCGATTATTGAAATAATCAGTCATTTCAGGGCGTCTCCCGTTAATCTTCAATGCTGGAGAATCGTTTTTCCAATGTTCTTCCCCTTAATGAGTCGAAATGAAAAGCCTACTTTATATACAAGCCTTCAAATTATTTCGAGCAAATTAAGTGAACTGGCTGAGCAATAATTTTACGCTTATTATTCAAAATGATTATGTTAATTTTATTATACGCATTTATTGTATATAAATCAAATACAAATTAAATTGAAGATATTTCCCTCCGAGCATACTTAGAGGAATTAAATAAATAATAAATAGTGCTTTGAATTGATGAAAAAATCTTAGATATACAAGAAACATCTCTGAGTGGTACTTATTCGAGCATAAAACTTTGCTTATCTTGAGTGAACAATGAAAAGTTATTTGAGCAATGTAAATTGTGACCGTGCTACAGTTATCCTTGTTTGGTCAGTTTGGGGATGCTTGTGGGTGCTGTTTGACAGTAGGGATCAAATACTAATGCTCTCGAATTTATCCTAGATTATGTTCACTAATGCGTCATAATATTGTAAGATATTATATTATATATCAATTTTCCAGATATTAAATTATTTTAATTAATTTTACTTTTTTGCCTATATTTTTGAGGAGACAATGTGCTCGTTAAAATAGTATTATTTTTTTCTAATACAGAGTAGAATAAATAATTAAAAAAATTGTCTCACATCTGCCATAAGTCTATAACAAGCAATCGTTCCGCGTCCATTTGTAATAGTTTTTGTTAAAATACACCTTTTATCAGCTTATTAAATTATATTTTAAGTACATCGATGACTCATTTTAGGGACCCTTTTTACTGTAATTTCGCATTAATAAATTGCAAAAATCTATAATTAGCTTTGTATAAAACTATCTGTACTTCAGGTAATATTTTAGATTAGTTAAGTAAAATTTAATCACTCACTCACGTGCGTCCATGCACGACTTCATTAATCGCCTCAGTATTTATCTTTTCAAACGTAGGAAATCATGATAAACTTGGATCGTGACGATCGATCGGAAACATTAGTATTTCCGACGTTGCGGTCGTTAATATTATTAGTTGGATAGATGAGATGTGATGGGGTGCAGCTCGAATGTACCTAAGGCCGATAAAATAGGTTTTCTTTTTATATTAAGTGAATCCTTTCAGCAATAAAAGAAAATTACCATCACCAGTTAGCTTTATTATCTTTCTTTCTGATCTTCATTAGTCCTTCTGCGCTTCTTCCACAGTTCGACAGGAAACAGATCACATGGTTCATCCTGATAGAAAATATTAGGGTGGGTTCATGCGTTAGAATGGGTGGTTCACGCAGCCCAAAGGCTGATAATAAGGGAGAAAAAATATTAAGAATAACTGATGACTAAATGATTATTTCCATCTAGTTTTTGCTTTCCTATCAATACATTTTAATATGGAATCTTTTAAGTTCATCATTAAAAACATTGTAATCATTCACATGCCTACATACGATTGAATTTTTAGAAACATTTATAAACCAATTACAATTTAAAATACAGTTAATGAAATATTTTAATAATAATGGAATTAATCCTTTAAATTGATCTTATTGAAGTGGCATATGATATATTATATAATCGACTTCCACCGAGGTAATTTGATATATTTATTGTTCAGATGGCATTTGGTTATCGTATCCGATTTAGAATGGATATAAAGATAAAAATACTCCGAAGGGGACATTCCACGTGTATTGAATAAAGAAAGACCCATACAAAAAGCCTTTCTTTTTCGATGAAGTGTCTATTATGAATATAATCTCTATTTTTAAGCAAATCTCTTAAATAAATAAATATAACCTAAATTTATACAATAAATAAATGTATCATTATTACTATGATAATCTATGAAGACTGAAAACAATATATATGATGTAAATATAAGATATTTTTCTAAATGTGTGGCTATTAAATAACGATACTGAAGATGGAACTTATTTTTATGATGAAGTCAACCTTATAATTCTACAATATTTCATTTCAATAGAATTATCTCTTGCATTTAAAACTCATTGTGTTTTGATATTATACTGATGAAAATAATGCGAACTTAAATTAAAGCTTGGTATATGATGATTTCTTAAGCTTTGATGACTAAAATATATTCTAGTGAATTGATCATGGTTTTGTCTCCTGATCGTAAGAGAAGGATCTATCTGAAAATATTAGATAGACTTTCTCTCCAATTTAAACAAAAAAATCAATTGATAACCTATCGTGATTGAAATTTGCAGTCCTAAAATATGTTCAAAATATCAATTCACTTTTAGTTTAATGTGGTTCAATCCAATTTTGGTTGATTTTTCAATTGAAGTATCAAGTGAGAAAGATTAAATAATTAGCTTCCATTAAGTAGAACATCTTGTTTATTCTAAATTAATTTCAAAAACACATTTTATCAAATACAAAACATAAAAGTGAACCGTATACATAAATAAATATCTATTTTTAAATAATATATATTTAATAAACAAGTAATCTGTTTGTTGATAAAAGAGATTTATTTTTTATAAAGTCACAAAGGCTCAAAAATAATTTCTGCTAAGATGTTCCTTAAGAAAAGCAACTCAATATCTATTTTATATATCGCAGTATTGAAATATTAAATAGGAATAATCTAACATAAAATATAATATGTTTATATGCTTGTTACATAAAAACCTTATGTAAAATAGAAGCTTTCCTATGCATTAATTAGCATAATTTTATTACATTATAGTTATGTATGCAGAACGAATTTGTGAACGAAAATTTATGCACGACTACTGTAATTCTGATTGATGTTGCCGACACTAAATTTTCATCATAATCTCCTAAAATATGTGACACTGTAAAGCAAATGCATTTAGGGGTTGTTTTTGAGTTTTGAAATTATATTTCCACCAGAAGTGCAGAAAAGGGAGTGGACACGGTGGAGGCTGTAGTGCTTCGGTGACACATGTTTTACTCACTAACCACTAATGGATAGACACAGATGTCGGACATATTAATATGTGAAGCAAATATTGCGGTAGAACTACAATAGTTACAACTTTCCCTCCGGCATCTGGATTCTACAATATTTTATATGGATATTTCGCTGATCTCATCATGACTCCATATAGCAATAGAATGTCATATCTGCACGTTGAAGGATTATATAGCAAAGTATGAAAGTGATCCATTTTCGCTCTAATTGACATCCGCTTTGAATGCTCGGCTCTGTGGTGAGCAACTAAAACTGTCAAAGAGTTGATGTTCATCAAGAATTCTTTGTTGAAAACTATCACCAATATCAAACGAGATCTTTGACAGCCAGAGCGCGAACGCTTTACCAGTTAGGCTCGACGCTCATATAAAATGCTTTTAACCCTATCTAAATATTGCCTGAATTTGCATGTTTTTCTTATAAATAATAGATAAAATCACAAATTTAACTAGAATATTTTAATCATACTAAAAGCGCCGAGTCTTACAAATACGGTCCAAAAATGAAAAAAAAATTGGTATGATGTTTGACTTTTAAGCACTGCATTAAAAGTAAAATTTATTTTTGCTACGCCAAAAGCGTGATATGGTTTTATACTGGATTTTCCTTTATTAGAGTAATTAGATAACATAACTATCATGACAAAATGGTTGAATTCTATCATAAACGATGATTATTAAGGAATTTCGGCAATCATATCCTTTTGTATTATTAATTGTATATTGTATGTAAATATTAAATAGCATAATGTTCAGCAAATCTTTAAAACCATTTATATATAATTTTTCATCCGTTTACGAAAAACATTTCCTTTTGCTTTTGCCTTTTTTTAAAACTATTTGAAAACTTACAATCGCCTTTGAAATATGTTCTAAAGAATTTTTATACCTTTTGATTATTGACATTTATCGATAAAAGATAATTGTTTTTAGTGGTGTAACAGCTTTTTAAATGAAGAACGCTCCTTAATTGCAAGTATCATAATTTATATTGTAATGTATAGAGGGTTCGAATTTCATTTTTATTGCCGTTTTATCAATTACGAAATTTTAGGAGGATTAAAGTATACTAAATTCTTAGTATTATATTATAAAATTGATAGTATTCAAAAGACGCAATCGTCTGATACTATACTGAAGATAGCTCTTACAAAATTTAGAATTCAATGATTATTTAAGGCGTCTTCTCACTTTAGGCGCCTCAAAAATAGGCTATTTTCACGATTTATTTTCGAGGATTTTCGCTAAAAATTATGAGATAAAATGGATCTTATGTAATAAACACATCTTTCAAGTAAATGAAAAAAATATATTTTTCTTTTTTTATCAATTATTATAATAAAACAGTAGCATCGAAAAATCCGTGTAGAAATGTTATGGTCGTGGCAAAAAAAAAAAAAAAAAACAGTTTTAGATTCAGTATATAAGTGGCTATAGCGCATATCATCAGATTTTTTATATTTGCGAAAATAACAAAATGGCGCACGTTTTACGAAAAAGTAAAAAAAAACGCGTTTTTTTGCAGTTTTTTGTAAAAAAAAATTACTTAAAATCAAAATTTCAAAAATCTGATGATATGCGCTATAGCCATAACTATGAAGAATATGTCATTCAAATTTCATGATAATCGGCCGGATAGTTTCCGAAATTTCATCAACAAGCCACCGAAAAACCTTGTTTTGAGATAAACGCGTTTAAAGTTTTGGTTGCAGAAAAATTGTCCAGACACAGCTGTTGAAACACTTGTTGTTATTTTGGGTATTTCCTCCGAAGATCTTCATAAATCGGTTTCAAAACCTCGTGAACACCCTCAGCTAGAGCAGGAAGATGTTTAAAAGTTTCTATCTGATTGTTTTTCACCACTTTCTTGTACTTGCACCATGAGTCTAAATATCATGGTGCTCTCAGGTAGTCACCTAACGGTCGCCCAAAAATGTAGTTAGACTCGTTTGATCTTTATGAAATTTCGATATAACATTTTTGAAGATATGTTCTTTCAAAATTTAAAATAAAATAAAAATCGATTTTTTTAAATTTGTAAAGTGAGAAGACGCCTTAAAGAACATTTGGCAAATTAAAAATGATAAAGATGATGTATTTAGTCGAACTCTTTTTCGTATGTCGTGCAAAGTCTTCTGTGGTCCTTTGTCATGACGTATAATTTATGGTAGAAATTGTTAATTTTTTTATAAATATTTGTTAATACCTTGATTCAGAAGTGATTTTTGGTTTCTTATTGTTTCTCATGTATGAGACGAAATTTTAAACAAAGCTTAAAAGTCGTTGATTATCGAAAGGTTCAATTTTATACGACTTTGCCACATAAATCTGACTGAATTTCCTGTTGGAACCGCATGTTGTCGGTATCTATATCATCCAATTTAGGTCACAAGAAGTTGCTTATCATCGATCTGTAGTGCTCGCTTTTGACGGTTATGGCAATGCCAGTTTAGTTTTGGAACAAGTACGGACCGATGGTTCTGTCTGACCAAAATTCGCATCAAAGTGACTTTTTCGAGATGCATTTGGTGCTGGTGTAAATTAGTATCGTTCCAAATCCAATTATGTTGCTTGTTCACACATCCATTCATCCAAAAATGAGCCTGGTTATTAAAGATGATTTTTATAATTTGTATATATTTTTTAGCATTATAAACTTCAATTACAATTTGCCATATAATGTTAAATAATTCACAATAAATTTGACAGATATTTCTTTAATAACGTGCTTGTTATAACTAAACAAATTTGGAGCGACCCTATTGAAAGACCCTATATTTATAATTAATTGTGTTGATTTATGTATTTATTTTTATTCCAGAATCCTGAAACAAGAATTCACTCAGTGCAATGCTTGCATTTAATTAATTAGCTGTGAAATATACTACATTGTATCACCTAATGAATTCAAGCAGCTAGTAGTGTTCAAGGTTCGAAAGTTTTAAGCAATTTTAGACTTAAATCTAATTGCATTGCATATAAAATCGAGTTCAAAATGACTTACCATTTTAAAGTTAATTTTCTTATTTATAAATATAGGAAATCATATTTTTTTCGTGTTTAATGTGGTTATTAAATTGGTGTTGTGAAGGATTTCTTATTTTCCAAATCAGAAATAATTTTTCGCGATAAAAAAAGAACTGTAAATAATAGAATGCTTTGTAAACTTGATCCGAAAACAAATAAGGAAGTCCGGAAAATGAGCACGCACTTCTCTGCGATACGACGATAAAGTTTTCTTCTGAAGACTTTTTATCCATATAGAAAACTCTTTCTTGGAGAATGAAGATGTAACATCAAAAATATTTATTTAAGGCAACAAACTGATCTAAATTTAATTATAAATTTATTAAAGTAAATATTGTTTTCTTAACGTTTCATTTTAATATAGATTTATTGTTTTTCTTATTCAGTGTTGCTTTATATGTTTTTGAATTTGAGTTGCTCTGTATTTGTTGTTGTTAAATTGACGTAGTACGAGGAATCGTTTTATATTTTCTATACGTAGCATAGGGAAAAAATCAGAAGGTCAAACTTTGAAAAAATAAAATAAAATGGCTAACACTGGATTATTACATCTTCAAATATTGCTTGAGAGTGAAAATTGAAAAAAATGTTTGGTGTTAGGCTTGGGTTTGAGTTTGTTTTAAGCGCTGAAAATATAAAAGTACTATCGTATTTCAAATGTATTTTTACTGTAATTCTGCCGAGATTTTATGTACACATATTTCCATGGAATAAATATAACGAAAAAAGCCTCTTTAAGCAAACTTCGAATCAAATATAATAAGCCCCAAAGTAAATCCATATATTAAATATCTGATAATAGCATTTTAACAAAATTTTCATAATCAAATATTGATAGTTTGACTTTAATCTAGTCTACACTAATAATACAAGTAGCGATTTTTACAATAACATCCCATACACATCCTGCTGTATAAATTACATGAATATTTGAAAATCTAATTATATCTATCGAGCACTCATTACACATTTAAACCGTACTCTAATCAAGCAAATCGTACTGAGTTTGATTAAATGTGATCACATATGCTGTGTATTAGATCCAATGAAGTCGAATTGTGGTCCAATTGCGTATAATTTGTATTGTATATTTGAAATGTCGTCTGAATAAACAGGTATTGATTTATTCAAATTTGGATTCGATACTCAAATCATACATGCTCAAGGTAATCCAATCACATTTTTATGACAGCATAACTATATTATTTTCATTAGTACATATAATAATCACATAGAATATAAAATTAATAGCTACATCTATATTCATCAAGCTATTATATCATGTTTATACCGTAAAAATCACACAAATACGTCGAGATTTACTTCATATTGATGCTATTTACGAACGCTTTCAATATTCAATTGTATTAGATTCAGTAGATATATTTTTACATAGGAAAATTACTAAGAATTTATGCAAAAAAATATTAAAAATGTCTTGTTTCTTTCCATATAAGACGAATCTCCATGCTATTCTAATTTTGAAAATAGGGAATATTTTTCATGAAGCAACACAATATAAATAAATACAACACAAAACTATCAGAAAGTCATACATTTTTAATGATTTTTGGTAATTTATCCATTAAGATAGCTTAATGAACTAAACATGAACCCACTTTATAAGATGATTCAGACAACATTGAGTGAGTAAACTTAATATATTAAGGGACAAAACAATAATGTTATCTTCTACGACATTTGACTTCTACACAAAATGAGGTTAATTGACTCTATCCATCCAAAATGATCAACCAGACAAAAATCACATCAGCAATAAAAATCGGTATGCGTGAATGTATGTTATACATGTAAACAGATGAAAATTGGTCTAAAAATTGAATTATATTACAAAATGATAGTAAATTGTCAATGATATGAATAGAAAATAGGTGTAAACAGGATGTGAAGTTGTTAAACTTCGTTCAAATATGGCTGTCATATAATTTAATTTGATTTTGACTAAAAATTGATGCAAGTAATTGCAATGGGATTCAAATGTGATAATAAATCCTGAACGACTATTATTTGCAGGTATAAAAATCTGAATTGTTTCAATGTTGCCAACAGTATTGCAAAAAGTATTCACATGTTTCCCAAACATGTTTCGGATCAAAACAAATTACTGTAATATCATCAATTTCTCGGAAAAATGTCAATTCAAAACCCTGAACTAAATAGAATACGACTTAAAAGATGTCGATCAAACGATCGTTTAAAAAGTAAAATGTAAGCGTTTTACGTCCATCAATAATGTGGCTTGGATATTAGTGACTTTAAGTGGTTAGGTCATGATTTGGGCAACAGTGATAGTGGAACTTAGTATAGGATAGTCGAGATATTATTTGTGTGTTTATTACCACAAAGCTGATTTTCCCCATTTTTTTAATATTTCAAGTAAAAAACGGCAGTCTATACCGCGATGATGTTGTTATCGATGTTTTTAAGCAATTTTTGAGACCTGTAAATAAATATTACATAAATGTCTTATATCTTAAAGACTGGAACTACGATGTAAGCTGCTTATAATTAGTATTATATGTACTTAATATTGCAATGCATTGAAAGTTGCTAATATTCAATCAAGATCCCGCGCTACAGCTTTAGCCACGTCTACCGAAGCCATAGCCACCTTGTATCGAAAATGCGTGACGTTTATTTGATAATAATTAACGTAAAGTACTTGCAGGGCCGTAACAAGAGGGTGGCAAAGCAGGCGCTCGCCACGGGTGCAACTGGACTTGGGGCGCAAAACACAGAAACAATGAACCAATACTGATTAACTGACCGTTTTTATAATATATACTAAGTTATCTAATCCCTATTTTCTTCATTATCACTTAAACATCGGGCCGACCCAACTGGCATTAGTTCGCAATAAAATAAAGACAAAAAATATTTTTGACCATAACCAATAATTAAGAGTAAAACAGGAATTAAAGAAATCTCAAAAAATAAATAAAATATAAAAATATTAAGACATCAATTTAATAATAATAATAAATATAGTATTCAGTTTCCTTAAACACCCTATAAGAATAGGACTATTAATTTTAATGCAACTTCTTATTTCATGCCTTTTAATAAACCTAAAAATTTATTTCTCATGATTCTCATATATTATATTTTTAATTCTTATTGGAGGACTTCTCATTTTATTTATATATATATATATGTACAATCATTCTATTTGTACAATCATATATGTACAATCATAGTATTTTACGTCCATGATTTTGATCCTAAAAGTGACCATTTCCCGAAAGAAATCCATTTTTTACGTCCATGATTTTGATCCTAAAAGTGACCATTTCCCGAAAGAAATCCATTTTTTACGTCCATGATTTTGATCCTAAAAGTGACCATTTCCCGAAAGAAATCCATTTTTTTACGTCCATGATATTGATCCTAAAAGTGACCATTTCCCGAAAGAAATCCATTTTTTTACGTCCATGATTTTGATCCTAAAAGTGACCATTTCCCGAAAGAAATCCATTTTTTTACGTCCATGATTTTGATCCTAAAAGTGACCCTTTCCCGAAAGAAATCCATTTTTTTACGTCCATGATTTTGATCCTAAAAGTGACCATTTCCCGAAAGAAATCCATTTTTTACGTCCATGATTTTGATCCTAAAAGTGACCATTTCCCGAAAGAAATCCATTTTTTTACGTCCATGATTTTGATCCTAAAAGTGACCATTTCCCGAAAGAAATCCATTTTTTTACGTCCATGATTTTGATCCTAAAAGTGACCATTTCCCGAAAGAAATCCATTTTTTACGTCCATGATTTTGATCCTAAAAGTGACCCTTTCCCGAAAGAAATCCATTTTTTTACGTCCATGATTTTGATCCTAAAAGTGACCATTTCCCGAAAGAAATCCATTTTTTTACGTCCATGATTTTGATTCTAAAAGTGACCATTTCCCGAAAGAAATCCATTTTTTTACGTCCATGATTTTGATCCTAAAAGTGATCATTTCCCGAAAGAAATCCATTTTTTTACGTCCATGATTTTGATCCTAAAAGTGATCATTTCCCGAAAGAAATCCATTTTTTTACGTCCATGATTTTGATCCTAAAAGTGATCATTTCCCGAAAGAAATCCATTTTTTTACGTCCATGATTTTGATCCTAAAAGTGACCATTTCCCGAAAGAAATCCATTTTTTTATTTGAAATTATCTCATTTTCGGCATTTTTTTTAACCTTTTTTTGTTGGAGGGGGGGGAAGCGCAATTTAGATTCCTGCCACGGGCGCATCATACCCTAGTTACGGCCCTGAGTACTTGTAGACAAAAAAACAGTTTTGCACATTTTAATTTAATGTCAATACGTACAATTTATTCAGGGGTACGCATTTAAGTCATTCATGCTAATTTTATTTGATTAGGGTTTGAAATCAAAAGAAGTTACAGAAGCTATCTGCGGTGCAGAAGAACACCAAATTACTATTGAAATCAAATCTTTATAAAACTATAAAATAATTATTGGAGAGATATGTTGTACTGATTTAGCTTGATTAGAAAATTATTTGTTTTGGTGAATAACCGAAGGAAGATTTTATAGCATGAAAAACTACATTTTGAAGCTCCATCGTATTTATCTTATATTGCAACATTTGATCATTATCTTTAGATATTTTTAAAATATTGACACTAATGAAATATTTGTTTATAAGTTGTCCAAACTAGCTTAAAACCACTATTAGTCGAAATCCCAACAAGAATTTGTAAAAGAGGTCATTGAAAAATTGCTTAATTGACTGAAGAAGATTATTGAATAGTAAAAATTATTCTGTAGTATTATGTTGCATTGTATTTTTTCAATGATTTATTGCATATGGAAAAATAAGCTATAATATTTTTTAGATTAGCTTTATATTGAACATATTATAAAGGTGGAGGCTCTTATTAAATTCTTCTCGAATAATAAAATAAAAGCAATTTTCGAGGTATTGTTAAAATAAAAAGAAACGAGAATTGCTGAATAAAATCTTCCAAAAGCACCATCATTACAATAAAAAAATATTTAAATGCAAAAGCACGATAAATAGAAGGTCGAAAAATACAAGGAGTGGCATCAATTAAGAAATTTCCATCCTGAAAATATAATAAAGTCTCCGCGAAACGTCGAAAAAGATTATTCGGTATTCCAATGCCCATAGAAAAAACACTCAAGTGTTTTCGTGCGTTCATCGAATTAAAAGAAATGTCGCCATACAATAACGTTAATGTTGACGCTTAAGACATTCCAGAATATCCTTATATCCCGTTTTTTTGTCATTCATGGGAAAATATTGAAAACGTTTCGTTCGTAAATGATTTGGTGCGTGCCTACACTCAGTGATTCCAGGACAATTGAATAGGAGCTCGTTGCATATTCATTTTGTGCTCAACAAACATTGCTAAATTAGTATACACACAGCACAGTCGATTGTATTAGTTAGTTTCTAAATAGCACCCGATACAATACAAAGTTTAATCAGTATGATTTTACTCCAAAATTAATGCTTTTACCAATCGACGAAAAATAATATCCTCTTCAGTGCATTTTAGATAAAGCAATGAACAAAACCTTCCTTGAAGTTAACCAATAAAATCCGTTCGGCAGATCAGATATCTTTAATTTAAGCGAAGATAACGTGGCTAATTTATTTGATTGTTTAAATCAAAAATTTATAGGAAAATATTTTTAAAGAGCTTTTGAATCTCAAAAAACGATATCATTCTTGTAAGATGCGCCTAAAAAGATGTTCGTTTGTGATGGCTTCATGACTTTAAAATTGATTGAAACATGGCATAAAATTATTGTATTGTGTTATTATTTTATTATTTTGGGTATTTTAACATTAGAATCCAGTAACATTTTAATGCATTTATCATAAAACATCACGGGTTTTGAATGAAAATATTCTAAAAGTCCAATTTTGACCTCATCGTTTGTTTTATAATTTCTCCCATCCAATTAATGCTACATAGATCTAAAAAGATGTAAATCCGACGGAGCAATGTCTGGAAAATAAGGAGGATGTTGAATTGTCTTCCATCCAAGGCTATTTTCCTCGCACGAAGGCGAGCATTATCATACTGTAAAACATTTGTCTTCGATGCCGAGAGGGTATTTTTTTTTATTTCAGCCGCTAAACAGTCTAATTTTTCAATATAAATGCATTTGTTGTTTGTCCAGGTTTAAGTGTATTAAAATTAATGATACTCTTGTAGTCTCACAAAACAGACAAAATATTTTTTGTCAGGCCGAGTTTAAGGGTTGGTTTTATTACCTGACCCTTCGACAGTCATTGATTTTTTTAATCCATAATTAGAGCAAAGAACTAATTTCTCATCTCCTGTTATTAAGTTGCCTAAAATGGCCCTTTGGATTCCATTTTTAGAAGTTGTTCACATACGTTAATGTGGTCGCCCAGATTCTCTTCGCTTAGCTCGTGCGGCACCCATCTTCCTTGTTTCCACACCTTCTGATTTTTTTCAGATTTATTTAAACACTCGACCACAAGTATCCGAGATTGATCGATATTTTTTCAATAGTTGCTTTTGGATTACTCTCGATTTCAGAATTCTGGCGGCATTCACTTTACGCAGTTTTCCACTTCAAGGGCAATTTTTTGAATCAAATTTTCCAAAATAAAATTTCTGAAACCTCTAAGCTAGACTCTCACGCATTTTATTATGAATATAGAAAAGTTTGGATTCATTCATTTTCAGGCTTGTAAACATACGGAATAGAAGACACTCATAGAGTAAAAATACAAAGAGGATAATTCTATTTAATTTAGCTTAAAAGCTTTTCATTTGAAAGAAAATGTGAAATGGGTATATTTTCATTAAGTTTTATAAATATAATACATTAATAGGATACAATGTTTTTAGTTGTAACTTTTGCATAGAAAACAAAGTTTCAAATATATTTACATTATCTCTTGTTTTTATTCTACGTAATCAGGCTCTTGTGATCCAAAAATGCTATGTTAGTTGTTGTGTTCCATAATTATTAACTATTTAATTTTTTAAATGTAAAGTATACAGATTTTCAACGTTCATCGTAGGGAATGTTTCCGTGATGAATTAAGTCTTTGGTCGTAAATTAAAACAATTTCGTGTAAGTAAGCTAAATACTCTAATATATATGCCCTTCAACTGTCTTCCTCGGGGATCATGTTCCGCGACGGAACTTTAAGTTGGTTCACGTGATTTCCTGCACCGGAGATGGAAAATAGCTTCATGGATGCCATATCTTGATGGTCGACTTAAGGCGGAATTCATGATATACTCGGTTATATCTGCAAATTGTTATATTGACAGTTTGACTTGAGTTCCTCATTTAAACTGTAATTGAAAATCATTCAAATTATTCGATGAAGTATTCCTATATCATACCCTTTATATTTTACAATTCGGTATTGTGGGCGTTCTTGATGTATGAAAATGTTAAACAAACAATGATTGATAGCTCGACTTTCATGAATTATTTAATGTGGGCGCAAAACTACCACCACAAAAATTATGAATAATGTTAAATATCTTTCAGTGCTCATATTTAAAATTGATGACCTTTTTCTTTTCAACCATAACTTATCAACATGTCATCCACAGTGATACGCGAAAACTACTAGTCTGCAAATGAAAATTACATTTTTTTGGAACACCTCAACAAAAAAGTTATTTATTTCTTCAGCATAAAAAAAGATTGATCACCTTTTTTAAATATAAAAATTATACGCTCCCTTTAATAATCACCACAATGCAAAATTTTCGCTGCGAATTTATTAAGTACTATTTAAATTATTCAATCTAATTGAATACCGTACAAATATTATGACGATATCCAATATATATATTTACTTAAATACATCAATCACGATTCTTCTCCGTGAAATTTACTTTGTTTGAATGAACAAAATGGATTAGCGATCACTCACCGAATAAGGATATTCTTAAAGAAGATTGATTGTTCATCGATGACAAATCAGTTGATAAGACATTTTTAAAATGAAAAGGATCTTTGAAATAATTTACATCATCGGTATTTATATTGTATTGATATATATATGTATATATAAATTTTAGATTAAATTATCAATGCATCTTAAAGGATAATAAATTCAACATCCCCTCAAGGTGGAGTTCTACTTAGCGCTTATTTGCTGAGAAAATATTTGAACACCATACTCAAATAAGTACTCGACAATTTGGAAAATCTTAATCTATTGACCCAGCTATTCTATGTACATGAAAAGCAATACATTTCTAACCAAATACGATGATAGAATAAATATACTTTCGCTAATCGAAAAAGATAAAATTAATTACTATTAAATTAGATTCCCAATATAATTTGTCTCATTATGCGAATTTATTATAGCACCTGAGCGAATATTATTTTTATATTAGAATATCTGCTATGTGATGAAGTACTGTATTTTACAAGACTAACTCTATGTAAAATATGACCGCCTGATGTCATTGATTCATTCCTTTTTGGTCATCGTTAAAGTCAATAAATTATTCGTATTCCATTATAATATCATGACTCATTCTATAGCAAGTTAACACACATATGATAGAACGTTTATGGTCAAATTCGTGTTCCATGAATTAAAGATTTTAGCGAATGATTGACGATGTGACTTTATTTGTATGGATAACAATATACTTTTAAATTTATGTTTATTTAACGAATCGAATTATATTATCGATTTTTCAATTAAAGCTCCATTTATATAACTTACAACATAAATTATAGCTATACAATACATCTAGGAGCCTTAAATGGAGTGGTGAGAAGCATGGTCTTAAACTAAATTATGTTGTTAAAAGGAAAACCTCTTGTCTACTTTCTATCAACACGGTTTCGATATAAAAATAATGATTTATTTGCCTATTTACTATAGAATTTTTATTATATATAATGAAAATGCCTTTCCTTTGCACGTAGTCTTAATAATTTGATTACATATTTAATTCCTTTCAAACTCTGTCGTTATAAAAACCAAGAATCAAATCTTAATCGAAAATCTCCATTAAACAGGACATGGAAGCTTTGAACATGCAAAATTTTATCGATATTAAAATTGAATTTCCTTTGAATAAAATTAATCATAATTTGCTTCTCACAATTAATAATTTAAATTTTATTTAAGTTTCATTTTATGAGTTCCTGGTGCTTTTTGATAGTTAGCCCTATGAGTATAAATCATCATAAACTTAGATGCTACGTTCGTATGTCCACCATTTATCATCCGTACAAATCCACTTATTTGTCAGGACCGCAACAGTGGGAATGAAGCTTGTATTTAAATAACTAAACACTGTTGATAGCATACAATATTCGTTCATTTCTTCGCCTAAATATAAATAAAACACTTGAGATCAATTAATTTGGGCTATTATTAGTCGATACATTTGGGTTTTCGATCTATACAATCGTATGATGTACGCAAGACACTCTCTCCCTCTTTGTCTCTCTCCGAGCTTAAAGTATAAAAATGCTCTTTTTGAATTCCTGGAATTCGATCGCAAATGCACGATTGACCTCTTCAAAAGTTTAAGACACACAAGCATCATCCTTATCACTTTGAAGAGTTATTGTGTGCGGTTCATAATCATTTAAGAAAGAAAAAAAAACAAATAATATTTTTCTGGCATGGATAATTCGCAAATAGGATTATCCGCAACCGGATAATTGAGAGTACACTATAATCAAAAAGACGTGGTCAATTAAAGCATTACTACATAGGAGCGTGGAAACCTGGTCGTAAAAACCGCTCAAGATGGACGGTCTCACGCGGGTTTGTTCGTAATCGGATCACAAAAGGACCGAGAAAGAAGAAGTAAATGGTCAAGTGATGATGAAAAGTCAACATAATTGAACCAATATCGTTATTATTCGCGGAGGAAGAGACGATTTGCGATTTTCAGCGGCCAAGACTATCGGTCAACTCTTTCGTCTTCTTCTTGTTCACGCCTATTCCAACTTGTGCATACGCAAAAGGAGGTATAGAAACAGCTGGATCTGCGAAGATTAATACTTGCGTCGTCACATCTATGATTAACTCATATTTGTTCTCATCTACAGCCATATCCAAGCTCGAATCTAATAGAAGCTTTAAGCTAATTACGAACGCGAGATGAAATGTGAGTACATGAATAGAGTGCATCAAAGTGCTTGGACATAGTGCATAAACGTCATGCAAACCACATATTGGAAGGATCAATAATACATTTCATAATGTATACGAGACCTTTGATCCACAGTTCATTTCAAGATATTAAACGTTCTCTCAAAATTGGCAGCTTAAATATCAAATCTAAGTATAATCTTTTTTCAGAGAAAAAATCTACAAATATTTTTACATTGATGAAAATGTATTACAAAAAGGCTAATATATTTTCGATAGCTTCCAAAAACCTCTCAAATATATATATTTATTCGTATGGACCATTGATGAAAATATGTATTTAGCAGTTAAACATCGATTTTCTAAGGTAAAAAAACGAATAAATTTACAGGCTTTATATGAGTTTTCATATTATACACATATAAGCGCGACACATATATTACAAGGGTGTTATCGAAATGGAATAGTAATTAACACATGTGCTGCGAGGGTTGTTAAAAGTTCACGCGAGCGGTTCAGAACTCAAGTACCACGTTCAAATTTTATTATATTTTTTCCCTCTAATTTTTGCACGTTCGAAAGTTTCATTTAAAATTATATCGGGAAACCATTTATTTTTATGGGTTCAAAGTGGCATTTTTTCCGCCCCGAAGACAACCCCGTATATTATATCGGCACGCTGCAACAATAAAGTGGTGCAGAATGGCACAGTAAAGTGTACAGATTTGAATTTATGCTGGTATTGTAAACATGGTGGAAATTTTTGGAATAATTCCAAAAAAAAAGCGGCCACATTATTGTTATTCGTGGCAAGTACGGGCAACTGATAGTGTCAAAATTATTCAGCCCTAAACTATTAAAACGACAATTTCGCATGATAAATTACTCCATTGTGTGTATTTCGAAGAAGAAAATTGCTCCTCTTTAAGCCTGATCGGTGGAACTTTAATACGATATTTTTTTATAAATTGTTTGAAATAAGTTTCTATGAAAAGCCTTAAACGATCCGACTTAAGAAATTGCTTAAGATGATAAAACGGATCATTTAGTAATCATTTCATTTTTGGAGTACTATTTTTGATGAATTCTTGAAATGTTTCTATGGGTCCTAAGAATGCTTCCTTATTGTTTTCAGAATTCTCTCGCTAAAAATTATTCATTTAAAGAGGCGAAGAAAGACGTTAAGGGTTGCTTCAATCTAGATGTAGCCATTTATTTATCTACGGGCAGTAGACTTGCTAAGAAAATTTTAAGTGAATACAAAACTTCGTGTTGAGAGAAACCACCCCTAATACTCGTTCGGGAAATCCATTAATGAATGAAACAATTTTTACCTTTTGCTTCTAAAATAAATAAGGGACTCTCATTTCGTTCTTGTTGAAAATGTTATTTTGAGATATAAATTTGAAAATACAATCTTCAGCCAAAATGTATTCAAACATTTTTGCACAATGAGGATGCAGATGCATTGTATAAAAACTTATAAAATATTTATTTTTTTGAATACAGTTCATTTTCAGCTATTTCTATTCAAAGGCTATTGCTATTGATTCAGCGTGAACATGAGTGCTTATTAATTCTCGTCCTTAGTATGGTAATTTGGTACTCAAATATATTAATTATTTTTAGCCCACAAATTTCTATTATTTGTGTGTTATTTTTAATACTTTAACGTCCGATGCTATGTTGGCATTCTTAGCTGTGTGGAAATTGGCATAAAAATAAAATGACTGTGAAGCGTGGGAGAGGGGGCATTCTCAGGGTAGAATTCCCGGGTGGCACCCCACTCTCATGTGCTCGTCAGGATAATCATGTTCTGATGCCATTCTGCTTTTGAGCCGTTATTAGTCCGATGGATAGGTAGAGGTAGACACGGCGTTGAACAAAAAGACCCCCTTCTTAGATAACTTATTTTTTAAGCCCGAGAGATCTGGCTGCGGGAAGGACGTTCTCCCGCAGCCAAGGTCAACCAAAGACTCCTCACAACTCTCGCTTGGTCGTTACCATCCAACCGGCAACAGTGCACCTGCAAGAAGCGATCGGTGTCGTTCCTTCAAACGCCACAGAAGATTGCGCTGTTAAATTGACACATTGCACCTAAAGAGAGACGGAAGATGTCGCCTTTAATCTAGTGAATTAAATCTGCTTAGATTAACAGTGCCATTATTTGGGGATGATGATTCGTTCATGCTATAACTGAATATTTTACGTTTCGAAATTTATGTCTTAAAAAATAGTATATGCATATGAAATATCAATTCAAGATAGATTTTAATATATTTCCTCATTTTAAAAGTAATATTTACGTACAATATATAATACTTTATAGTAGAGAAATCACCACATTTTATTTAATCCTTTGGCTTTTACGTTTAATTACAATAGTCCACAGCTACAGGGTTGATTATCATTAAATAGTTAATTTGAAATGATGCATCATTTTAATTAATTTGTCATTAAAATGTATATATTTTTGTTTAAAATTAGTTTATTCGGCATTCGTACGGTTGATAAAGTGTTAATATCAATCATATTGAATATAATACGTAGTATGTACATTCGTAATATAATAAATATGCGCTCAGGTGACATTCTTTTCGATTGGTATGGAAAATCTTAACTAAACCCTTAAATGACTTTCGCTCGCCAAATATATTTTTTCTTATCTTCAAATATAATCATAAGATATAAAAGAGTTCTGTTATAGATATGCTGAATCTATTTTTGTGAATAATAAATAATTTATAGGATTTTTATGGACGGTGCTATTTTTGTTGTTGGATATTATTTGCGAAAGCAAAATTGATGTTTTTTTATATCATCCTATTATATTTAATGGTCTGCAGATAATTTGGTATTATGCCTTAAGTCAGTTGTTGGATGTTTTGTTGCCTGATATAGCCTGAAATTATTTCTTCGCCTTACAACATATATGTAAATGTGGCTTTAGCAAAAAGCTTTCATTACGTTATCAGTTGATAGTATAGTTTTCTTAAGGCAATACGAAAAATACAAGCATTTAGCTGTATCAATATATTTTCTATTGAACTCCGAGCATTAGTATTAGAATGAGTTGTGTATTTTGCGAATTTTTATTCAGTATTCCTGGTTGCGATTTGGTTATAGCGATATGAGAAAACATATTAGGAAAGTTTACTTGCTGTCATGTGGGAAAACTTACGACCAGTCAGAGCCAAATTACCACAGCGCAATTACGACTCGCCATGATCATATTCTTTTTGGGTAACTTTCCACCAACAAAAAAACCTAGAACGAGGCCATTTTTTATTACCAAGAATGTAAGTAAGTGCGTCTAATGAAGTAGCTGTAAAAACCACGAGAGAAAACTTTGTTTTCCGTTTTGAAATGAATTTCCCAGAGAAAAGGAAGGTTGGCTTCCTGTTACGATTTCTTCGGCTGTTAATAATTATAGAAGCATTGTTCTTGACACTTTTCACAGAAAATGTCACCGATGGTGAAAACAGCCTTGAATCTGTACAAAGAACCAATTTTTAAACATGGATGAAAAACGAAATTTAATCTAAACGAACATTCTATGTCAAAAATTACATAGAATTTAAACGCAGTGATTAATTTTTATATGGCTTTAATCGATTTTATGCCGAAAAATATTTGATAAAAGTAAAGCAAGACCTTCAAGCTGAAAGTCTGAATGAAATATTTCAAAGAACAGTACAAAAGCTCCCGCGTGATAATGACATTTGACCATGAAAGAAAATTCAAACAAATCTTGCGATAATTTACACCACAAATTTGTGGATTAATTTAGGAAGCCTCAGGCGTTTTTACATAGTGGAACAAAACTCTAAAAGTCTGCGGTAATTTATCTTCGCAATTTATATTAAAAAGCAAAATGAAGATTGATGACACGTTAATTAAATTTTTGCGAATTTTCATCACAGCACGCGTTAAGGCACGCATTTCATACCCGCAAAATATCAACGCGCTTTTACAAACATTGCACCATAATTGTGAAATTATTTATATGAATGTATTATCTCTCTGCGTGCCACGAAGTGTTACATAACTCTTTGTTCTAAGCTTTAATCAATTGCTCCGACTTGCACAACTCCACTTTGGCACGATGGCTTTTGAGGTAAAGTTTAAATTTCAATTATCCTCGCAGGGAGTCGTCGGAACTGTCAGGTCGGGTCAACATAGCTTAACAAAATTACTTGTAACATTCCGTACCAAAAAAAGGCGTCGAGGAACGCATATATAATATAATATACTCGTAATACAATGTGAAGGCTCGTAACGCAAAGTTGGGGAAGTTTGAAAATCTTCGCGTAAGAACCCATGTTTTGTCTCTGCCCCTGAAGTGTTAAATATGAATAAGTGTTTTTATTAAATATTTTTTCCTTAATAAATTAATTAAGACCTTATATACACACTTTATGGGGGACGACTCGTATTTACGTCATCGTTATTAGAACTGTAATGTGAGATAAGTAAAACTATGTGTCGGCTTAGTTCAACGTAGTGTAGTGGTATCTCTTCACAGGGGTAGTTTTTATTAAAATTAGCATATCAAGCGTCATTATAGGAAGTGATGAAAAAATAAAATTCACACAAAGACTGTTTTATATTATATGTGCAGTCCATAAATTACGTAAAATTTTCTACGATTTGTTGTGATTTTTCACTTCATAAAGGTCAGTACTTTCAAAAAATAAAGACTTAGTAATAATTAATAGTAATATTAAGAAAAATAGCTATTAATTTATGTTTGTATAGTTTAAAAATAGTAAATATGAATTTGGTTTCTAATAAATCAATCAATGCAAATATTTATTCAAAATTCCACTTTGAAATATTTAAGCGATTTTAACAGCAAATTTATCTAAAATACGCTAATAGATATTTTATTCAAATATTTATCTATAGTAATAGGAATATATGATTAATTTTACTAGTTTGAACAAAATTGATATCAATTTGAAATGTTTCATTCACTATAAATATTTTTAAAAACAATCTTTGCTATGAAAAATTCAAAAAAAAAATTCAATTAGCTTTTGAACGCTGTATGGTAAAAATATCGCAAATTAGAAATAACAGATTTAGAATACCACTCAATTAGTTCGTAGGTTTTTTTAAATTGTAAAAAACAACAACATATGAAGAAGAAAAAAGTTGAAAGTAAAAAGAATCTTGTGTTAAATAGGCAAAATCCAATTTCTTAAATGACACAGTCAAAAAGTTTAAATTTGCATTAAAAGCGTACTATTTTTAATTCGGCCTATATAAAGATATCATAAAATATAATTTTAAATAGCTGTATTTACGTGTAACGTAGCAAATTTGTTTTTTGGCATTGAAATGCTCATCATCACGTCATGTTATTTCAAAAACAAATTTGGAATCTGATAATGAAATTTGAAAAATCGTATGTATTTCCCAGCAATTTTGACACACCAGCTTAACGTCAATTGTCGTTCATAATTAAGCAAAGATAATTGAATATAAGAATTAGGAGCAATGTGGTTTATATCAATCGAATCAACCGTTTTATAGACCGACAATAAGCGCGTATGGCTTTCATCAAAACGATTCTGGAATGAAATATTTATGTACGGAGGACGCAATTAACGCACATCGGGTAGCAATTTTTTGATGTATCTCTTATGAGAGCGGAAATGTGTGTGTTTTATCATTTTTCTGAATACAAAGTCTTGAGTTGAAACCCATGTAAAAAGGGCAGTAAACCTCTCATATGGAAGGGCAAAATTTATGTTTTTTTTTCTTAGTATAAAATGGCAATATGCAAAAAGCATGTATTCTCTATTGAACTTTACGCTTACTTTATGGATCAAACAAAATGACCCAGGATGAAACACTTCGCAGTATGAGACTGAATTTGAGTAATATAAGGAAGATGAAAAATGTGATTTTCCCCCGTTAAACTTTTTTTTTGCGGAGGTCTTTCGCCTAATTTATTCGCTTTATCACTCGATTTACTAAGGGGATAAAAAGTTCCTCTCCGCTAATAAGACTGGAGCTTAAATTTATTTCGAATTCAACCCTATCAGATGGGCAATTAGTCTTATTTAAATAAAAATTTGCAGTCTTTCAGAATTTTAAATAAGCTATTTACTTCCCTTTTTTGTCTTTTAAGTGTAAAATCACTGTAAATCGGTTATAAGATCGTTTTTTCCTGGGGTGTATTTTAATTTTCCTGCGATAAAAGTTGTATTTCAAAATTCAAGGATAATTGAAAGTATTCTGAAGTGTTGTACAACTTGGGAATAAAAGAGTGGAGCGAAATGGTTTTTGAACGCCTGTATATAGTTCTATAAAGTTTTCATTATTTAAGTACCCGAATACTTTGAAAAGGCTTTTAAATTCTTAATTGTATTCTTTTGAAGCATTATCAAAAACTTGTTTTTGATTTAAAATTTGACTCGGTTTTGAAATGTTGAAAAATTACGTCCGTTCCAATTAAAATTATGTTAAAAAATAATGTATACATATGAATATATACATGTGGTGTATGGCTAAAACCCGAAACAGATAATACTGGTTCTGTGCTAAGCATAATTGTAGTTCAAATTTAACTAACTTCTGTAGTGCTGCGAAACTATTTTCCAAGTTCATGACATTTTAACACAATAATAAATTGCTGCAATGTCTAATTATACTTCACTATTATGGTGCAACACTAATGACATCCCTTTATTCAATTACTTCATAAAATTCAATAGTACACTTAGCCTTCGTATAAATACGGTACTTTTGAAACTTGATTTTAATGAAGCAATCATTTGAACGATATATAAAAAAGAAAACAAAATAAAATTCACAATTTTGGCAAAATCATCTATTGTTACAAAATACGTTATGTTTACATACTTTATAATGCAATGATTTGCATAAAAAATTACTATGGTAACAAAATATTTTTGGATGGATAGAATATTGAATAAAAATTAATAATCATTTACGAATATCTAAAAAATATCCATCGATCGACATTTAATAAACAACGATCATATTGCATTTTTTTGGGAGAATGGGATAGCTTTAAATTTTATTAAACGACAAATTAGACCTGATACTATTGATAATGAATAATCTATGTATTTATATATTTTTCGTGTTACTTATTGAAAGAAATGTTATATTTTATAATACGAGAGCTGAGTGTGTTTAAAATATCACTACAAATTTATTTCAATATTAAAATTGCACTCAGATGCGAAATAAAAGATTAAATTCTAGCCAAAATGAATGTAGACTAACGAGCCTCATACTAACAACCTAATTGACTTCTGAAGTGCGTTATAAGTAGATATTCTCTTGAAGAAAGTGGGATCTTGTTTGGGGAAAAAATAGCGTCTAGATGTTTTCTTTGTAGCTGACTGATGGAGACTAAAAATAATAAAATTCCATGAAGCTTTAACCTGTAGTAAAGCTTGCTTATTTTATGAGCAAATACACATAAGAAGAATTTTTCATTTCAATAAAGCCTTGAAAATTTAATTTTAAATCCTTGTTGCACAATATGTAATATGTAATGAAAACATCAGACAGGGAGCCTATATTAATAGTAAAATGCGCTTTAATTTGCATCGTTGATTATTCAATCAAAATTTATTTATGTCACAATGTCTATTCAGTGCTTCTGTGTGACAGAAATGTTTTCATAAAAATCAGATTTATTCGACTAAAAAAACAGTTTGTGAAATCTTTTGGATCGTGATTAATTAAAATCACACAATATATGGCTGTTGAAAAATGATTGTATTGTTGTCAGCGAATATTCTATTAAACACGATTAACCACAATTGCGTCAAAACCAACAACGCGTGCGATGGAAAAAATGTTTATTTTGTATTCTGATTTTTTTTATACATCATGTGGTTTATGGGGGATGTAATTTGAGTGTATTATATTAAGGCTTTCATCGGCATAATTTTTTAATTTAAATCATTTAAACGATTGAGAAATTATCATATTTAATGAAAAGATATGTAATTACGCAAACTAATGAAATACAAAATACAGACATGCACATTCGAAATAAAGCTCCAGCTATTGAAAAATTCCCATATTGAAAATTTCAGGGGTTAAATATGATATATTCTATATGTTAACTGTTGAATGCAATTTGGCTGCCAGCAATATTTTATTTTTATGTTCTTATATTAACGAGGGCGGGGCTAACACAATTTTTGATCAACTATATTGAAACCCTTAATAAAGAAATAGAAATCTTCAATCAATAACGTCGACATATATCTAAGCTAAAATCTTTAATTAAATGTTAAGTCAGCTGTACGAAACTCAAAGCACTTTATACAATTGCTTTTTCATCTTTTTTTAAGCTTCATTTGCACTTCAAACATACGTTTAATTACATGTAAAATGCCTTTCTCATTTTTTATTCTCAGAGCCGTTGATGCACAATTTGGATAGAGCAATCGCTTCGAGCGCATTACTCGAATTAGTTGTATATATAATTGTAAATGACAAAGAAATCTTGTGGTGTCAGATCTGGTGATAGTGTGAGCCATGGAATATGGGACGTTCCCAGACAAAGAAATCCAGTTGTCAGGTCTGAAGACTGTGCGAGCCATGGAATAAACCTGCCAAAATAATTAATAATAATGTCGTGTTAGACAGAGGTGTCCACAAAATAAATTATAATTGAAGAAAAATGCCCCACCTTTGCAAAAATGAATGAGGAAATGCTACTTCAGACAACTACAGTTGAAATAAGAATTTTTCTGAACCCCGAATATATTATAGTTCGAATAAAATTATACTTAATTGCTTGAATATCGATTCAATAATCAATAGAGCAGCCATTGGCCATGAAACGAGAAATCTGGTAAAATGGGTCGGTAAATAAATATCGCTGATAATATTTGCATTAGTATTTTAAACAGGATATCGGATAATACGTATTGAATAAGCAATATATGATATATGGTGTCATAAAATCATTATTTTCGACCGTAGAACAATATAAAGAAGATAATTATTTGATAATAATCGCAGAATCAATAGCAGCCATATTGGTTCGTGTATGCCAAAATTAGCCAGACGGGAGTTTGTAAAGGGGCTTGATAAGGTTTGTAATTATTTGCATAGGGATATCAGAAAGCACAAAAAATAACACAGTAGAGGATTACGTCATCAAAACGTAGCATCGTTAACTTTAGCTGATAAGCAGAATATTTGGGAAGTAAATTAATAAACAGTCTTCTATACATTATACATTTTCATGCATAAACTTATGTATAGCTGATATTCGTCTCGGGCATTTTGTTTGGCTTTTGGAGTAATCTCTTTAATGTGAATAAAGCTTTGAGTCATGCATTCAATGTGTGTGATTTTATTTCATATGGCAATCCAATCCTCGAGGAAAAAAGGATGAATGCTCAAAAAATCAGATACTCTTCAGTGGAGTAATCCGGATTTGTGCGTGATTTATGGATATCGATGATATCTTTTATTTCGTATATGTTTTATTTGCCATCGGCATTTCCCACGACCTCCACGTTCGCTTCAGCTATTATTCCTGTGGAGATAAGGACCAAGTGCTTTCGTATTTTCAAAGATTAAATCTGAACTAAATTTCAATGATTCATGAAGATGTAAATTATAGACGATTATTCGTCCTCCGTAGTGGCTTTGACCCACTGGAGTTCAACATAACATAATATTACTGACTTATACATGCAAATTAGTAACTTCAAAATTTCATTGCAATCTTTTTTAACAAAACAAGTTATTTTCCATTTAATTTTAATGATAGGAGCATAATTATTTCCAATCAATCATCATCTATCATCACTATACAATATACACATCGCAATAATACATAAAATATACGATCGAATTTGGTTATAACGAGCATCAGGCAACTGCCATGATTTACCATAAAAACATGAACTCGTTATATTTGTTTTACGTATCCTTCCAGATTATTGTATTATATGATATATATTCCTATATAGACAAATTTATCAGCATAATTTAAATAAAATGCATTTTAAGATAAATATTTATTATTTTTGAAGGTTTCAATTATTTTAGATTGGTTCTTTTGTATCTGATAAACGCAAAATAGTCACCCGATTTATATATTATGCATAAAGTTTGCATTTAAATATACTATTAATATTATATACAAGCATTTGTCTATTTAAACATATATGTACTAATAGTGTATTATTATAATAAAGAGTTTTGAATTTTTTCCACGTAAATTAAGCTCTGTAAAGGCTTAACGTTAACATTTCAAGCCAGGAAATTGAAAAACAGGGTTCTCGGGCTTTTGTGAAGTATCCATTTCATCTCTTTGAAAATCATAAGGGACTCTTTGTGGAATACGAAGCATAAAAAGGATGAGAGCATTGTTGATGAGGTCTTGGACCATTGCACTGCAAATATCTTAGAAATTCCCTTTCTTTCTCCCGGATGAATGATGCTCATCTCCAAAGTAAATGACTGCGAAATTAAATACAGGTGGAATTGTGAACAGTTTTTTTTTTCAGCAAATTTAACACAGCACGAAGACATACAGAAAAAAGTTAAGCATGAAGATTTTATATGAATACAAGGGCGAATACATCCGAAAGTGTGTCTGTACTTCAGCGAATTATTTTCTAACATCTGGAATTTTTTATGGCTTCATGACTTTTATCAAATTATTTTTCTTCGGAAGCGATTGTCGTTAAAATAAAAGCAAATCGTACGTGTCTAATGGGTTTCGATTTTTTCACGTTTTTCCACGTATTCGCACAAAATTTCTTCTATTATAATATTTACATAGAAAGCCTTCAAATGGGTCGTAAAATCTCCGTAAAGGAATTTATTGCTTTGCTCCTCAGAAATATATTCATATATTATTTTAAATAACATTTTTGAGCTTACAATAATTTAAAAATTAAATGTTCCACGAGAATATCAATAATATCATTCTCACATGCGATTCTTTTATGAAGAATGATCAAATGTAATTTTGGACATCTTCATACATTTTATTGCTAAATGAATATTCTAAAGGTTTGAAAATCAAAGGATACAACATTAGTTAAATGTGGTGGATGTGGTTCTTTTTCTTAACTACTAGTAATAATTCAAATTCATATTTGAACATTAGAAAAGAAAAATAGTCATCAGTTTGTGTTGTACTTTCTTGCTAGTCTTTCCTCGACTTTTAAGAAAACATTTTATACTTAACTAAGAAAAGTTAATATCCTTTTTGATTTTCGATTGTCTTTCAACTTAACAACCATGATTTTAAAGAATTATAACGTTATTCTTAATGTGGAATTAAAATTGAAATCAGAATGTTAGCAAATTTATTTTGAAAATAATATCAAAATTTAAATTCTTTACTGTTCACATCAATGCGTTATCCATGTTTATTTTTTAGCAGTGTCAAACTTTTGATAAAAAATATTTTCAGCGAAATGGAATCTGAACTGCATAGCTTCCTGGCATAAAATAATGCTGTGAGAAAAACATTGTGCGTTCCAATGGAAGTCCTTAAAGGATCCCAGACAATAAATCGTACAATGGTTTATTTTTTCGCAGCATTAATTACGCGGAAGAGCGACATTCGAACAGAAATTGTATTTTTACAAAATGGTCCGAACTCATTTCACGTTCTATATGACTTGGTATATTTACTTATACGCAATTATTTTCAGTCCTACCCTTTTGGGGATGCTGCAGGTTTAAGAATTTTATTCGAACGACGACGATATAAATAATCAAAATTTATTACAAATGTATAAATAAATAAACAATATCATAATCATTCGATTGTCTATCTAAACGGTACGATGATATTATTTCCAGTTATCGATTTTCCATTGGTACGTAATGGGGCGAGGGCACTGGGGCTACCTGGTACCACACCCCGCCCCGGCGCTTACACCTTCAAATGAATGACCTCTCTGGGTCTATTTACTATCGATTCGTAGGAGAGGTACACAAAGAAGGAGGCGAGGGCTACAAAAATACAGATGTAGGCTCCAGATCTTTATTATAACGTCAAGATAAAGAACATAGTTACGAGATCAGAAAAGCTGGTGTAAAGATCAAAGATCAAGATAACCGACTCACGACTAACTCTAAAACTAATTCACTTTAAATGACTGCAATTTTTATAAATGACCTTTTTTAATATTTTCCCAATTGTTCTTGAAACCTGTCATTCGTTCCACATCGCTCTTAACTTCTCCAGGCTCATTGCTAATCTCACACTAGCACATATATCGCGCTTTCTTAAACACTTATTGTCCGTTTTGTTTTGAAATCAGGTATTTGTTGTAATAATTAAGCCATGAGCATCACTCTTATCGTTCTGAGGAATTTTGTTTATAACCTTGACTGGAGCTTATATGGGGCCTCGTATACCGTACTAAAATGGCGTAATTTTCCGAGTTTCACCACTCTTATGCAAATTATACCCCACAAGAAGGAAGCGGAAAACTGACAGGTTTGCATGGCAACCCGTCCTTGTATTTTCGCAAGACTGCCTGCGCTTTTCCTGTATTTTTCTTCTATATTAAACTAAGATATATATTATATAAGCATAAGACAAAGTCTATTCGCATAAACAACTGCTGATTTATTAATATTATATTGTCAATACCTTTTAGATTTGATATATTAATCTCTTCGATGTATAAAAGGGTTGTTTTTTCGCGTCGATTATATTTATGACAACATTTTATACAAGTGTTATTACAAATGTAATTGTATTTTGTGTTGGAATTGTATCATATCATCTTTATTAATATATGTAGATGTTTTATTTACTAAGCATAGTTTATTTATATTTTTTATTAATTCATCCCCTCATTTTTAATTATGTAAAATAAAAAAATAATCATCATCATAAGCAATAAAATTTTCACAGAGCAAAAAAAAGCATTTTGTGTATATAACTTTAGGCGTGAAATTTATTTTAAAATTTAATATTAAAAAGGCGCAATTATTTTTCTCTCTAATGATCCCTCTTGTGACGCATCCTATTTATAAAATTTTTGCCGTGGAGTAATTTTTATATAAACTTAAAAATATCGTGTGATGAAGGTGATTTTTTTAATATCTAGATATAAAATAAGGGTTGGGGGTGTATAGAATGTAGTCCGAGATCTCAACATACGACATGTCAAATTGTCAAATCTAATAATAATTTGATTCATTACGTAATATGGGTCGGTCAATTCTAAAGGGATATTTAATACGATAAGGAGTCAAGGGATATGGACGAATTTAAAGAGTTGGGGTGCTGCATGAAGTGGATTTGAAGGATCAACTCAAATCAGACGGGGATAATAATGAAAAAGATGACTTCACTACCTTCATAAATTGAATTAAATTATTCGATTTCAAGATGTGATGAAATTTTTCCGAGCGTAAATTTATTAAATGTTATCATGTTTCTCCCTCGTATTTTTCAGGGGTGGTTCTAATTTTAGAAACAGGTGTGCAACTGAGGGTAGGCTTCAAAGTTAAATAATTTGATTGGCAGCAAAAACACTTCCGAAACTCACCACGTATTTTAAAAGATCAATAATATGACATGATCGAAGGACGCTACCACATTTTAATAGGGTGCCATTATTTACTTGTGTTCATTATTTTCGTACGATGACAACCCTTAAAATTGATATTGTTAATGAACCCTCCACTAAATGCTATTTTTATGGATTTGAAGAAGACGAATGAAATCGAGTTTGTTTCGTTTATTTTTATAAATAGCACTTATGAAATTATTTACCCTTTAACGAAGTTGAGCCGTTTGAATCAAAGAGTTTCGCTTGAAATCTTGAAGAAAATTTTCATTTTGTAGAACAATTAAAAACTTAATATTTACAATGTTTTTGATTATATTCAAAAGAATATAAACTTCAAATGAAATAAATTAGTTGTAGAAAAAATAACTTCTAATAAATATTTTTTTTCGAGGGAAATATCAATTAATTATTTAATAACTAAGACGTGCTGTAAATCCAAGTATTGCGTTATTAATCTAAATTCTAAATCATTGTATTGATCTTCTTTCACTTTTACAAAAAAGCTATGCATAATGATTAAACAAGGATTAAAAGCTAATGATTGTTTAAAAAATAAAGATATTTTGTAGAAATACTAGAAAATTATCAATTTTAAGATCCATTTTTTTTAAATTAATTATTTTCTTATATTGGTCTAATATACACTTATAAGAATTGTTATAATTATATCAAATAAAATGCGATGGTAACATGTGATGGCACTTTTCATGAATTGAAAATTGTTCAAAGAGATTCCTTAAATATTAGCATTGAAAGTTAGTTCTTGGACCCTTATAACAAATGTTAGGTTCCAAATGCAAATCGTGGAGAAAAAACCAAATACCATACAATTATCTTAAATTTTCTGAACATGAAAGGGTAAATACTGAGACGATTAATAAATTCATACAAGATCGCATATGAATGACTAATTGCAATAATAATTACAAGATCATGATAAAATAATAATTTCACTATTCATTCATAGGTCCTCTAATACCTAAAAATTGTTATTTAAATAATCGTATCATAATTTAACAAAATATGGAAGAGAATGAGCGTTTAAGCAGAAAAAAGTTCTTAAAGAAGATTATAACCAGATTTGGTTAGTTATGGATATTTGTATTACACATTGAAATGCTTCAATTATTTTTGACCTCCCTAAGATCACATCTTAGACGTCTAAGCTATGAGGTCAAATCGGGTAGTCATAAATATGTACGCGAAGCGTTAGTCGTTAGCCTCATTTTTCAGCACCGTTTCTATTGGGCTAGACATGTAGTTAAAATACCATTGCATAGTCTCCCAATGTGTCTTAGCTTCAGATTTGCGTGACAATAGAATCAGAAGACCTCGTCTACGCTGAGACGATCAGATTGAATGAGACAATTGTAGGGAGGAAGGTCAAAAGATTCATAAATAGCAGAACGCGTTGTTAATGTCCGGTAACTCCTTATAGAACTATGTGAACCATATAAAGTAAATAAAAATAAGACGTTCTATTAAGGAAAAACTATTGATCGAAAGATGAGTTAATCTGAAAAATATATTATGCATTAAACTTATGCAATGTTTATTTACAGAGCGTTCTCATAGAAATGCAACCGATATACATCAAACGATAAACAGCACGCAAAATACAACATATTTTGGAGTTTGTTATAATAATAATGAATCAACGAGAGCAGTGCCGTTTCATGTCTCATATAATATTTCATTTCGTGCATTTTTAAAACTAATATACGTTGTAAATATGTCTTTGAAGCATCGCTACAGTTATCCTTTTAGTCTTAATACAACGCATCTGATAAAGCTCTCAACAAGCCTTGCTTGATATAATTTATGAATCCCCATATAAATATATTCCTTTCCAGGCACGATCCCGGTGTTCAAGAATGTCATGAAAATATCAAATCAACACTCTCGCAGAAGGCAGATCATATTTTGTTATCACATGCTTATATCAACATGACGCTGTGATACGCCCATATTTTAGCTTGGATGACGTTTTACGAGTTTGCAATTATTATTGGAAACTTTAATGGCTTACGTAATATACGATAGTATTTGGATGCCAATTAGCGATAAACACTAGCGCATGTGAATTTCTAGAGCTCAGTGTTATTCCAAAATTCTAGAAGAAAATTCAGAGTAATGCAGGCGAATATGAATTTGACGCATTTAGTGCAGCAATGTGTGATAATTAATACGGTCGTTACCTCAGATATAATGAACCTAACGTACAAATATGAACCATTCGTACGAATCAAATATGAATCATAAGGGCTTAGATTTTCAATGCAATTCAAAATATTCAACTTTTTCTATAGATTTGTTTTTTAAACAATTTTTTTTGCACTAAAAAAGCTAATAAGCCTAGCGAGAGATTATAAGGAGCCATACTATAAAATACGAAATGATTTAAAAAGAGAAAAAATCTAATTAAAACTGTGAGGCTTAGATCGAGTGTCTAATGGAAGGAAAATCTTAGAAAATACCGTAATAATAGTATAATACTTAGTTTTAGCAGACGATTGACGATGCTCCAAATAGTGAAGCAAATAAGAATCTCAATGGGAATATGTTGGAGCATTGCTCATAGAAAAATGGTAATTTCTAAGATTTTTCATATTCTTGCAGTTAGAGTTCATGCAATATAACTACCAAAATAGGACAAACTTATGCTCAAAAAGAAAAAAAGTTCTAGACAGGCATATGATTTCTGCATGAAAACCTACCAATGTAGGTTATTTATTCTAATTTACCAAAAAACATAATACTAAGATACAAGGCAACTTGGCAATTATATTATTTTAGCCAAAGCTCCTAACTTTCTCTAGGAATTTCTAAGTGGACATGAAGATATATTTATGAATTTATAGAAGTTTGTTTATTTATGTATGGCGTTAAAAGCTTATTTTATTGCTTTGTTTTGTATTGCATATAGTATTTTACAGGTGCGTATAGTACCTATTAATCCTGCAATTTCAGTTGAAATTGTTGTACAAAGCAATTTTTATTTGAAAATCTATCAGTGCTTTATTCTATTATATTTTTTCAGCTCTGAACTTTAGCCATTTTTCTAAAAATACTTTTTTGGGTGGTCATAATCTAAAAATTCTGCACGTTTACTAGATTAAATATTAACATCTTTACTTCAATGTAGGTGTAAAACTGCTGATAACGGTCTAATCAAATCCAGCAAGATTCAATAGTACAAAAACTTGCAGATAAATAGAAGAAAATACAACTTTGAAGTGGAAAAGCATGGAAATGTATTAATAATTTAAAGCATTGATTGATTATGAGAAAAAAATACTTTTTTTGTGAGTTTTTGAAATCCAAACTCCACCAACTTCGCTTGCATACGAATAATACAGCCTTATTGATTACCTCGATAGTTTATGCCTTTTGACGTTGATCTATTTATGACCAATTGTATAAATTTGCTATTGTCTGATATGCTTGTTATTGAAAATTGGTATGTGATCCATATAAATAACATCATGAATAATGAACACCAAAAATGTATCGTTAAACTGCGTTGAATCAAGCGAATCGTCCTTGCTGATAATCGATATAAAAAATAATATTGCGACCTAGATTTTTAGTATGTAAATTATCATCCTAATCATTTTTGATGTCCACCTTATCGCTTATCTAAATTGGTATTACTAATCGCGTGTTATATGTTAAAATAATACATTTTTACTCTATTTGTCGTTGGATCGCATTCCATGTCATTCATGCGGTTATTGGCCACATTTCATTTGATGTAATAAGCGAAATTGATGCTTACGTATCTTAACAGAGCCCATTAATCTATTTGTTGTTGTATGCTAATATCTAATAACGGAATTGTCGATAATGGGTGGTATATTGATAATTTTATCTCGATTTGCTGTATTTTGTATTCGACATTAGAAAGAAACATTAAATAAATGAAGTGGCTATAATCCAAATTTGTTGATTTATATTAAAGTCTCTATGAAACACATTTTTGCTATATTTGTCGCTTACCATTCATTGAAGTTGTTTTTTCGAAGTAAAACTTGTATAGAGGCGGTAAAGAAAATCACTTCACGAACAGTGAAACTCCAACCGGGAGTTGGTTGTAAAGAAGGAGAGAAATGTTAGTACTCATTCTGTCGCATTTATCATAGAAACGCTACGCGCGTGCGCCGCGCCGCGTTTACTGTATCTATACATAGCATAAAGCAACCAATAGACCCGTAGCATGCCTAATATATTATATATTACACAAACATATATTTATCTTCTAGTTAAAATTTTTCGTTAACAAATAGGAAAAAAAGCGATCTACGAAATCAACTTTTCCTTGGAAGAAGTTTCATTTCTTTTATGCGAGGCATTGTTTTTTCGCTTTTTTGGGATTTATTTTGATCCAACTAAACAAACATAGAACTGCGAAAATTTTACCATTTATTTATTCATATTTTAAGCACACTTCATATTTTTTTTCAGATCAAAATCATCGCTCAGTTGCTGAAGGTTCGTCAGACAGTCATGAAATTATCAAGCAAGCTTAGTTGTTCATGTTTGATAGCTTATAACTATCATTATTACATGGTTAAAGATTAAAATAATAAACAGGGGACTTAGATATCTCTTGATTTTTTCCTAATCGAATAAGAGCAGCAAATATCAATATGTGTATTTCTCTTATCTAGGTATAAAATTGATCCGTTTTTCCGGCGGATGTTGACTTGTCATGAGGAACGGATGGAGTAAAGTAAACTTAACTAAAAAAAAACAATGACATTCTTCGAATCAGGTACCTTTTTCAACCCTTAAACTATCATAACAATGAAAAAGGGTCTTCTTTGTGTATGAGAGAAGGGGATCCCTTCGGAGCAATTCACCTTATATTGATTAAAATTGATTAGACAACTATAGCAGTAGTATGTTGGTAACAATTGAAATAATTGAAATAGAAACTCATTAAAAATGCACAGTTTTAGTAAAATTATCGATTGGTTTAAGTCTTGTAAAGTATTCTGTGATGAAATAATATGTAAAATTACTATTAACAATTAAAAATTATGGATTAATATTCTTTACCGAAGGCTACAGATAACTTTTAATATATTCAGCATTTTATTATTCTTGATAATATATTCTAAGATAATTAATATTGATAACTAGACCTTCATTTTATCGTATGGTTAGTGTGCTGCAGGCTAAAATTTTCCTATAACTACCCTTTGATGATAGCTATAAAGCATTTAGCTCTTACATAATAAAATACTGCTATACTTCGATTCAGTAAAGCTTAGTTTTACAATTATAATTCTGCTTACTTTTTAAATCCAAACACAAATATAATGCATATGACATTGAATTCATACAAAGTAACAATTCAAGTGATGCAATATTATCGTAAATATCGATCATCATTTGAAAATTTAAAATCATTCGTTGGCCTTTAAAGAAAACATGGAATTCGTCCAACATTTTCATAATGAGGACTTTATATTAAATGTCAATGAAATGACGCTATAATAAAAGATTATGCAAAATCCACCAAATTAAACGGTATTCATTAATGAATACACTTAAATAGGAGACAAATACAGTTGTACCATCCAAATTGATTTTAGATTTGGCTACAAAATCGATAATAAGACTCCTTAAGATATGAAGACGAATATTGAAAGTACACGGGTTTAACAGTAGATTAAAATATGATTTCAGCAAATTTTTGAAATATTCTGTATTTGTATAAGTTGAATAATTCTAAATTTACAAACGATATCAGAACTTCTTTTGAAATTCAGACGTTCCCCTCAGATACGTGACTATAAGAAAACGGACAAAAATACGAGTACATACTATGATACTATTAAGCAAGGATGCTTTTTATTGATTAAATATTCTTATTTGTAAAGCATCTATTTACAAATAATATACTATATTTGTATGCGAAATGCAAAATTATTTTCTATAGTTTGCTTTGATGGAAAATTTGTGCTTCTTTCAGTAGAAGCATCTTTATTTCAGAGCTTCATATGTTCGACTAAATGTGAGTCAAGACAAGAATTTATTTGTTACTAATTTTGATATTATTTCACTTAATTTGCTTCATTAATTTGATCTCCCACTAGTAATTCATGAACGTTTTCGAAATTCATATAGTTAAAGTCTCCCCTTCTTCGAGACAGCAAGAAGTACTATTACACCTACTTTATTTTCAGCCGGCTCAATTAGACTCACGGTTAACTCTGATCATAAATTTTACCAGTATACATTCAGTGTCGACAGTCCTATTGCTTTGATGGATAAAGTTATGATGTTAAAATGCTCCGAAATAGTGAAATATTTTATGCTACTATGACTTGTTTTTTAGTATATAATGTATATGCTTTGTATAATTAAAAACATACGTATTCTATTTTTCTGTCATTAAGGATTCTGTGAGAATGCTCAACAATTGGAATTTATTAAAACTAATTTTAAAAAATCAATCATTAATGCAATTTAGCAAAATATATATTATAAATTTGTTCAAGTCGAAAAAAATAACGATTCAAGTTTAATAAGACTTTTTACGATTATCCATTAGCATTGTGATGGAAAATTCAAATCATAGATGTAAGGTTATCGATTGATGATTTTGTAACCTGAGAATGACTTTATTACATCCAAGGTATTTTTTTTTTGATACCGAACAATCTTTGGTCCATAATTTAGGGTTAATGGTGAAAGCCAAGATGATGTGTTGGGCGTTGGGAGGCGTCAATTTGAAGGGGTACTTTGATATAATCCATGGCTATTTTTTACTTTTACTTTGTTGCTTTCTTGCTATAAATTAGGTCCGTCTGTATATGAAGCAATGAAAATAATGGATGTGTGCGTAAGTCGTCAAAATATGACATTCCGAGTTAACATAAGGATCAAAATTGACATCGTACGGATTATGTTAACATCGTAATATTGATATATATAATATTATGATAGTATATAAGGTGGCATATTTTGGAGAAAAAGCAGGCGGCAGATCATAGTTGAAGAAAAAAAAGTAGAATGGACACAATTCGCGTATAAATATTTTTTGTGGCTGTATGAATGTACCTGTTGTAACTCGGAAAATTCCCTAATTTGTTACTCGTTAGGTCTCAAAGCCGTTGGATTTGGCTTTATAGCGCTATTGTATACATTTTTTCAGTTGAAATCTTCCATTCTAGCAATATGTAAGCTTTGAATAAAGAAAATTCAACAATATATGCTAGCAAACATTTTTGAAAATGTTTCTATTTTTAAATTAAATATTTAATTACTGCCCAATAACGTATGTTTAATATTCCATCTTAATTTTGTGTATAGAATTATGAAAATATTGACTGAAATTGGTGAATATCAAAGTTTGTTAGCATAAATTAACATCAGAATATATAATATGTTCAATAGTGTTTAATATGCAAACGTTAATTTGCATAATTGGATGCAGTTGAGAGTTTAAAAGGCATGTTTTTCTCATTTTTTCCTCGTCGTCGTTACAATAATTATCATTATATAAGAAAACAACACAAAAACATCGTAAAAATCTGTGGAAAACATCAAAAAAATGTGTCTGTTCCATTATTATTGGCTTTTAAAATGTGAATTGTTTACAAAAAGTATCATATCTGTAGAGATTTTTTTACAAAGAGAATCAGAATTCCCATAACGCTTGTACGTGATGTCGAAGAAAATCCTTGCTAGCAAAACGTGTTCAATGAAGCTTTCCTGAATCCAAGGAAGAAGAAATTTGACCACAGTCGATTTTTCTGAGCGACAATCAAATTTACGAGCGTTATGACTTTGTTTTCGGCGAAAATTTTCTCACATGAATAGATTCACCAGTGTATTTGTATCCAAAAAAATCAATTCGACTAGATAAGCAGCATAATGGGGAAATCGATCGAAAATGTGCCATGTACAAGCTGTTTTATTAGCTTGATAACAAGTCCAAATTCCTTATATAATCAATACCAACCCGGTATGTAGGCAAATATTCATAGAAAAACAACTGAGAGCGAGGGTTGTTTAGGCTCTTTGATTACAGATCGAAGTGCCTGAAGTTACTTTTGAAAGCCGGAGCATTTTCGAGCTCATTTGAAATTTCTTAATAAATTTTCTGAATATTTTCGCTTATCCATTGGCGATAGATCAAAGAAAGCTTTAATGATTAAATTTCGCAAAATAATAAAAGCGTATACAAATATGTCAATGCCCACAGTCTTAACCTCACTGCTTTTTCTATCATACTAAATACATAACAGCTTAAAACATATTATTATTTACACTGGATAGGTGAGATTTATTTTTTTGAGCTTCGAAAGTCGCAAATATTGAAAATATGATTTTATAAAATATATAACAATCAGTCATAGTTAATCCTGCTTACTTGTTAAATCATCTCAGAAATAGTTTTACAGGGGTTAAACTAAATCTGGAAAAAAATCAATAAAAAATATCTGTACGTAATAGTAAATTAATAGCTTAGAAGATATGTTTTGGAGCAATGGAACCGCATTTTCTTTAATCAATATCTATTTTGTCGTTAGAGAGTTCCCATGGAGCACAAATGTATATTGAGCATTAAAATTAGATGGCTTTTAAATATCTGATTTTCTCAGACAAGTAAATATTATTTTAATGTATATCAACCCCTGCTGAATATTGTTTCACTCGTCGTCATGACAAGATCGTCTGTTTAACATTAAGTGTTGCTTGACATGCATTGGCCCAAAAGAGCTCAATTTTTACAGTTGAACTCAATAGGATTTTTAGCAGGAAAATGTTATGAAAATACTCTGTGAATAAGGATTTATGAATTAACTAATCATAGCATATGAAATTTGAATATAAAAAAAATATTAGCCCATAGCAATATGAGGTAGAAATTCTTAGAATTCATATAACCTTTTGAATATATTAAAATCTATCCCTGTATTATTTAAAGATTAATAGTTTAAATAAATGCTTTTTAATTCTTATAAAAACCCGTACATCGAAAATTCATTTAACCGCATATGGATTCAAATCACTGTCCTTCACTGTCCGGGTCCATGCTCAATTCATTGCACTATAAACGGTTTATTAATCCAGGTTAAATGTAACTCGTAGTTTACAAACGTGATTTAAATTCAGGTATTGGAACAGTGGATTAGTTAACGGATTCTAAATTTTAAATGTTAAGGTTCAAATTCAGATCACAGAGAAGATTAATATTCAGATAGGGTCACCTATAAGTTTTCTCATTTACTTCTCCATATGCTAGAATTTAATAAAAGTTGAATACATTTTCAGGATTCTTTAGTTAAAGAAGACAATGGCGGCAGTTATACCGTGACCATGGGCATGCCAACATGTCTGAAATATCGAAACGAAGTAATTTCTTTATATCTATACTCCATATCGGTAAATATTTCTCCGATATCCTTACATTACAAAACGCATCAAAATAAAAAAATAAACATTTTTTCTCGACCGCGGTAAAGTGAAACCACGTAAAAAAGTATTGCGTAAATTGGGAAGGATGAGTATATATAATTATATAATCGGCAAATTTATCACGTTGACTGGTATTGAAATTGTTATGATGTAAAATGAATTAAAATTAATAAACAATTTGCTTTATCGCGGCTTGTGACGAAAAAAATGTGTATTATATGATACAAAAACATGTTTTTGTTTATCGTATTTTTGATAAAATGTGATGTAGCGAACATGGGGCCCCGCTTGATATGTGGAGGTCGCTATATTCGCATTCGAGATCACCTCGGCGCGATGCATGATCGATCGATCGCGGCGCAATCCGTAATAATGGTCCCGGCCAATGAGTTGGCTGCGATGAACGACGGAGAGCGTTTACGATTTCATTCATTCGGTGATAGATATCGAAATGAGGCAGGTGATGCAGGTGATCAATAAAATGTCGAACAATTGCTTGACAACTCTCTCGTACTTGGTACATTTTCTTCTCGGCTTAATGTCTTCTATTGTGTTGTAAAATCCCTTCGTTTGCTTTGGTAGTCATTTATTTCGATAATTAAGCCTTGCGTTGATTACCGCCGGGTTATTTTTTGATAATTCCGCTGATGTGATATCACTTCATGAGAGATCGGGAGTGGCGTCATCATTTGAGTGTCATTACTCCTTTGCAGACAGGATTTCTTTCCACGTCACAGTAATATTTGGTTAATATCTGGACAAATTGCGCCAATAAATTGGGGAGATCGAACGTATCAATTTTTCTATATACATTTGAACTTATTTACGGATACAGATTTTTAACCCCTAAAGGAGTACTATCCCAGGGCCCGGGACCCCCTTCCACTATTCAGAAAGAGCACTCTTGTACATAAAGCTCGGCGACAGACAGAGAAGAAAAAAAAACACTGCTTCTAACGTCTTTTTATACTACTAATGTTCGTATTCATATTCTTTTTAAAGGCTAAATAAATAATTTTATTTCAGAATTGTTGCTATAAATCCTGTTATTCTGCTTGATTATATTGATAACCACAGTATTTGTTTTTCAGATTCATGAAATTGGAGTAAGTTTGAATTTAGACGCTCTTGGTTTATTTCACAATTAGGATTTGAAATCAAATCTTTATAATAAATGTTCAAGATTTAATATCATTTTAAATATACTTAGCGATAATTAAATGCAAAGTTTTACATGTCTAAGTATGCAATCGCATCGTTAGCGGATGGCAAAGTATTAATTTATCTAAATATGGAAGACAATGCAAAAATACTGCATACTTAAAACAAACGTACCCGTACGTAATGTGTTAATATGATATTATGTTTTTACACTAGGCATATTTTTAATACGTCGTAAACGCTTTATACATATTTATATTTGGGAATCCGATTGAAACATATTATTTCTATATTGAATGTTCCGCAGTAAAATTTTACAAAGGCGATATTATATCGTTACCGCAATATTAAAGTGTCAATTTAGACTAAATCTTACAAGTCTTGTTTCGCGAAAAAAATGTATTTCCTTACAGAGACAGTATTCTACGTTTGACGTCGTAAAATATTGGACTGTAAAAAGCAATAATATGTTATGTATTTTTTATTAGATATTCGCTTCGTACATATGTATTTTATGAAAAAAAAAAATAATGAAAAAGCCGACCTTTTATAAAGTGTTCATATAAGATGAATGTTTTTGCAGATAAGGTCGCATACTTGAGATCGTAACCTTGAGTTCGGAGAAAAGGGGTTAATTTCCCTTCAGCGATGCTGCGGAACCTCATGAACTAATCTTCGTAGAATTAAGGGATTATTTAAAATAAAGTGGGATTCCTGGAGTGGTATTTTTCAGTGACAATGGTCATGAAGAGTATTTAACAGAGGAGGTGTACAACGGGAGAGGAAACGGACTGGGGTCGGCCGATGGGAGCAGTTAGTTCACCGCAGTCTCCCGGTGAGGACTCACGCGCTCCTCCACTGCACGCGATTCGCTCCTACCCATGTCAAAACTCAAACAACTACTTGCATTTTACGATCGAAATGCTTTGTGATTTACAAAAACTACCCTCAGTTCAAGCTTCTTTCTAACTATTGACCCAAAACGACATACATTTAATAAACATGAAGTTTTTGAAAAGTTGATTGTTCGCAAAACATGAAAGAGATTCAAGAAAATCCGTACAATTAATCGGTAAGTTAAAAATATATTCTTATCTTTATATCTAACATATTTTTAAAAATATAATAATTTTTGGACTTCTGAAATTTATTAAAAATAAAATCATTCAAAAACGACGCCCATCTCATAATAGCAACGCTTTATGACACAGTTTCAAAATCTGCCATAAAATAGAGCAAATTAAATCGTAATTATCGAAGCGATATAAAATTTCATAGCGCTTTTATTATTTCATAAACTCCACACATAAACACTAAAGAATCTGCAAAACACCAAATTCAAATCACGCGGATCGAGCGAAACGCTCGTCACGATGATTATTAACACGTTGATTGATAAATTGGAGACGAACCAGCGAATTCGATGATTTAATTAAAACTTAATTAAATGATTATCCAATCATCAATTTCGCCAATAAGAATCGCATTTTTATCGATCGAAATGCGCCCGGATTGGCCCTCGTCTGGATCCGTTTTCGAAAGATTTATCGATTGTTTCATCCAGCTTAAATAAATGTATGCTTTAACGGCGAGCACATAAGATATAACGGCGTTAATTGCTCGTTGAAATAACAAGTAAACCCAAGATGCTCTTCGTTAAATATAGAATTTAAGATACCGAGTGCAAATATTTACACAAGGCGGCTTAAACGACCATCTAATCATATTACAAAGCAAAAATCTGGAGCTCAGCAGCATGCAAGACATATTTTTAGATTCATTCGAATTTTTCAAGCGTAATCCAAACAATTAAATCACACATGGAATGTGTCAATGGAGTGAACTTTAAAAAAATATTGATCAGTCCATTATGTAATCGCATTTCATATTCAGGCACCGTAGACTGTTGAATCCGTCAAAATATTCATTATCGAAAAAAACTCAAATTTTCCGCCGGATCCGTTTGAATTCCAAACTTAGACGCCCCAATATAATCTTCAATTAACGATAGATCTTGAATCTGTAAGTACCATCGATGATCGAAAAATGGATGTCGTGCTATTATGAATAAGCTAAACAAGAACATGCAGGCCTTGAAATCAACTTAGTGTCGAATAAAATAAATACGCAGTATCAATTGACACATTAAATCCAATCTAAAAATACATGTATTTTACGATAGGAACTCGTTGATGCAAATGTGTCCATAAACGCCCTAGAGAATCGCTCGATCGATTAATTGAAGTGTCTCGATGTGGACTATTGCAATCCATTTAATTGACATAAACATAATCATAACGATGCACTTAAAATGGCACAGTAAATAATTTAATCGATCTAAAGTCGAACTTTGACACAGTTTCCATATATAGAATGCTTATTGTATTGACGATACAATAAAACAAATTATGGATTCTGACGCGTGTCTGCCCAATGTATTGTCAAAGTATTTGTTATTTACAAGAATGGAAAATTTAAATTTATTCGACAAAGAATACAGATTCAAGATAACAAGATTTTACAGCGGATATAAAGTTTATGCATATCTCTTCTGTCATGAACAGCAAAAAGAAGTGCACTTTTTATAATGAAAAATACAGTAGACTCTTGATTATCCAGGCTAATGCTGGGAAGGAAGGTCATAGATAACTGGAAAACATGGATAATCCAAATCATTAAAATTCCATTTAGTTATAGCATCCAATGTCGTATTTTTTTTACAGAAATTGATCAAGTTTTTTCCGTAGGAAGAGTTTTTCAGAAGACTTGAATATTGATGCTATAACGTCTTGGTCTTTGAGCTGGATTTGAAATATCACATTAGGGAACAAAAATTTTGCAACCATAAGTCCATCGCTTGTTTTCAATATGCTTTCGTTTGGAAGAGAAGGAGCATTGTCTAATAATAATACTGCCTTACTTTTTTAAAATCTTGTACCTCTAGAACCCATTTGTTTTTGAACCAATCATCATAAATCTCCTTGTCTAACAATATCCCTTTTTGGTTATTATAATCGACTGGGAGATTTTTCATTGGAGTTCCTTTAAAAGATCGAGGTTTATTCGCTGTACCAATAACCAAGTTTAATTTTATGAGTTCCTAATGCGTTTTCAGTCTCTCATCATTCGATGATTAAAAGAATCATATTAAAAAAATGACAAAAATAAATCAGTGCTATCGCATCAGATCAAATCTTACCAGGATCTCTCAAGAGTTGTAAATAACAGTTTATATTTTTGCCAAAAATAAGCGAGTTATATTGTTTTCAAGTCATAAAAAAAGCTTCTATAAAGTTTAAAATTAAAATGGATATTCACCATGAAATGTGATAAGTTCCAATCGGTTCGATAACTTTTATATTCGAACTCAAACCAAATATTCGTACATTGTACCATCAATCGTTTCAATGACACTAGAAACATCGCCAAAAGCAAAAGGTGAAGGGCCGAATTGAATGAAATTCGAAGCACTGCGCTGAAAAGCTAAGACGATCTATACATTCATATCGTACTGAAAAATGAGCTTTGCCCAAAACCTTACAATATTTATAAAGTGCAAAATATCACGGAGAAGCAAAAAAATAGTACGGCTTGGGAGAACAAAGGCACTGAAACACTTTCACATAAGCACATTGTCTTCTCAGATGTGAATACACGATTCAGCAGATTGTCAACGAGCTAAATATTCATGCTTGGATGAAGGGTGTCCACCAATAGTTTGGAGCAGCTAGTGGCTATAAAAACAATATGGATCTTATCGGGTCGTGATTTGAATTAAAGTGATCATCAAACATTTTCTTCGCTCTTGATGATATTAACATATTAAAATGTATTGCTATGAGGGTTTTAATTGCTTGACACTTACTTTAAAGATGTGTGAAGATATATATATAGAGACTTAAAGTCGTAAAGTAAGATAAAATTACGGTTTAATATTTTTAACAATGATGCATTGGACTTAAAATTTATTATATACCTGCTCTTTACTGCTTTATATTTTAATAAGATTTTTCCACTCAGAGTACTTCACGTACATACAAACAAGTGCATTCGGAACTCGTATACTAATGACATCCTTTTTAATTAAAAATGTATTGTCTAACCATTTTTAATTATTTAGGATAAAAATAATTAACATTATAGCCTGACGGCGTAATTAAAATCTACAGTATGACATAATTAATGCTCTAAAGTGATTTTATATTACGTAACGTTTGAGGGGTGAATTTTCCCTTTATGGAGTTTTATTTTGTTGTTGGCCACAAGGGTGCAATTTTCGGGTCACATGCAGGGTTATTTGGCATATTGATCCATCGGCCCGTGAAACCATCTAATGCATATCAAGTCCATACATCAAATTTGGGACCATACTTTGCGTGTGATAGATGTATCTTAAGGGGTACACGCAATGTACGACTTTTAGCTTGCGATCGAAGATAAAGGCTCTTAGAACCTATTCTTGTAAAATGGGCGAGAATAGTTTGTTTTCACATATTTATTTTCAATATAGAAGAAAAACGCCCGACTATTTTCTGCCAATTGCGTGTTTTGCCAGTAATCCCGCGAAGAAATATAATCGTAATTACCGTTGACCTTAAGTCGATTACGTTTTTCATGTTTCGAGCTAATAATTTATCGAGAAACGTGTTGAAATAAAAATACTATTAATAAGCAGTTCTGTTGTTCATTTCACGATGGATAATTGCTAGAACTACTAGAGATTAGTTAATCTACGGAAAATCGAAATTAATTACTGATTGATAACCCCTGAGTCTATTTGCACGAGTGCTTCACGTTTCAAGTGAATGATGTATCGATTGAATGGGAGTTTCTACGCATTTTCTTCAAACACAATAAAAAAAAGTCCTAAGAATAAAAAGGGAGTTTGAACATTTTTAGCTATTTTTTGTAAGGGATGAAATATCTAAGCTTAAAGCTGACTATATCCAGATTAGATTCAGATTATAAAGCATCTTGAACTTATTTTCACCCACCACTTGATGGATATCAAAGTTGTTTCCAAAAACTTTCATCAAGAAATAACGACTTAAAGATTAGTCTAGATCTGAAAAAATCTCTAATTCCTATAACGATATACTCACATAACTATCTGAATCAGATTCTCAAAAAATCAACGCAGAATTATAATATAAATATGAAATTCAAAAGATCGTAGCGTAGAATCTTTTAAAATTTATTAGAAATGAGATTAAATTAAAATATCAGGCCAGTCCAGAAGTTCGTGCGCATTTTTAGGATTTTTTTAAAATAGCTTAAATAAAACACAATTTAACATTTTAATCAATGCTATATTTTCCTCCACTTCATTTTGCAATATCTCGCCATCTTACCGATAGCTTTTTAATTCCATTGCTGTAGAAAGACACGTGTTTTGATAGAAAAAAAAATTGAAAATCCATTTTGTACATTCTGTTTAGAATTTAACTCTTTCCCTAGTAAAACAAAATGGAAAGCACGAAATAAGCGAAAATCACCTGCGGCAATATCCGGGGAGTAAGCAGGATGCTGCAAAAGCTTCCAATTAAATTCACTAATTTTTTGCAGTGTTGTTCGAACCGCATGCAGTCTAGCTTTTTCACGATGAAACAATACTTTCTTCATATTCACCAATCGCGGGCGTTATTTATCAATTCTAAATCTAAACAATACTGTAAACATCCGCATTAATGGTTTGATTTGGTTCTATCAGTTCATAAAAAAATACACCATATATATCCGTATAAACTATCTTTTTACACCATATATACTATCTTTTTCTTAGGAAGATATGATAGATAATCAATTTTTCGTCACCTATTACTAAACAGTCTGAAAATGGTTCTCTTTCAAAGCGCAATAAAAGAGAAGTGCAGATGCTTATTCGTTGCTGGCAATTGGATTCGGATAGCTCATGGGATGCTTTCCCAATTGCCTTTAAATGGCGAAAGACTTCCATGAGATGAATCCATCTTTTCTGCGATCTGATCCACTGCTTATTGTGATTATGCCTCTATAAGATTTGTAAGAACGTCGTTGTAAAAATTAACAGGATGTCCTGAACGAGATTCATCAAAAATGCGCACGAACTATTGGACTGGCCTGATATAACAGCGAATGAATATAAGTAATTTTATAGTATCGATAGAAAAAAAATGTCAATTTTTTAATCAGAGACTATAATTGAAGACTAGATATAAATAGTATATGGTAGTCTTAAACATAAAAGATAATGAATGTCACCTACTTCAATCGATAAAGCAGGTTTAACCCTGCAAAAAGTTTTTTCATTTACTTGACAGAATGTGCAAAGAATCATCCAATATAAATATCTCTATAAATCTTAACTTCTAGCAAACGAATCTCGCCAAATTCACTGTACAAGAAAAAAAACAGTCTTTTCTCTCAGTAATTTTAAATATAGCTATAATGTCGTTATATTCCAAAATATCACAAAATTTCATACCGGATCAATATATATTTTTATCAAATTGAATTAAATCAATCTGAATGATACAGTTAAAATACCTTCGATCAGCAGTTAAATATAAATCAATTAGTTAAATAACCAAAGGCTTAAAAGGATACCCAAGTAAAAGTTAATATTCATACTGCATCATAAAAATCCTCGTTTCCATACTGCAAAAAAATGCAGAAATATTTTTCTTACCATAATATTCGTATTTGCATCTTAAAACCTTTCAACTTGGATGAACAATTTCAAACTTAAGATTTAATAAAAACCGCAACCATTCTACAAAATAGTGCTGTAAAACTTGGTTAAATAATGGCCGTGTCAATGATAATTTAAGAATTTTCATTGTTCAAAATTTACCGAGAAATAATATAACTGAGTTAATGAGAATACACATTCCGCAGTCAAAATGGACCCATTCTAATAATACAAGAAGATACACAGAGACTCCATAAATATCCAGCAATGATCCAAAGACGTTTGAACAAAAATAAATGAATGACCAGTGTATTTCAACATGTCAGTCTTTGTCTATTCGGAAGCAGTCAAAATCTTATTTTGGAGTGGGTTATTGTGATCTTAAAACTTTCAAATTTTGATTAGGGTACATAAACCACATGGATTGATAGCATTAATTACGAAGAGCTACGTAGGATAATTGAACGAAATTCATCTACCTTTATATAATACAAAATCTCGAAAAACAAAAATTAAATGCGCCCACAACTATTATTTTAAATAACTTTTTCTTTAAATTATTATTTTTAAATAAAGTCTAAAATGATGGTATGGATTTCAGTATGGATAATAAATTGTTAGACCAAAACAATGGATTTTTAATGTTTTTAAAAAGACCGAACGAATCAAATGTAAATGCGAAAATACAATGGAAGTCGAACGTTAGCAAAAAAATCTAATATGCCTAAGTCAAATAATCTATAAAAGTAAACATCTGAGATATTTTCTTATGTAAAAATTGATTTTTGAATTTGAATAGAAATCCACAATGTTCAATTTTTAAGCGTTATTCCACGAAATGATTATGTGATCAAATATAAAGAAAATATTTTTTTGAGTAATATTGGTTTTTTCAACCAAATCTGAGCTTATTGGATTTTCTTGACTGACAAGAAATGAATCTATCGAGTTTTCACTTTTTCAATCTAACCAAGATCGCAAACACTGTAAATTATTCAATACATTCCGTTCAATAATTGTGTTAATATAAAGTTTACTTATATTTTACAAATTCACAACAACCCTTGATCATAAGTGAATACTTAAGGCGACGATCGGACATTTCATATGAAAATACTGGATATATAGAACAATTTATGTATATATTAATAAACAAGCCTTCACAAATAGATTGTTTTTAAATCCTATAATAAGATAAAATAAATATCAAATATGTTCTGATCGTTGAGTTTTAATTTAAATTGTGTGTTCTGAAGAATTCCTACAGTCTCCTATTATACTATTATATTGCACAAAATCTCAATTGACTTTACAGCTGAAATTGCGTTCTACGAGATCATCATCTTCGTTTCCATTAGTTTCAAAGACTGTGATGGATTAAATTCCTAACCATTTCCGATAACCTTCAACGAAATTTATTTCATCCTCATCCATGGTATTATCTATTCGAGTACTGTAATTGAAGCAGTTAGCTTCTATAGATTTTGTTACTTGCCGCCATCATAAGTCTCCTCTTTATCGTTGAATTGCTTTTAGACATGAATCGGCAAAAACGCTAAAATTTTGGCGTGGAAAATGATACAAATTTATAGCGTAGATCAAACAATAAATTCAGTCATGTAATGTATGCCACGGATAAAACAATAAATATAAATAAAAAGACAATTTTTACAGTCCATTAAATTCAACCAATCGATAATATAGAAAATCAGTTCAGAACTCTTGCTTACAAAAACATTGTGATACATCGATTAGAAGAAAAAAACAGAATTACTTTTGTATTCAAAATATTATATACGTTATGTATCGAAATGACTCTATTTACGTATAATTTTATGTAAATATAATTTGAACTTGAGGTTAGATTATATAATTTAAGAAGATACACAAGAAAGTATTTATAATTTAAAGCAAAATCGTGATAGATTAAAAGAATAGAAAGACTATTTAGAACAGTGACAAGATATGTAAAGTAAAAATATGCTTGAAATGATCATCATCGGTTGCCTTCAATTTAGGTGTGAGGAAAGTCGCTTAAAAATAAAATTCATTTCAAAGCTCCACGAACTATTTAGAATTTTTCTATTTGAAATGTGTTAAACGCCAAGATGAATATTTGAAAACAGGAGAATATGAAAAACTGAATGATTCTGGACAAAATATAAAACTGGTGATATAAGAACTGGTGAATAACGGTCATTGTAGGGCGCGCGTTTCAAATAAAGTACGAGGGATGTTTAGAAAATAAGTGTACTAGGTTTTTATTACTTTTTTAGAAAAAGTTTATTTGAAAAAAAATCAGGATATTGTTGATACACTTGTTGACTATTTTTCTACATAATCGCCATCCCGATCAATGCATGTTATGAGCCATGGCACAAGCTTTTTTATGTCCTTCTTGAAGAACTTTCCCACTAGCTCCTTCAGCCACTTCAGAACCTCTTTCTGTAGTTGCTCATTGCTTGAAAATTTAATTCCACCCATGTTTGCCTTCAAGGAGATCAAAAGATGACAATCTGAAGGCGCCAAGTCACGAGAATACGGGGGATGATTCAAAACGTCCCATATAAATGAGTCCAAGAATGCCTTGGTGGCTAAGGCCATGTGATGAAGGGTGTTGTCATGCGGCAAGCCTTATCTTTTTGTCAGCACTCCACTTATTTTATTTTGAATGCTCCTTTTGAGTTTGAGAAGTCCCACAATATCGTTGTGCATTGATTGTCTCCTCCTGAGGCAGAATTTCGACCAAAATGCCTTTTCGCTCTCAAAATACTGATGCTGGCCATGATTTTTTGCTCAAAATTGTGGAATTGGTGGGATACTACTGTGACGATGATATTTTTGACTTAAACGTGCAATGAGCCACCTCATATTTATCTCCAGTCACAATAGAGCTCAGGAAATCCTTACTTTCCAATTTAAGTCGCTTAAGAAACTCGCGGGCGCTATTAATCTGCTCGCACTTTGCGGGATTTTTCACCGACATCTTTCACGTAACTGGACACTACAGCGTAAGTTTACGTGCTATAATATTTTAGCTATTAAAAAACAAAAAAAATACAGCTTATAATGGTTATAGTGCGTTTACTTTATGAACTTGCCTCATACTTTTCCTGCCGCACTCTATAGAAGAGGATATAATAGTCTCCTTATAAAAAGCATGTTCAGTTAAATCAATATAGTCGTAATTAGTAGTTTAATGATACAGTTAATTCAAGAAATGCCGCAGAAATAGCTTTTAACATGATCACTCCGGTGACTCGTCTTCTATTATTTAATATTAAGCACATTGGAATGAGTTTTTTTTTAATATCAAATAGCGTGTTTATGACTTGTATCTTTGAACGAACATAATTCAAAAATTTAGATACAATAAGATTATGATTATTATCTCAATTTTGGCAACTCTGATAGAAAGCCATTTTAATGTATGAATATTATGAAGCATCTTTTGATAGGGCTTCTTAAAATATTCCAGTAAAATATGAGCTTTAAAATTTACTAGGTTTAGTCTCTTGCACAACATTGATTTAGGCTTCAACAATATGGGCTACAATCAACAGTATTGATCGGTGGCACGTTTATTAATTTAGCTAATGTACATAATGAAGCATAAAAAAATTAAAAGCATTATATTTGAATAAAAAAAATATTGAAACAGTTATCATGTATGTTGTACAATGTTATAGCTTAAACAATTAAGAAGCAAAAATTTCATTTGATATGATGCAGCTATGTATACACTGTATTAATATTGAATGAACATGCATAAAATTTTATGATTTCATATATTAAGCGCATTTTCAGTAAATTATTTTTTTTTGAATTGACAATGTCATAATAACAACAAAGAGAAGAATTATTAATGCGTTGCACATTTTAGTCGTATGTAAGCCTTTGACATTTTTGCCATTTCGACCATTGTCCGATGTTTTTTATCTCGTTTGATTAGGAAAAAATGTCACGGAAACCTATCGAATGCTTATAGGGGGCTATCATCCCGAACCCTCGCCCTGGATAGCTATCGACATCTCGCACCGATGATTTGGTAGCTCATAGCTGTGAAATGTCTCCGAGCAAATGGACAGACCTTTTATTTATCATTTTAGGGTGTTGTCGTTTTTACGCGCTTTTAAATCTTCCGGTTTTAGGTGAAATAGCGCCAAGAATTCCAGGGAAACACGCAAAAAAATCTCAAGCCACAAATGATACTGAACACTTCACTCAAATCAATCATGAAAATAAATTTTGCCAATATTATATTTATTTTGAAGCGTTTGTAATTTTTCTGCCTTTATATTTCACTACAGATTGTTATCGAAGCTTTGTTTGTGAGTCTCTCAAGATAATTTGTAATTTTCTCAAACACGTCTCTGTCGATATTTGTTGGCAAATTTAAATCGGCAGCAATTTGTATGTAACTTTCGAAGTACTGTCGACGAAGCAAATACGTCTGAGAATAAATTAAAAACCCTCTGCACCTCGATGATAAAAGAAACTGATAGAAGAATCTGCACAACAATGGAGATATTTCCAGCCGAATCTTTATGAGGATTTATAATGAAAAAAGTACAAATTTAGAACTTCTTAAATTGAATGGAAGCTGATGAGGAAGATTCGAATTGGTAATAAAATCGCCTCTTGAATATAAAACGTAAGCTGTCCCTATTAGAACTGAGGAAAACTACTGGAATATAAATTGATCATTCGGAGCCAAATTACTTACGAGTGGATTCCGTTTGTGGTTTGCACATAATCTACGTTCATACTTTCAACCATTTATATCCTCGTTATAAAATATAGCTATTAAATCCATTTCTCAATATTTAATTTAATTATTAAAGCAACAAGAGATATAATCGATATCCATTCAATCATTTTTTCACATATCACTCTTGTGGCTCACAGTCAAAAATCGTATTATGTGCGATTTTTCACACTGACAATTTATTCTTTGAAATTTATGTAAATCGTAGCATGTAATACAATCTCTTGTAATGCTATTACAGATTTCAAGTGAAAAATCGAAAAAAGCTCGTGTAATATATTACTGGGAGTCTTTCTACATCCATAACGCTCTAAAAAAGCGTGACCATGTGGTAACGATAAACATGATTATATGTGTTGTGAAATATCGGCATTTCAATAGCATTTTTAATACAGTCTCAAGTTTTTGCTTAATAATATGATTATATTTGTTTTTACCAATATTAAACTATTATTTTATTGTGATTTCAATTAGTGTAGATTTGTTTAACTTCTTCCTTCCTTGCGAATGTCATCAACTCAATGTAGTCAAGATTTGGAGAAATCATGCATTATTTTAAAAGTATTTTTTGGAAAACATACGATTTACTTAAACAGTAGCTTCATCATCTTGTTTTTATAAGATTTCAAAATAATCGAGATTTTTCATCTTTTGAAGTTTTATGATATCAGTCTTCATCAATATTATATATCAACAAGCTTTTATGAAAAACTTGCCAGAAGCATTAGGCTTGAATGATATATTTGCAATGCAAATTTTTTATCATATCTTATCTTAAAACTTATCATAAGATTTCTTCCAATCGTTTCCAGTCAAATGAGTACATAGTATTTTTGACATTTATAATATGAAGCTAAAATAAGCTCAATGATCTCGATTCCAATTTCATTGTATCTTCGATGTATGTTCATGGTAAAATTGAATCAAGCAAGTTTTCGCTATATGGCTTTCAAACATATTTTTGCTGGAATTGAAAGGGATGCACTAGAATTTTAAACATCTGAACGTGTAACTTTTTCGTTTTCTTACAGTGGTAACATATTTTTCCAAAGAGAACGAATTGATAAAACTATTATCTATTTGCAGAATGTTTGCAACTACAATAATTCTAAAATATTTCTCCTGCAATCAATTTGTATTGGGAAAAAATATAGAATGTACAGGTTTTCTTGACGTTATTCGTCCAGAAAATTTTATGGGTTCCATACAATAAAAATGACAATATACTATTGTAAAATATTTTCCAATACCTTATACCCTACATACATTTCTTGAAGTGCTTGCAGTGTCATGTCCAAAGCAAAAGCTCTACAAAATACATTGTCAGATGTGTGATTCACCTACTTACATTTTTGCTTACAATAAAAAAGGTTCAGAATGGAAGGAAAACGTACCTTTGTATATCCACTCTAAATCACTTAGACTATTTTATGTATTTAATTTTCCTCTTGGAAAAATTTGAAATAAAATCAATACAGTCTCAACCCACAACAGAATTTTCTTGGGACGTAATCTTATCCAAAGCTAATCATATTTTCAGTTTTTTTTTTGAAAATATCGACTTTAATATAAAACAGTTTACTTCGAAATCGATCCACCTAATTTGATATGTTTTCGTTCCGTAAATTTTGAATGATGAGCTATTATTATGTCCACGACAGGCCGAAGAATTATTAATCGATTGGCCATAGCTTAATGTTTGCTCATATAGAATTCAGGACCGCTTTTTATTATTTGAACGAACCTGATTTGAAAATTTTATAGTCTGCCCATTTGAAACGATAATGGATTTAAAACTGTGCCGATAAGCCTTCGTCAATATCGTTAAATCGATTCGATATCTTACATTCATAAATCCAGGTTAAATCCCTTTTTGGGTATCGGTTCGAGCACCCATTATAAATCTAGCGTAATCGAATTGTTGCACTCAACGAAGGCGGTAATCAAAAATTCATTTTGGGGGGTGGAAAGGAAATGTAAATAGGGGTATAGGGGAAGAGCTCCCTTTGTTTGAAAAATTTTCACGATTTCGAGAAAAAGCGTACTTTCCAAACAATTTTTTGTCACAGCTATTCTACTAATTCATTTATACATCCTCAAAAATTATATAACATGATTAATTTAAATTCGAATTTTCCCATTTTTAAATGGAAATCTCCTGTGAAGATCATTGTTCTTCTAAAATTATATCACAAAGGGCTGCTTTGATATTTTATGTTGAGCTCTGTTTTAAATTCCTTGAATGATTTTTGAAAAAAATACGAAAATGGAACGAAGGGTCAGTTTGTTTGAAATTTGCTCACGTATAACACAAAAAGGGTAGTACCTTATAAATTAACTCATTACAACGAAACAACAAATACGAATGGGTTTCATGAATAATAAATATATAGCGATGAGAGCTAATAAATTTAAGTAAATTGTGGTATTTTTTTATATTGTTAATTCCAACCAAATTAATATGATCACAAACAAAACGGTCTTTTAAAACGTTTAAATACAGTCATCATTATAATACTTAAAAATGGTTACAAACATTAATTGGTATAGCCACTGATTAGGATAGACTTAATAAGCAAACAGATATATGGGACAATAAAATTGTATATGAATGAATGGTGTTATCATTCTTACTTCTGCCAGCATCCGCATCAACTAACTATCGATGTGCATATTTTTCTGTAATTTTATTTGTCGACTTCAAATTAAACACTCACATTCTAAATTAACCGAACGTATATTGTGATCTAAGATGTTAAAAAAATCTTATTTTATATTAAAATTCCGAGTGTATTTTTTTTTAAAAAAGAGGTTTTATTCGTTTTGTTGTTTTAGTTCTAAAGAAATCACGTATATTATGTAAGGTTTATCACATATGGAATAGAAAATAATAGCATAATACCTTAATCTTACCTAAATCCATTATGTTAATCCATTAGAGCTTACTGTCATATACTTTTTGAACGAACACTATTTCTTTGACATTTTATAATAATTCAATCCTTTCCACGTAAACATAAATAACAGATAGCAGATGTATTTATTAGTAGATATGTTTTCAATATCTGATTTTTTTCATAAATCAGAGCTGAAAATATGTATAAAAGTGATATTGGCACTTGATGAACAAAATTATTTTAAAAATGCCTGAAATAAAATTTGGCAAACATAAAAATATACGACATTTTTCAAGAATCGGTAATGATACATCATTCTATGATAATAACGCATGCTCCATTGAACTTCAAATATCATAAAATTTGTGATTCAATGAAGCTTTTATCTTTACGCCAAAAACGCTTCACGGCTAAAAACATGTGATAACACAGTACATTTGACAATTTTAAAATATCATAAAGATTATTAACTTTTTATAGGTCGTCAACACATATGCTGTGTTTTTGTGAACATTTTACCCGATATCTGTACATAATTTTAGTTCATATTTTAAAAAAATTGCGACCTACAAAAAAATCTTTTTTCAAGTATCAGCAGACCTATAATGAGTTAATATTTATAATTGAAAACAATTATTTTTCAAATATGATTGGTCGGCTTAATTCATTAAATTTACTATTCATCAAATATAATCGAAACTAATTATATACATCTGTAAAGAATGTAATGCTTTAGATTTTAAACATTTTACTTTTACTTTAACGCCTAAGAGATATAAGAGCACTTATTGCTCGAAAATGGGGTAGTTTCTTGAAATTCATTAATCGTGAAATTTTCGTCGGACTTTATATAATTTAAAACGGGATTGTAATTGCACCTGAAAGAGGGAGAAAAAATGAAGATTGCTATCGAATTGCAGGATGCAACTGAAACAAAATGATTTATATTTACTTCGATAATCGAGCATTTAAAATCAATTATTTTTTTCTTGTATATTAGATGAAGTCTTGTTTGAAAATTTTTTTCATATATGAGGGGAAAAATCTTACAATTCATCCAAATGGGATGGAAATATTTTTAGTCATAGCGAGAAGAGCTAGAAATCAAAGAAAACATTTCATTTCTTTTGATGAAAATGAAATGAAAACATTTTTCTTATGACTTCTATAATAATATTCCAGCTAAAGAGATGAATTTATCGAAGCATATATTGACTTTTTTTTAGTTATTTTCATAATATTTATACATCTTTCAAAATAAGCGTTCAAATTACCTGTAATGTTTAGCGAAGCTAAATTCAAACTCAATTATATTTATCTTCGGCTGGTTTTACGAATAGAGATATTATTTATACTTCGGTGGAGTCGTATGTAAATTATATTGAATCGTATGAGAAAACTTTTACGTATCTCTATAAGAATCCCTTTTACGGCATTTACTCCCAGAACAAGTTCAACCCTTTGAAGAAAGAAGATTTACGCCATGATAATTAGACTGTAGCACCTTTCACACGGCAGAGTCACAGTAATTTCGAACAAATTTACTTCGTAAACTTCACATCAACGAAGGTTATTATTATTAAGAGAACTTTACAAGAAATTTCATTTTGTAATCTTATCCACTTAGGCAATATCCTGAGGGGATAATTTGCACCATTTCTCATATCACAGGAGCTAGTTAAATTTTGTGATTCATGTTTGCTTTACACCAGTCATTTTGATAAAGGCTTTGATGAATAAGACAAGCCGAACTCCGGTTGCGCTGTATCATTAATTTGAGATAATAACGATCACAAAAATTTGCCTCGAAAAAAGATATCATTAAGACAAATAATGAATTACTTTCTCGACTTTGACTGAAAACAATCGTCTGCTTTAGAAATTAATGGACTTACATAGACAAATGGATATTGTCTTTGAAAAGTCTATAAAGTTGATTCAAAAATTGATTGCTTCTTCTTGGAAAACAATTTTCTATTTTCCAATAAGCTCAACTGTAAAATATACGCGACTCAAAATCGAAATCATTTGAATCAAATTATACATGATATTTCTAATACGATATTTTGTATGCTTTTACAAAGAATCAGCTTTTAAATTACATATTTTAAAGCTCTGCTCCTATTTTTAATTACGATCTAAAATAGTGATATTTAAAGGAGCTCATAACATCCTTTAGGAATTGATACAACCTTTCATGAGAGCACCAGCTTAACTGAAAACTTTAAGGGACGCTTGGGTCATAAAAGGACGTTAAAATTTTTAGTGGTCTAATACCACAAATTAACTATTTAAGTTAGATAATATCATAGTGTCTAATGGTTGAAAACCATATATTTCCACATCTGTCCAATAAACAAAGACAGAAGCCATAAATATAACTAGAAAATCTTTTGAATTGTTCATATACACAAATATTTGAACATGAACAAAATATTTGTGTATTGTACAATTTATCATTTTATTAGGTTGATATAATTTGTAACAATAAATTTTCATGATAAAACAAGTACACTTACACAAACACATAAACTCTTTTTTTAGAAATTCTTCCCAAGTAAATAATAGAAAAAACCAGAAACTCTTTATAGTCATCTTGAGGTTGATATATTTGAAGTTGTTTCTGAGCAAAATAAATCCTATCTGCAGCAATACTTTTTATAATAAACGTAATATTTCATCAATAGAATTTAACTTTGACTGATGCAAATTTGGTGTTGACTGGCCGATAAGCCAAATATTGGTTTTATTTCTAGTTAATAAACTCCCGCAACTACTTTTGGATGCCATGATAAGTTGAAACATGGACGTATAATTGGGGAAACAAAAAGTGCGTGCTCTCGCTAATGACTGAGGTATGAGGCAGGGCTCAATCTCAATGCGTATCCACAGAAAAGAATTATGGAGGGGGAAGGGGGAAATTTGACTGTAGTGAAGTAGTGAGTCTTTCTGTATGCTATTCCACTTCAAAATAGACTAATAAACATACCAGAATCAATAAGCCGGATTCATATTTAAGTGACCATACAAAGTTTTTTTTCCTCTAAAATCTTTGAATAAAAAAAACACGTATTACTTTTTTAGGGCGGAAAATCACATGACGGGGTGATCATCCAATTTTTAAAAAGTCAAAAAATAAGGACCACCTTAATACACAGTATGAAAAAATGAGGTACTTTTGTGCGATTGAAAAAACAAAAAAGAGATTGGGAAGCTTTGCTTCAATCAAATAAATCATTTTGAACGCAGACATGCCCACGATATTCTATTCTTGAACAACTAAAGTTAAAGTTCAGAGGTGAAGATGGAACACACGCATTTCTTATTAAAATAATTCGACCGTATTTTGTAATAAACGTGTTGATATTTTTTGTATCCGCATTCATCAAAGATCCCAAATCACCGAACAATTAAACATTTCAAATGTCAATGGACACATTTGCGTTAGTTGCTTTTATGAAAAGTAAGTATTTTAAATTAATTTATATAATTTATTACATTTCCAATTATGACATGTTTTGATAGAAGAACAGCATTATTGAGGAGTATTGGGTAAAAACGATTTAGCAAGGGATGTTGAGTCATAAAAAGTTGATTAACCCTTATACGAAAGTTTGAAAGGTATATTTTTTGAATTGAGTACCTTTCGCAACACCTTAATAACGGACGTGCAATAGAAAAACAAGTTTTAATTTAAAATATGCAGAGTTTTCATTTAAGATTAATTTATTTTATGATTATAGAAGATCGTAGATAAAAATAAATATGTCTTCAAAATTTAATATCTTCAGAAACATTTTTTTAAATATGAAATGTATTTTAGAAGCTATAAAGAAAATCGACCGATATGCGAAAAACCTGAGAAAAGAGCGCTTTGAATATTATGAATCTGCTAGACCATCAAATATCGTATCTTAATATAAAAATTTTGCCCTTATTTTATCCCTAAAAATGTAAACGTTTCACTATATCAGAAAACGTCATATTTCACTTTAGATTATGAACCTTATTTTGCAGACTTTAACATTTGCTTTTTTGTATGGATGATAACGTCTGCATTTTCAAATATTATGGAATTTGCATATGCATTTTAATGTTGATATCTAATTAATTAAATTCCTCATTAACTATTTAACTTTATTTTACGAAGAAGATTAACTAGTTGGGTCTGCTTTTAATTATTCAGTTTGCTTGAAAGCTGTCTAAACACTTAACGATGAAAAATGTTGTGTAAATATATAAACTGTTATTTAATTTTTTATATTTTCGATATCTGTGGATATGTTTTTTATATATCGAATATAAAGAGCAACCTCAAGTGTTCACCATTAATTTTATTTTATCGTCTGAAAATGAAGATATATTTAAGATCCTGTCAAAAACAATTCATCCCTAGATATTCCAGAAGAATATGCTGAAAATTTAATAGTTCATGAATGTCCATATTTAGATTCATGAAGATGGAGATAAAAGACGAACATGGGAAGTTTAACAAATTCAATTTCATGCATCGCTGAAAAATGTTAATTTAGGGCTTTCTGAATAAAATAACTATATTTTAAGAATAGTTTTGAGCATTAAACTTAAAAATATTTTATTTTTTACAAATCACATATTAATATTAACTGTGCTAATTTTGACCCGTTTCAGTAATTGAAATCAATTTTCAGTGCTGAAGCTATTCCATGATATATTTAGATTTACACACCATTAAGCTATAAAGATGTCGAGCATATAATTTATTGATGTCACCGCGGTTGTATTGTGTTTGTTATTTTAAAACCACAGGATATGTGTAATTTTATGTATATTCAAGCTGGATGTTTGAATGGAACCAAAAGCGCATTTGTGTACATTTATACATCTAGAATATACAAAGTAAATCCATATATAATGGGATTATCTAAAATCAAATATGACATTATTTTCCGTGTTTTCTTTGTCTATTTTGATCATGATCGTGTATTTTTCGTCTTTTATGCGTGACAGAATGATTTCGGATACCCTTTTATTCACGGATATAAGATTCCATCACCATGTAACAAAATATTCCACCCAACAAATAAGATTTGACTTTGGCATACATATCACAGTTGCATTAAAAATAAATATTTTTAGGTTTGTACTAGAGTATTTTATGCTACAGAATGAAATAAGGTTTGCTCAACAAAATTTTCATATCCACAGAACATCCTCATGCTTCATTATTTGATTAAATCTGTACCATAAACGAATTATTATGTGAAATTTTGCAACTGTGCATTTAATTGTAGTATTACTATAGCAAATACTGTATACCGTTAATATTGAATGATGGAATCTACAATGAAGTTAAATAACGTTCTATTAAATTATATTCCAACAACGCTTTAACATCAATGAATACTAATAAGCCAGAATTATAAACTTTGTTCAACAAGAGTTGCTCATTTACACGGTGTTTTAACACTTTGTATTCCTCGCTATTACCTGAATCGTGATATGTCAATGTGATGACTTAGGTATTACAATATAGAATGAATACAATATTCGGTTATCATTATTTTCTATCAAATGTCTATTGAATATTTGTTTAAAAGTTCATCAATATTGAATTCACAGATAAAATGGTTTTTGGACATACAATCAAGATATGATCATGAAATAATTGTATCTATGTTTTTATCAATTGGTTGATTTTTAAATAATGACTTGAGAAAGTGCTTTTTTTTCATCTTATTCATCAATAATAATTGGTGAAAAGCATTATTTATACTTCTTAATGTGTCGTATCCAAACCATCGGACGTAGGCGATCTCCATAGGAGATTTTACTAGAGAAAGGATTTAATGTGGTGGTTTCCCGTTGCCTTCCAAGCGTGGTAAAGAAAGGATAGGATTATTTCGAAAGTTAGGAGAAGAGAGAATCTATGAATGAGAAGCGAAATTATCATTATATATAAATGATAGTTTAATTATTTTTGCAAATTCAACCACTCGCTAACGGGCGTCCTGCACGACTTTATTAATCGCCTCAGCATTTACTTTTTCAAATCCAGGAAATCAGGGTAAACCTGGATTGAGACGATCAATCAGAAATATTAATATGTGAATTTTTTTTCATACACTGGATTTGAACCCGAATATTTATAATAAGAGTCCAGATTCTAATCCACTATATCAACACTTGGTCATTTATTAATAGACCTAAAATTATTCAAAAAGGTAAACGTTTCAGAAATAAGACTATCGCTTTTAGAATTAAAGTGGGTAAGTGTTGAAATAATTATACTTTATCATAATTCTGTTCACAATCTTGCGATTCAATATTATTTTTGATACCTGATTTCATTTTAAAAAAATCAATATCCTAATCGCATGACTAATTTTCGCTAAGCGGAAAATTTGGAATTAAAAAAATAAAATTATTGAAAGACTCTTCCTATAATTTTCACAAAACCTAGCTTACCTTCAAAACTACATAAAATGAACTATTATATCAATTAGATATACAATCCAGAAGTAAATGATTGCTCCTAACTACAAATCTAAAGAAAATCAAATATTTGACGAACATTTTGAAACACTGATAAAAGTAATGAAGGTTTACGAAGCAACAAAAAAATGAAGAGACAATTTGAAAATTGCAAGAACAGTATATAGTACAATAAAACCAACGTCGACATTGTACGAAAGATATTTTCAACCCCCCGGAAATTTCATCCCGAAATAAGATCAAATTTATAGGACAATCCAAAGGATTGTTTTTATTTTTGAAAAAAGAATATTCTAAAGCATGAAGCGTGCATTATGTTTCCGATTATCTTATACAAGGGTATGAATCGTATTCTCATATATTTGCATTATGAATTATTCATAAAATAAATATTATTAATTGAGGCTACAAATATTTATATTCTGATAAAGATATATACATAATTTAAACATTTTTGGCATATATAGACTGATTTTTACCAATTTTTAACACAATTCTTTACAAAAACTTGCTTCGATCTATTTAGCAGTTCATATTATGACATAAGTAGATACGCAGTAATGATAACTGCATTATTTTTATCATATAAAAATAAAGAAAAAATATACGTGATATTTTCTCACAGTATAAATTCACTACTTTTAAAAAAAACACTGCGAAGAAAAATAGTTGCTTGTTATACAAGAAAATGGATATAATGTATTTTTGTAGTAAAAGGCTTTTCTTGTACGGTATAAAGACATCGGGCGTACGTTATTATGATCTTCGTATCATTTACATCCATGGTTAGTTGTGAGGTCACCGAAATTATGATTTGTGCTAACAGTATTATTTTGTTGAATATATAAACTAAATTGACAGTAGAAATTTCGACTTCTTGATACACGTAATCCATTTATGATTGAGCTGTGAGGCGATATAACGGAGAGCGGAGAGTGAATGCAAATTGCTGAATTGATAGACGTATCATCGGCGGCTTTGTCTCACAGGAATTGTCCTGACGAAGCATGAAGCACTTCGAATAATCTCAAGTAGTTCAAAGGCAATATAAATTTAGGCTTCTCAACATTTCGGATAAAAATAATTTTTGCTAAAAGAAAAAAGATTTTCGCGGGAATCCAATGAAACATCCGCCATTTAACGATTTGGCCATCATCGTTTGACTAACGACAGAAACATTTATAACAGGAACATCGGACGTTAATTTATGATGTTCGTGAGGGTATAAAAACCGACACGGGGTAACATTATTTATATGTTGAAAACTTAATCATACTGAAACAGTTCGTGACAACTCAAGTTTGAACAAATCTACATAATAACAGAAAGTGATATCGATCTAACAATTTGACAAGGAGAGCCTTCCATAAATTATTACACACCTAAATTAATAATATTTATACGCTTGCTATATAAGAATGCTAGCATAAATCTAAGACTGATATATCTGAGGAGTATCTTCGTTCAAAATTTCAAAGGGTATTTTATTGTTTGACCGCAAAAATATACCACAATCTGCTTCTAATGGACAATTTGTTTGATCCAAGTACGGCAATTTTCCATGTCGATTGTCAATAGAGAAAATCTCTTCTTGCGATAACAAAGCCGATTCTCGGCTTTCAGCGACAGTGTCTATAGTGCGGTTATCTATTTATTAAGGGTCTAATTTCAAAATTTCATATTAAAACTTGAGATTTATTTATGAACGATATTTCATCCTCCACTGCTCTCTTGGGCCTCGAAAGGAATTTTACAATTCATCAAAATTGTAAACAAGTTCTTTTATTAAAAATTCAATGAAGAGGAGCAAAATTTAATTAGCAATTTAAAGCTCTTGCTATTTGTTAAAAGTAATTTAAATATTTTTTATAAATTTTCAAGTATAGGCGATCCTAGACTTTCGAACATAATTTTTTCCTGTAAAAATGTGCGAACATTAAATGTTTGAAAAAATGAGAGATGTAGAAATAACATAAAAAGTTGTATTTTAATATATATATACTTATTTATTATTTTAATTTAGGAAAAACCGGGTATTTGATCGCGTTTAAGTTATTTATATTCCGATATTTGACAAATCCATATAATTTGTAGGAATTAATAACGATGCTTTAGCATTGCCTTTTAATGGGAAAAATATCGTTCAAGCAAAGAAATGAATTAACAAGTATTTTCGGATTCTGTTTCATCGAAAAAAAAAAATATGGTAGAGAAGTAGTTTGCTGATTTTAACAATAAAAAACAAAACATTAAAAAAAACACAAAATAGTTTTGGCCAATCATATATTAAAGTTGTGTGAGATAGCTGATAATTTTAAGATATCAAAAGGCAATTTATTAACCATTTTGCATCAACATTTGTCCATGAAAAACCGTCGATTACTTTGATAAATGAAAAACCATCAAAAGTGAATATTATATGGCTTCATTGATGCATTTGATGGAAGATATTGCAAAAAACCACCCCAAATGAAGAAGAAAAAGTGCTCTTTCATCAAGACAATGCAACGTATCGTAAGTCGACGATAACAATGGCGAAATTGCGCGAATTGCACTTTAAACTGCTTTTCCATCCACGCTATTCTCCGGATCTGACTCCCAGTGACTAGTATCTATTTGCAGACCTAGAAATAACTCTCTGCGAGAAAAAAATGCATCGAAATATTAGGAAAGCTTTTATATAAATTATCATCTTTTGAGGAGACTATGTTGACGAATAAAGTCATAGTTTATTAAAAAAATGTTGTTTCATTAGTTATCCTACAAACTTATTGAGTAATATGTCCTAAGCTATTTTTTCTAAAAACTATGACTAGATATAAATAAAAATATATAAAGCTTTCAATCAATGAAATTGTGTGACTTTATGGTTACAGTCATTAATATCAAGGGCGTATTAATTAAGCATACATTGAACATTTAGCACTGAAGGATAACTTAATTAGTTCCAGATGGCTACTGACTCTGTTTTAATTTTGTTATATTAAAAAATGCTTGACTCTAAATACATATTGTGGATATAACTGGATTTAAATTCAATTAATTGCTACTTATTCGCTGAGATCCTTATTTGGAAAAAATCATTAACTTGATGTCCAACTTTAGTTAAAAAAAATAGCATTTTGAATGTATAAATTTAAAAAAATGAAGCAATTACGTAACAATCATTATTTTATGACTATTATTGTATTTTGGGATTAAACTATCTCATGTTGCTATTGAATTTTACCGCATATATTATTATAGCTTGAAATATTTCAGCGTATAATATAAACATTATTGTCTTAATATTTTGTGAATATTGTTTATAAAAAATGAGATATTTTTGGCATCTTTATAAACTTTTCCGTCCAAAATACCTTATCTAATTGCTCATTTTAATACCTCAAGGTAATTTCTTTTGGAATTTGTATATTACCAATGAATTTAGACCAAAATTTTCATCATTAGATTGTAATGTCATTGTATAAAATTTAAGATTAATGCTCTCATTTTTTTAAGTGTGACTTGAACTAGATTTGTTGCAATCTAAATCAACTAATAGAGGCTATGTTACAACACTTAATATATAGCATAAAAAAATGATTTTTTTCAGAAACTTCCATATATAAATCTAGGACTTTTGTATTTAGAACTGTTAAAAAAACTCTTTTAAAAACGCATTTATTCTCAGTTAGATAAAAAATATAGTGACTGAAATAGTCTTTATCAATTTTTGGTATTTAAATTATTTATAAATATTAGTAAAAAGTAATTCAAAAGAATAAAATTAAAATCACATCGTTATAAAAACCACTTTTTTTGCACCATGTCATGATATAAACTGATTATAAAAGGGAGGACTCAAAATGTTGATTATCTTATGATCCCCTTAATATATCCATGAGGATAATTTTCATCGACGTTTCACTTATAGCTATTGATTAGCTTTCTAAACCAATTGTTCAATCAGCATGCCATTCATAATCACATTGGAATTCATTTAGTATAACTTTTGATGCATTGGTATATAATTATTATCTTTGTATTGATTATCGAGTTTATTTGAACTTTGTCGGTTGTCAATTATTATATTATATAACGATGTCTAAATACTTGCAACAATTTTGGTCATGTGTAGATGTAAGTTTAAGTATAGAAGCAAATCTAGAGCTTCATTTCTGGAAGATTCTGGGAAATAAAAAACGTTTGTTGACATTTGAAATACGCCAGGTTGAACATAGAAATGAACGCATCTGAAGGGGAACATTCTATTGTTTGCGAGAGCAGATATTTGAATATAGGATAAATCGTAAAAAACGGTATAAAATGTTCCATAACTAACGTAGACTAAACTTTACTGCTATAAAACCCATTATTAAATACTTTACAGCATAGTTTAATACGAAAAATATAATTTAGAATCATAGGTCTTTGTGGAACTGAAACGAGATGAGATCGATATCTGTGCCCTAAAATTTTACATTCGCTATAAAATGGAAGTCGGAAAATCCGATTTTCAATTTGACGTGCTTCGAAACAAATGTGTTTAGACGCATCAGTGTTCTTTCCATTTTATTTATTTATTTATAGCTATGTGGGAATTTAAATTTGTTTTACTAAAGCCATATATCTATGACTCTTCAAAAGCTTTTGAAGTCTGCGAGTTGTTTCCAACATTATTAAGTAAAATATTGTAAATATTTAACTTATTCGCATTGTAATATATATGCAATTTAGTAGCATTTTAGTGGTTTAATTTTTCAAAAAAACTCCCTCAGCGTTGGCACCTATGTTGCTTTCATACAGTATAATGAGCCTAAACAAATGTATTGTTTTATAGCTTATGATCTCTTTAATAACTTTTAGGACATTACATATATTTTTTAAATATAGAAAATTAAAAAATATATATCAACAAGACAAATTTAGCAAATACCGTGGGCGTTATAAGTCTAAAATCGATCTGCTTGCTAAATAACTGCGAACAGATAGCTGGTTTTTATATTATAAGATTTGGTTTTGCAAAATCTATCAACATGTCTTTTAAATAGATTTTTGTAACATTTAAAAAAATAATACTGTTAGAAATATGCACAAAAAGAACAATTAAATTCTTCATGGTGTCAGTTGATTGAGATAAAAAAATAATCTGCCATTAAAAATATTTTTATTTCATGTATTTTTTAATAATTTGTCCAAATTTCCATTGAATCTTCGTTCTTCATTCAGTGAACTGTAGAGTGTTAATTTTGCAATTTGATACAGACGCATTCTTTCGTTATTGAAGCTATTTGATAATATAATAGAAGACATATTTTATAAAAAAAGCTTTTTAAAGACTCAACGAAAGAAACGAGCGCATGGAATTATTTTAAAATCAGTTGACTTTCGCTGGAAAAGTTGTATGAAATTGTGATTACCAAGGAGTATGATCTTTAATATCTTGAACCTGCCCTCAAGGGCTACTATAAAGCAGTTTATTTTTGTCGTTTAACTTAAGACTATTGCTTGGAAAATCATATGCGGGGCTTTTTTTTTTATGGAAATGAATATTTTTGTATTCATGAATTTAAAAGACTGTACAAAGTAGATCATTTGCTGAATGTAAAGTTAGGCATGATTCTGATTTTGGTATTAAAAATCTTATTTATTATGAAATCAAATTTCTTATTAAAGTAAGATTCGATTGACAATCTCCCATAAGTTTGATTCCTAAACCATGTCTCCTTACAAACTGATTTTCAAAGGATAAATCTCAACATTTTGATTATGTTTCGGTTCTTCAAATATAATATAGTCGAAACACTTTACTTAATTGAGAAAAAATCTTCGATTTGGATTGGAGATCATAAAATGACTCGTAGAATCACATTTTTGTTATATAAAAGAAGATTGAAGAGAATTAAATATCGTGCTTTATATTGCATGGCTCGTAATTCTTTAGATAAAATTATATGTGACAAATTCAAAGATGAAAATATTGATATTTCAATAATAAAGATATTTGCTGAGCTCACTGACTTGAAAATGATAAAGTGTCTGGCAATAATTTAAGCATTTCCTGGCTTCCAATATTATCTTATTAATTCAGTCGATGAACTTGGCTTTCTTGGCTTACCACTTTATTTGGTTTTAGCACCCACTCTTCCCACAAACTAATTTATACGCATGCATTATTTATATTATTTTGTAATGTATTTAAATCAACACAAACGAACCGAGAGTAGTAACATGGAAGATACACCATTTTAAGGGTTGGACTCCTATTATTTCGCAATTGCAAAGGTTAAATCTTTGGTCAAAAGCAATTATTCTAAGTGACACAAAATAAATCACGCAATTTCCCAAAACGTCAAAAGCGAAAATAAATCAACGATTTCGCTGTTTCTAAAAAAAAAAAGAAAACAGCTAACAACATCGTATAATTGGCTGTCAAACATTAATATAGTCTTAATGCTGAACCTATCGTTAAATTTATTTGTATTGAAAGACGACGTAAAAATCAGATTTTTCATTAGTATTGCGTATGGATACATATGGGAAATCGCAATAAAAGTCTGCCGAACTAAGAAATAAGAAAACGTATTTCATCGTCAAATGTCACTTTGACGAAGGTAACTTTGTGATCATCCGAGAAATTAAATGTTTGTTATACAACCTCCTGTTCAGGAAAGATTTCTGTTGATACAGTTTTTCTATAAACGTATATCACAAAAAATATTTTCTGAAAAAAAATATTATGACATCCACAAATAATAATATATAACCAATTTAATTATTTAAAGGCTTAATCTAATTTTTTAGATAAAAAACATGTTAAAAAAAACTGAAGCTTATTCTGAGGATTTCTTATTTTATTATTTCATAATAATTATATTTTAAGATGTCAGCATAATTTCATCTTTTACAATCTATGAAACTTTTCATTCAAATTTAGCCATCACTATATGTTTTTTAAACTTATCATAGGCAGCGAAAGCGATTAAAAATCAAAAACACTTTGATATGTTTTCGGAGATTTCATTGCTTTTTGGTTGAGGCCAAAGTTTATTGGGGTGATGTCCCTTTCGCCCTATGAGGGCATTGTCGAATTCTGAACCTTAAACATAGTCGTAAAACATTCTGTTTTGTTAAAAATAAAATATCTCTGGGTAAAAATGTTTTCGACAATTACCCCAGTTATACAATGGCATCATAAAATGAGATAGCCATTAAGCCCTTAAACCTTCGGCCTCCCGTTAATTAATTTACAGTTGTTTTTTATTAATACGAAATATAAATTAATACAATTTATATTTTAAACATGTATAGATATCTGTATTTCTACTTCCTCTTTAATCCATTGCTTACAATATGTACTAAAAGCTTTTTTTTATTCAAACAGTTTTATTAGTGTTTATTGACTTAATAAGGCAAAATTATGGATTCATCTTAAAAATAATTTTAAAGAGTTTCAATGACTAGGCTATATTTCCTTGAGTGTTTGATTTATTTTTGCCCTCTTCCTTGAAAATAAATAATGGTTTCTTATTAATTAAGAGAAACACTCAAGATTGAAATCTTAGCGAAATTTGCAGACTTTAATTTAACAGAAACATAATTAATTAAATTTTCAATGTACGACAATTTTTTCTCTTGATATAAAATAACCCCTTTTTTAGGGTTAAAAACACTTAATTTTACAACAGCAATAAAAAACCCTAAGATATATATGGCTTTTTTGCGTTCCACAAAAACATTTAAATTCGTTTATAAAATATTTAAAAGACGATGGATTTATTCAAATATTTTTTAAGCAAGGAACTCTTATCAATTCAATTCAAATTATTTAGATTTTTAAAATATAAACATATCTATTTTCAATGTCGTTAGTAGAGAGTGGTTGCTGAACCCAAATACCATGTAAACATACTCTTCCCATTTGCTCACAGGATCTAAGGACCATTGATAATGTGAAATTGACGCTATTAGATTGGTGAAGGGTCAGAAGGTACAATCGATTTGTGCTTTATTAACACAGGTTTAATTAATTTAATTTGAAATTGAAACTAAATACAAGATCATTGCGACAAAGCCATTTGGACGTAAATAATATGTGTGCGAAATGTAAATTTTATAAACCTTGTAGCCATTGTGCTCTCCATCGTGTAAGCAATAAATTAATCATCAAGCTATTTTATTAGACAATCATTCGTCTGCATTTTGCTTATCGTCTTGTCAAGAATATGTTTAATTTGAGCAGATTTATAAATTAATGTTTTTATACAACTTGGATTTATTTCGAGAACGACAGTTGAGAAATTCCTTATGAATATACCAGTTGAAAAGTATTTGGCAAGAGATTGCAAAATATTTTTAACCTCAAGATTTTCAATAATATGTAAGATGTATATTTTAAAAGTGTTTTTAAAAGCGAATTTTTCCTTGTTAATACTGTAAATAAGTCTTTCACATAGATCAATGTTGCGAGATATTTTTCCATCGCGTCGAAAGAATCTCTTGAACTGTTCTAACGGAACGGATTAAAGTTTTTTGCTGTGTTTTCATTTAATTTCATCTACGTCTTGAACAGTGGATATTTTCAGTACAGGTTTCACCCTCGAGGGTAAAAAAGTTAGAAAAAGCCAAATCTTATGAATGGAGCGGGTGAATTACGACTTGGATGTACTTTTGAGTTGAGAAGTCGAGCCGATGATGCAAGTACCATAATAAAGTTTACCACTGTGACGGAAGATTTTTTTTGGCTATGAAGCTTTAAATATTAATATAAATATAAAAATACTAGCATAAAACTGATGAAATAACATATTAAAATTAATTGTAGGCAATTATCATTTTACATTCCTTTTCATATTATTTTCATTGATAAAAACAACAATAACAATTAATTGAGATGACTCTGGAGTTCAAACATACTGCCAGGGTTTATGCTTAAGAGGTTAATTAAATATTAAAACTAAAATAAATAAAACAGCATTATCTATTGTGAACCATGACGGATTTACAATTTGGTATGAGCGAGGGTGGGAAAAGTTGAAAATATGGTCGTAAATCAAATATACTCAAAGAAGTACAATTTTTAATGCTCTTCGGCGAATAGTTACAGTAGTAGGTCGATTTCGAGCTCTTCATGATATTTATAGCTTAGCACTTGACCGTTAATGTGTCGAAACATCTGGTTGGCGTTATTTTACTGGGTGGTTTAGATGTTCTTCATTTAGCAACACTCATTATCTGATTCATTAGTATTTCAGGTCATCTTCGTCAATTTTAATGGAAACGCGTCTTATTTTGCTAATTTTAGAACTCTAAGTGAATTCAAAATATCATTTCGATGTATCGATTTAGAATTTAAAAAAAAAACCATTAAAATATTAGTACGTCTCGTGACGACTGTTTCTTTTGATATTGTCATTTTTTTAATACCTATAGGTTCTTTGAAGAAGAAAAAAATAAGAACGTTTATGTAATTTCATAGACAAAATAAGAAAACAGAAAAATTTCCAATATGTCTGGTCTTTGGAGTTCTAGTGGTTAAGCAAGTATGATTTCAGCAGCTCTTCATCATGAATGTCTTCAATATATTATAGCTTTAAAAATGTCATTCAAATCATTGTCGTTCTTGTGATTTGATAATTGAAAAAATATCTCTACACAAATAATTGTCTTTTTATGGTGTCATATTCTTTTTCGGTTTCTTTAGGAGATTTTTTTAGGAGAAGGATTTTCCCATTACTTTCCACATGTGGTCAAATGAGGATAATGTAATTTAAATATAAATTATAGGTTACAAAAGTTCAATAAATTTGTGAATCGCTCTTTTTAGATCCAGGAAATCAGAATGAACTAAAGATAATCTATCTATCAATCTGGATTTAAATACAAGCCTTTATCATAAAAGTCCAGGATCTAACCAGCTTTATTTATACATGGTTTCATAAACAATAAAGCTAGACGACTATAAAAAACCTTACTCCACCGCCTATGAACTCAAATAATGACACTTTCGAATTGATTCCTATGAAGTGCCTATAAAAAATACTATAATATGATTTTTATTATTAGAAATTTGATTGGTTCATGGTGTTGAATATTTGAGTTCCTGAATACGAAGGCATACTATTTGACATTTTGTATAATAAAACCATTCTGCATTTTGTAAGAAGCTCATTTTGTATGAGATAGTGGTCCTTTACTTTGAATGATGACCAGTTAAATCCATAAAAACGTAATTTATGGTTATTATATTCAAAATTTGTTACATTGAAAGGAGTTCAACTATTAGTTTAAAAAAAAAATAGTAAGGTGCAAATGTTGCGATCGGCCAAAAAGCTCTCAACTCCAAAGAGCCATTTTAAGCATATGTTACCTTTTAGAGCAGAGCTCGGATCCTGGATACAGATAGGCACAGCATTCATCCGCCGAGATTGAAAAAGTTCATGAAGACCTATTTCATCCGAATTTGGGCTTTCTGAGTATGAGTCGAAAAGTTTTGCGTTTTTTAATTGTGTTCGATACAGGGGAGGTAAATATTTACCAGTTTGCAGTGGCGGTTTTGTGACTCATTTGAGAGTAATAAAATATGCGCCGCAGTTGGATTTCCATATTGAAGCGACGGGGAGGATAAATTACTTCGCTTAAAGCAAATTCGTGTTCTAACTTCAAATACAAATATCGCCCCAAAATATGACTTTCCTCGGCAGTAAAACGGAAGGACGCCATAATCGTGAATATTCCTCAGACCCGTTAAGCATCGTCTTCAGATAATTTTTCACACTTCATGGATCCTTAATTTTCGAATTTAAGGCGCTCGCTGATTAAGAGAACAAAGAACTGTGTAATTATTCCCATCTTTCATACTTTACATTAAGTCCACGTATTACATAAGTATAAAATGTGTTAGATACGCTGCTTTTTCATCGAAAGAATAATTAGGCTTGGTGCAAATGAGCTTGCATGTTTAGTTTGAAAACATGATTAAATAAGTCATAATAGTGAAGCTTTTCTTGAGTTCTAATTGTGAAAGATCGAGTTCAAAGTAGTGTTGTTAAAAAATAGAATGGAGATCATTAGTCTTTCCGATTTTATTTTTTTAAAAAAAGCAAATTCTAATAGCATTCATTAAATCGAAAAGATTGCCTTCAAGAGCTTTTTGCAGCGTAAATAAAAATATAATTTAAAAATAAACATAAATCTTCAACTTGAATTCAATTTTTCTTATCATAAAAGTTTCTCCTTAAAGAGATCACGTTCCTTAACAGTGAAATAAACGACAATAAAATGAAAGACATGCTTTCTCATTATAACTAGTATCAGTTATTTGCGTCAGTATATATAACTGTAGGGCTTCTTCTTTTTATTGCGCTGTAGAAGAATTTCTTAGGGATGGGAATTTAATTATGAATTTCAATCCATTTAATAATTTATTTTCCAATAGAATAAATTCACTCGGAAACATCAATTGTATCATTATTTGATTATGTTTTAAAATCGAGAAATCAAATTAAACTCAATTTGATATAATTTATGGAAATCGATTGAAAGTACCATCAAAATCCGATCTCAATCTAAAATATGATATAACGATTTTGGCAAGATATGTTAATAATGATTTAGATGAGAAAAGAACGACATTCATGCACATTAGACAATTAATTTATACTTTAGGATTGATCATTAATAAGATCATTTTCATGCTTCCAAATTCATTGAACTGATAGCAAAAAATCCAAAATCTGAATTTAAGTATCAAACTTTTTAATTGAGAATAGATATATGTTTATTTGTATTATATAATACTATTAAATTCAATGTGATTTACAACATTGATTGTTCATTTAAATACCTAAATTAAATTCACATAATTCGTAAACAGACTGTCCTGAACCTTATTTTATATACCATCATTTTGAATTTCGATATAACACCGCAAATTGCAAGGCTGTCTTAATTAAATATTAATGCAGAAGTATAATTAAGCTCTAGGATTTATACAAAAATATCATGATAAATTAATAAGGAACACGCGTGAACTCCTAACATTCTGTATTACCACAGATTTTATAATTGATAATGAACAACTCAATGTTCCGTAATATCTTGCTTCAATATAAAGATCGGTAGATATCTTTATAGGTTTATAATATTTCAGCATTTCAACGATGTCCATATCAGATTAAATGTCTCTATTAGTGATCCTTTGATAAATTGAAAAGCTTTCATGGATTAAAGTGGCCTGTGCTTTAAAAATATTTACAGCCCATGAAATAGAACAGCTTCGGTGTTATATATGGCTCATCAATTACTTTTTTTTTTTAGAAAATCTTGGAAACTAAGACGTAGATGATATAATATAGCTTTACTAAACTTAAATAAATATATATATTTTTAACAAAAAGTATCATGTAACTACGCTTTTTGTTTGAATAAATATACACCTAGTTAGTCAGATTATTACTAATTTGTAAATCGAGTATTTCATTATAACCAGTATTTAAAATTTAATTTGACATCGTGGTTTTAAATAGAAAATGTAAACAGTGTGAATATTCGCGTTTTCGTGACTTGTCGTTGTTCCAAAGCTAGTCACTCTTAATCTGGTGGATTCTGCTAAATTCGAATAGTTTGAATAGTTAAATTTGGGGTTATTAGAATTGTTGAATATAAAAAAATCTCCGCAACTCATTTATATGGATCTTGTAATATGCTTTTGATCGTTAATGTATCATATTTTAAGATATCTTTTTATTATTTCTATGTTATTAAACCGAAGCCAAATTTAATATCCTTAATTGAATATTTTCCAATAAAAATCGACCGAAGTAATACCATTATACGCTCGGGAAGGGATTAATCCCATTTAGTTTTACTGTTTTGATCTGATTAAACTCGTCGAAGATATTGTAAAGATTCCACAAACTTTCGAGAAAAGCTAATCTTATTTAGTATACACCACGAAAGATCATTTATTCCACTTAGCTGTCTTGAACTTCAATTTATGCTTCGCCATTTTGAACTTCGAGTATCCGTTTTGTCGAGTTTTTTGTGTGCTTTTTGACCGCTTCACGCGAGATGATTTTAGTCTTCGAACTTTGATAAGCAATCCATCATAATATGAATGAAGATCGTTCTTGAAATTGCTATAGTGAGGCTAATTTTTGGAATGCTTCGATGGCGAAGACATTGATGAATGGAAGCTGTCGTATAAAGCTCTTGTATCGTTGATCTTTTGGTGAAATAATCCATGCAAGCTTAATTTATAAATTAAATCCATTGATGACCTAAATGCAAATGATGATGGCCTCTTAGGGGAAAAAACGAAAGCTTATCTCCAGAATTAAGGATTGGTGATCCAAGTATAAAATTAATTAAAGGAGATAAATTTTATGGAGATGATTTGTGAACAGAAAGTATTATTTTACTAGTATGTTACAAAATGAAGTTAGCATATTTTTTAGTTTGCATAATGATTGTGGATTATTTTGTTTTGTATATTCCACAATTAGTTAATTGCTGTTTTATTAGCTAATAGAATTTTAGTACTCAAGTTTCATTGAATTAGCCATATGATAGTTGTGCATTATTATGGATGAACATTTCTACAAACGCTTTAAAATCTGTATAATTTTTCCTGTTTTAACATTTAAAAACATTTCGATCAATAAAGTTTACTGCCAAAATTTCATACCAAATCATAAGAAATATAGAAGACTCCTTGTATGATATAAACGTCTAATAATAAAGCATGCATAATCAGTTTTCCGTTTCTAATTGTATCAGTTAATCCAAAAAATATTCAATAAATTTGGCAGAATTACTATTATTTATAGATATGTTAGCATGTAAAGATCGATTATAATTATACTCTGAATTAAATAAATAAATGACATTTAATCATACAATATTATTTTTTTAAGAGTTATTAAACTAAATACATATTATATTGTTATTTATTGTCAAAATAATACAACCTAATGGGTTGGTGAAAAAGTAAATACTTATTTTTTTAAATAGAAAAATTTATATTTTATAAAAAACAGTGTCTATTATCTAAATCTAAATTAATTGTAATATTCATTAATTAAACAATAAACTGGTCGAATTCTTTAGATATTGTCTAATATATTTATTTTTGCTCTCATTGAAAATTTAAGCAGATATCTTAAACAAAAATTATTTGCAAAAAATACATATTTAAATGATAAAAATATTATAATTAAATATATTTATGATCAAATTCAAACAAAATTCTTGCAGTTTGCTCCTTCGAATCTGAATTTTCATCGCTATTGATGGGTTTCATCTTACATGAAATCGAAATCTTACAGGAAAAGAAATATGGACTCTATTTTAAATTTACCTCATATACTTTTTTATTTTTCATCAATTCCGCACAAATTCAATTTGAGGAATCACACAGGCAGATGAAACGGATTTCCGGTTTACAGCTCACATATTACGGTCGTAATATTTACGTTTGTGCGAAATTTTGGCCCTTATAGTTTTGAGATATTTCGACGATAATTCATTCAAAAATATAAATTGCGTATGCCATGTATTCCAAAACTTGCTTTACTGGGTTCAGTTTGTGTAAAATTTTGGTCGTCATCACATGGATAACTAAAGATCTATGAAAATGCTAATTACATGCCCTTCCATTTTCCACAACTATCACCAAGCTGACTACACATCTGCGAAAATTAATGGAATCTATTTATGAAAACGTTGAATATTCAAAATTTTTAGTCGCGCAATGCATGAAAAATTAACATAAAATTGTAGTCATTAAATAAATGCTATATTTTCAAATGAACTTTTAACAGCAGCATATGATTTATCCGTTTAAAAAAATTCTGAACGCGTAACAGAGTATATTTTTTTGAAATATCAGCATACACGCGTGTATTATAAATAAGGCTTTTTTACAATGCAGACTTGGAGGTGTCTTTCTGGAAAAACTACCCCAGTGGTATTACGCACGATTAGTGTCGGGGGATCGTACGTGAAAAACTTTTTTGGGGTGTTTTTTGAAGTAGAAAACTTTGATGTTACTTATTAATATGTACATACAAAATACTTCATAAAAAGGCAGAGAAAGACGTATGCAAATAAAATCAAAACTTTTTGTACATTTCATCGAAAATGATATATGCAAAATTTATGTAATGTGCTGAAAATATTAATAAAGCAACCCATTTTTTTTATTTTTAATAATCATCAATTCGTTTCATTTCAGAAATAATTAAATCAAAACAACTCTTAAAAATAGACTTGAATTAAATAAAAAATGGTGATAAAGAGTTTATATTAGTAATCCAATCTTCTTGGGTTCAAATCTACAAGAAGTGTGACTGGCAGCCATAAACTATTGCAGGGATAAGACTATTTGAATATTCATTAATGAGAAAGAGTCACATTCATATCATCTTCATCAAATATTCACCACCCCATGCGCTCGATATTGAAGCGAGAATAACCTGCGGGGATGTGGGGTGGCACGAATGAAAGCATCGTAAGGCATTTTTGTCGCCATTTTGATAGGGATCATTTCTTAAGACTGACCAAATTCTCTTGAAAGTGAACGAAAAAATATTTAAAAAGGCCATATTAATTTTTTTAGTAGATGGTATCCAGTCTGTCTTTTTCTCATAATGACAGGTATAAATATATATACATAGTTTTTATATGATTTTGATGATCTATTTTGAAAAAAACTGACTTGAAATTTAAAAAAAATCTCTATAAAAACAATCATTACATCCTTGAATGAAAAAATAATTCGGCAGGAGAAGCATTGTGCTTGAAAATATTGTCGCATCCATTCGGGCAAACATTGACACAAAATGCACTATCTATAGTGTCAGTCATGTCTTTCATAAGTTAAAAATGTGTTTCCTGCAGTTGATGAGATTGTTTTTGAATTTCCAAAAGATTTTTTACAAAAATGTGTTTTGAAAGACTTTGTCACACGTACAAGGACTCCGATTTTTTATATACGATGTTCACAAAGCCTTGAATACGGTTTTGTTGAAATTAATAAGCGTTTTGGTCTTAGAATGTCTCCCACATTTTATAAAGATAAAAGAAACATTTCTGGAAGATTTTCACGATATATCATATTTAATGAGAAAATAGTTCTCCACGTATGCCTTGTCTGCGAAAAATACATCCACATATCTCTGGATAATATGACAAACGATCTTCCGATCAATATTTCAAAATCGTTGTTTTTCTTATATTTTATTAAAAATAACCATATTATTAATATGTGTATTTTTATATTTTATTTATATTATTTTAAAAATATAAATTTTACATTTGATATTAATGTAAATTATATAACATATTATTTTATAGAACCGTTCGAGCTTTTATTACTATGGCAGAGTAAGCTGAATTTTATTACATAAAACCGTATTTAGGTTTCTTCTTAATAGATGTCACTATATAAATCAGAGTAAAAATATAATTTATGATACTTTGATTAAAAAATACTATTTATATTAAGCGATTATATTCATAAAAATATGTTGGAATAATGATACTATCAAAATTTTACATTGAAGAAATCGATTTTATTCGTTTGACGGGGTAAGAGGTTTGATGTGTCTTAGTATGACGGTTGATTGAATAATCTTCCATCAGAAAAAAGCTGTCAATTTCAAAACCCTCAAAGAACTTCAAACCACATTTATTCGCGAATAACTCCACAAAAACAAAACGAATTGAACTATACGATCAGAGCAAGGCATTGACAACTGGTCGAATATCGAAGAAAAAAAGCTGTCAATACCCATTTCAAATGCTTTGTATCAACTTCTCAATAAAAGTTCGATAACACGTATTTGTAATTTAATAGAACTTACATCGAAACACTTTTAGGACGAACGCTTTGGCGAAATTTGTAGCCTTTTTTTCTCGGACATTTTTCAACGGCTTCCCTAATTGCAAATGTATGTAAATGAAAACGAAATTTAATAGATTGATTAATAATAAAAATACATAAAAAACGTTCGAAATTTTGTCGTTTTCACTTTTCCTGAAAAATAAATCATTCCGCTGCTTATAAAAGTGATGTAACTTCGAAGAAAGTTGGTTGGAGTTGGAAAAAAAAATGATTTTCGCCACGTATGTGATATATTTGATTCACGAGCCCCTGCTGAGCTTTTGATCAGTTTCTCGAAAGCATATGTTGACTTTTCATTCGTAAAGTAAGCCTATGAGAATTTTCACCTGAGAAAATAATATTAAATTTTGTAGAACATGAAAAATCTGTTTGAAATACGTTTTTATCATCCAGGGCATTAATTTTTTTTCATCGTTCACCGGGCCCCAAGTTCAATTATTAGGTCCCTCTTGTAATTACTTCAATGGATACTAAATTATGGTTGACTTCCTTAATCCTGGCTTAATTGCTTCTAGAAAATGAGATATCCTTAATTGGATCTTTATTAATCATGATTTCGAGGCTAAAAATGGTATTCCGGATGTATAAAATTTCATTGATGGTTTTTTTATTCCATTAACAAGGATCTTTTATACTTTATCGGCTCTACGAAATTTGATTGAAGACTAAAGTTAATTACAATTTTTTTTAGATTTAAATTCAAGCGTATACATATAAACTTACGCCATGGATGATATTTCATGCATATATTTATTATTGAACAGTAAGTATGATAAATTCCATTACTACCTTTGATCCTATTATTATTTATGATATTCTAAACTCTTCATCTGCATTAAAAATAGTTTTCTAAAAAGTTGTGTATCATATATAACCACTGCTCACGATTATTGACATGAAGCAGACCTAAAGATGACGTAGGATTTTTTCTTTTTACTTCTTTCATCCTTATCCAAAAAAAATAATAAGACCAGCAGAATTTAATGATAAAAACTCGCAAAATATATGGATAAAAGAGATTATAGTGAACCAAGTGAACATTTGATGCAATTAATTTACTTTTCTTTCGATACGTTTTGGCTATAAGTTAAATACATTAAATGCATGTCTTTATTCTTATTTAAAAATTAATCCTTTTTGACATTATTCAAATCAGCATCAAATAATCTGGTTCTTATATATTTTTTAAATTTACTATTGATTGCTTTATTATTGACTAGACAATCAGCCCTAAATAAGAGCTGTGTTTCATTAAATTATTTGAATAAAGTCTTTTGTATTTTATGACAAGTTTCTCCATCGTTCACAATGAAAACGTTTCCATTCTGAAAGCACTTGCTTATTTGTAGTAAATCGTCTTTTGAAGAATTTCTTTGTATTGATTTTGCTTCATTTTCCTTTTATAACGTGTATTGGAAAATACTTGAACTAAAACATCTTAAATGAAACGCTGCCGCAAAAATATCAAATATCGAATTAGAGTATTAATGAAATCAACACACTTTTAAATACAAATATAAAACCTCATAAAATACGAAGTGTGGGTCTATTAAAAACGAGAGGGACGTTACATACATATTCTGGAATCTAAGGATCTGGGTAGTTGCATTCTTGCATACATTTTAAGCATACATATACAGTGTTTGGCATATGGACCGACAACTTTTTTTTTGAAGATTAGGGGAGTCTTTTGATACGTTTCACACATAGTTCTAAGTAAAAAAAGTAAACCTAAGTAAGTAAAGCTACATTAAGTTCAAAATAATTATTAGTTTTTTGGTTAAAGAATTTAGAAGTTGACATTTCTTATTCGTTTCCTCATTTAATGTGACTTTGGAAGCTCAGAAGTAATTTTCTTTAAGCCAATTGCATAAAATAATAATATATTGAAATCAAAAATACATTGCCAAATTCAAAAACAGTTTTCTTGTGCTATTATGACTACAGATTAAAAAGTTTTTTTTTACAGATTAAAAATTTATGACGGTTTAAATGTGAAATTTTGGGTATTTTTTAAAAATGTTGAAAAACACTTAGGACATAGAGTTTATCTGTAAAACGTAGCAAAAAATCATCTTACACCCCAAAAACATTTTGTCGGCCCATGTGCTAAAAATCATGTATATATACCATCAAATTTATAATTTCATCTAGTTTTTATTGCGATATTATTTCAATTAGAATACGTCAATATTTCTTAATGAAATATCATCTGTCGTAATCATAGCATTAATAGTAAATATTTAAATGCAGTAAAACGGTCCAAAAATTATTACATTAGAATTTTTAGATGAATTTAATAAATTATTTATGGTTTATTCGCATCATTTTAATTTATTACATAACTATACATTTATATCGTAATTATATGATTTTAATTAGTAAAACGACTGCAATCAATCCTTGATAATGAACTCGATAGGTGGTTCGAAATATCGGATTAAGGTAAAAATTTATTTTGCCTTTTAAAAACACGATCAAAAAATCGTTTTATAAACGTTTTTTGTAATTAAAATCATATAATGATTCGCGTAAATCTTAAAAACTCCATTATATCATAGTGAATATATATACTATATTTTAATGTTGATTTTTTCTGTTTGTTTTACTCCAGGAATACAAAGAAACGAGGAAGAGGTGTTTTCCATACAAATCAGTGGAAATATGAAATATTGATGAAAAAAACAAGCCTTAACGTAAATAAAAGTGTTTTATTTGCAGGAGAGTGTATTCGCTTGGAAATAAGGCGAACAAAAATATTTTGTTTATTTTGAATGACGTGCTTTATTTTGAGTGAAATGGAAAAGTGTTTTGTTTAAAATAGTTTTATCGACATTTTTTTTGTTCATGATATAAAACGTTTTATTAAATATCAAAATGACGGTACCTACGGAAACCTTCAATTGGTGCAACAACATTACCAATTCCGATGGCGTCAATAATATTACAAAGTTTGCAGAAATATGTTCCGCCAACGTCAGCTGGATAAAGGATTACACTGAACCTGGAGATGAATGGGATATGCAGAGAATAATATCGACGGTGGTCCCTGTCTTCTTTGGGATTATTGGTCTGGCCGGCTTAATAGGAAATGCTCTGGTCGTCTTTGTTGTCGCTTCGAATCCCAGCATGAGGTCCACGACCAATTTACTCATCATCAATTTGGCCGTTGCTGATCTACTGTTTGTTATATTCTGCGTTCCTTTTACCGCAACCGACTATGTTTTAACACGATGGCCGTTCGGAGACGTCTGGTGCAAAGTCGTACAATATTTGATCGTGGTAACAGCACATGCTTCAATTTATACTTTGGTATTGATGTCTCTTGATCGATATTTGGCAGTTGTTCATCCGGTGGCTTCCATGGGCGTCCGAACTGAGAAAAACGCTCTCATTGCCATTGGTTTGGCTTGGTTAATCATCATTAGTACTGCAGCACCGGTGGCAGTTTGCCATGGAGAAAAGAGCTATAACCATCGTGGAAAAATGCAGTCGTCGTGCGTTTTCCTTGAAGGAGGATGTTGTTATCGTCCTGCCTTTCATCTGGCTTTCCTGACTTCATCGTACGTTCTTCCATTGACGCTGATTTGCATCCTGTATGTTCGTTTGTTGGCGCGACTTTGGAGGAACGCTCCCGGACAACGATTGTCAGTAGAATCACGAAGAGGAAAGCGAAGAGTTACTCGAATGGTGTTGGTTGTGGTTGCAGCATTTGCTATTTGTTGGCTACCAATACATGTAAGTATTTTCAAATAATTTCATCTAGAATTAGCAAAACTTTTATCTTCGTCAATTTTATGTTCAAAATTCATTTAACACATTGATTGCTACGGTAAATTTCAGGATTCCAGTCTAGAATGCCAATTCAGTTTAATCATATTTTATTAAAACTTTAATTGAAAACATCAAAAAGCATAGAGAATGATATTTTTTGTAAAAAAAAGATAGTTGACTTGTTTAACAATAATTTTTGTATAAATATTTTCTATTTATATATATATATTTATTCTCTTCTCAAAAGCAATCTATTCATATTTAAACTTATATATTATGAATTAATCCAAGCTGCACAAACATGGTAGGTAAACAAACTACGAGATAAGTCGTCGTCCTAGCTAAAAACGTAAACTACGAATTTCTCGTAGATAGCAGTCAAAGTGTTAAAAACACGTGTTTCAGAATGGAACGATTCTCAAATCTTATGCGAAAATGTTGCTGTATTTTTAAACTGGTACTTAATTATCAATGATGGCATCATTTTAAATATCTTGGCTTTTAACTGATAAATATTGTTAAATAAATATTCTTTACAGTTCTTAAATTCATTATATCAATTTATAACGTGTTTGTGACATATTTCATGACAGATGACCAAATCAATTTTTCCCCCTACCACTCAGAATGTATTAGGTTGTTCCATAAGTGTCTTTCGCAAATGAACACAGATCTAATCATAGCCATGGTTGGAGAAAACCCGCGATATACTGTTCGCGAAATAGCTAACAAGTTAGAAATTCCACGAACATCCGTCCATAATCATCTAACAAAATTGGGCTACATCAATCGTTCAGATGTGTAGCTTCCTCATGAACTGACTAACTCAAATAAACTTCAGCGTATTTCAACATGCGATCTTCTTCTCCAACGACATAATAGCCAACCTTTTTTCAAGAGACTTGTTACTGGAGATGATATTTGGATATTCTATGAGAATATCCAACGTAAACGATCTTGGACTAAGGGTATAGAAGCTTTAACTGTAGCTAAACCTGGCCTACATCCAAAAAAAGTTTTGCTATGCATTTGCTGAGACTGGAAGGGGGTAGTTTATTATGAGCTACTTCAGCAAGGTGAAATGATCAATTCAACAAAATATTGTTTCCAACTAGACAATCTAAAGGATGCAATTGTCAGAAAACGGCCAGAATTAACGAACACACGAGGCGTTGTTTTTCATCATGATAACGCCAGGCCTCATGTGTTTTTGCCCGTTAGAAATAAATTATTAACATTTGACTGAGATATTTTACCTCATTCTCCATACTCTCCGGACATTGCCCCTTCAGATTATTATTTATTTCTTTCATTGAATTTTTTTTGCGTGGTAAAAATTTTAATTCAAAAAATGTTTTTGATGAAACTTTGGCAAGAAGACATTATGAGGCTTCCAGGGAGATGGAGAAAAGTAATAGAACAGAATGGATCATATATTATTCAATAAATTTTGATGTAATACAAATTATTGTTTATTTTTTTCTTAATATGAAAACGAAAGAAACTTATGGGACACCCTAATATCAAAGTAAGGTATATCTTGATATCTTTTCGGCAATGTTTATCAATTTTAAAAATGTGTATTTAGCAATTTTGATTTTTATGCGAAAATATGAAGAAGATTATCCATCTTGTAATATTTTAACCGATCGTTTTCAATTTTCTGTCATCCTTGACGTAGATATTATATTAGCTCCAGAATATCTCTTTTATCTTATTGGAAAATGCTCTTGACTTATTTTTACTACCTAGAGCTATTTCATGATAGAAAACTTCCTGATAAAAACAAACAGAGTTCATGATCCTATCCTCTGAGAATACTCTCTAATCCTGTAATACTTTAAAGCAATGCTTTCAAAGATTTATTATTTTCTGAAACATTTAAAAATTTAAAGTGCAAGCGATAAGTGATTTTTAAAGAATCTCTGCGCTGTTAACCAGAGCAAAGATATTTTTAATGGCGCTTTAATTTGCTTGATAAATAGAAGGTTATTGATCGATATTTTTAGAAAAAATAGCTTATTTGTATTCTACTTTTAATTTCGCTTCAATCCAAGTTTTACCCTAATGTATTAATGAATAATGATCAATATAAATAAATCTGTATGGATAGCAAGACAATCAGATTTTAATTCCAATAGAATGCATTTGAAATTAGCATAACACTACCCTGATTTATTTCTGTCTTTAAAATTTAATGCAGATTAATAACAATACTTGACTAAGTGGTGTATTTTTTGTAATGTATGAAGGTGTAGGTTAAGTTATAAAATTAAAATATTGTCTATGCAATTCCTCAAAATAAACTGCATAATATAAAAGCAATAAAGACATTTATATTGTATGACGTTTGTATAATCGGTAGAAACGCTTCAAAAAAATAAAATATAAAAGCTTTAAACGATTCGAGTATTTTGGTGAAATTTTGCAAAATCCGTAGGCAACCGAGAATTAATTGATATATGTGTGGTAATATTTATGTGTAAAAAATACATGAAATTACTGAAAAATAGTCACATATAAAAACATATATTATTCAACTACATAATTATAGTATACAATTACATTTAATGGATGGAGATTGACGAGGCTATATCAATAAATTTGTTTTTCAAACGTGGGATCATAAATAACTGAAAACATAGTCATTTAGCGTTTCAGTTTATAATCGTTAGATATTCAACACCGGAAAATTAAATACATTCACCAGTTCCAATGTAATCATTCCAAATGATGTGTGAGAATTTGTAAAGAATGTGTTATTGGGGCTAATTGGTGTGGGTATTTATGAATTTGGACGTTTGATGGACGGTTTGATAGCTTGTCAAAATATTTGTCGGGTGCAACTTGAGGATCATTTATTAAAATAGAAAATCATTTCAGCGGTTTTGTTTTAAAAATCATTTTAAAATTAAATAGGAACATTCAATTTAAAATAACAAATTCTTCACAGAGGGACTGTAGTTTTCAAACTGAACTTGAGATAAAATATCTATAGAACTCTTTGAAATCAACAGTGCACCATTCAAACCAACTATTTATACAGGTTGGTGCCCTATTTCACGGCTCGCACGGTCTCCAGACCTGACACCAGTGGATTTCTTCGCACGGGGACGTGCGACGTTGCTATTTTGTAGCTCGCCTGGTCTCCAGACCTGACACCGCTGATTTTTTTTGTCAATTTCAACCATGTCGATTGGTTCTTAAATATATTTAGGATCTGTCGTCGACTGATTGCGATCAATCAGTATTGATGATTAGATTCAATTATTGTTGTTTTGCTGACAATGTTTAAATATTAAAATAATTATTTAATCCGAAACTGCTCTATTTTTAATCTTAAAAATGAAATGGGTTAAATATTACCTTAATACCTATGTATAAGCTATTATGCACGTTGAAGAATTTATAGGGTAAACAAATTAGAGTACTAATTACTGTCCATCTGCATTTTGTTAAGCTACAGGCAACGACCATATAACATGGCATTCCTACAAAAGTAAATAATTAAAAAAGCGGTTTCTAAACTGTTTAGTATTAAAACTATGGCCAGAGTTAGCTCAATGTGTAAATTTAATCGAATCAGCTAAAAATAGAGTGGATGAAAGCGTAGAACTAACCAAATTTGATTATTTATGAATTGTGGAAAAAAATATCGATGATTCAAATTTGATAGAATTATTTTCTTTGATTACATAAAATTCAGGAAAAGATAAAATAAAAAGAAACATTTTATTAAAAAAATTGATCCGAAAAACACAAGGAAAAGTCTAAATTTGGACGACAAAAATAAGCAAACATCCGATATTAACAGATTTATTGCAAAAATATAACATAGCTACCAAGATTCCGTCGAAGATTTCACTAAATAAGCCCCCTGATTCATAGTGATTAACAATAATAATGAAAAAATCATTTGATCATCTTCACCTCAATTAACATATTTTTATTATATATTAGATGAAATTATTGCATTTTTTTTTTCAATTTTAGTACCAAACATAGTTTATTGCACTAGTTGTATATATTTTACAACACCAATTCGCATAAAAATGTATTTTTAGCAACATATATACAGTGTTAAACAGGAATTACCAGTATTTATTTACATGTTTGATGTTAATAATTGAAATTTTATACGCTTGATAAACTGCATAATATTGTGCTATTTTCGTCAAGGATATCATGATATTGAACTACATAAGGTTATGAAGGAAGTTTAATTTTTATAAAATTCTTATCGTCAATTTGTTCAAAATCTTATTTCCCTTGCGGTCCCCAAGTAATATACAATTTTATGCTGCTTCCTTGATCTAGTTAATATTATATGATCTTCAGAAGAGTGTACATTTTTTCTTTGTTTGAGAAAATGAAATTTTTCTATGAAGACTATCATTCTAAAGTAGAAAATATAAACTCAAAACAATATATTTGATATTTGGCATCTTTAACAAGGATGCTATTTAAACAGGATGAACACATTTGTATCCGTTTAATTAAAAATTCAAACCATATACATGATTCTAACAAGGCTATTTTCAAACGAAAATTCAGAAGCCATTTAAAAACTGAAATCCAATATTAAAATTTTACAAATGAGTGGAGTGAAAATTTAGACATAGAGTACCGCAGTCTCCAGCCATCCATTGTTCCAAAATATGAATATGTAGAACTCATTTTGCTTCTGCATCTGTATCTAGTTTCCGTTTTCGTATCTCTATTTTGGAGCAACTTCGTATACTTCTAGTAAAGGGTTGAAAATGTGAGATTTGATGTCGCACCATATCTCGAGCTTATTTTTAGTACTGCATTCTTACTTTCTTCATATCATATAAACGATTTGAACGTACTTAAACGTTTCACCCCCCCATATCGCATAATAAGCATGCAGTATAAGATGGATATGCAAAAAACATTATTAGGAATCTTTTTTCAACTTCAATGAATTACGATATGAAAATAATATATCCTATAAAAATAATTAGCATATATTTAACAAACAAAGTCAAGAGTGAAAAAATTCTTGCGAAATATTTAAATTTTCGCCTAAATATTTTAATAAGCTTTTGGCGGCTGAGCATTTACAAAAAGGCAAATATTTACAGATTTCTGCCACAACTAAATAGAACACATGATTGATTTTATTTCCCCACACGATAAAACATAAAAATAAAATACACCATCTCTTTGAGTAAATATCTATAAGTTTTCACAGTATTTTTTATTTTAACGTCTAATAAAAAAATAAAAAAAATATTTTCGCACTGTGAATTACTTTCAAAGAGTTGTTTTTTTAACGCGATAAATTCGAAATTAAATTTCCAAAATCTAAAAAAATCGTTTTTTTTTTAATGGTCACCTTGATCTTATATTATAGAATTACTCTAAAAATTCAATCAGATTTTTTTATCAGCCTTTTATTTAAGTATCTTCGATATAAACACATCGGATAACACATTTAAATATATCTTAGTATACATTTAAAATGCGTTAATCCGAAGACGCATTAATAATGACCTGAGCATGTCCTTGTTTTTTTATAGCCACTTGCCGCTCCTAATAATTAACATGTCCCTTTGATCAAAGTTTTTTGGATCTTGGTCAAGATTTTTAAAAAATGTTTACTTATTGGCACTATGCCTTAATTTTATTCAAATTTAATTTGAACCATACGTGCCATTTCTACGAACGTATTTTAATTCAAGTCATGGTTATTACATTTAATGCCTGCTCTTTAAAAGTTATAAAAGTCGCAATATATAAGATTTTTGGTGATATTCGAGCATTTAGACGTACAAAAAGTTTGACACTCAAATTAAGTACGGTCACACTTGATCTGACGTTATTTTGAAACTAATGCATATTTATGGATAGCGGGATACATTTAAATTATTTAAATGTCACGAAATATTTAAATCATCATAACATATTTAAAATTATAATTTTTTTATAATTATTCAATCAATATACAGAGTAAATATGTATATTGATATCGAGATTCAATGTAGTAATGTTTTAAAAAATCCCATTTATTACAACTTTACTATAACTCGAATCAGTGTAGTAAATACACCATAGTAAAGAAAAGGTTAAACAATGTCACAAAAGCAAGGATTATAAAAAGCAAGTATTTGTGTTATATGTTGTATATGATGTTTCAATGTTTTAATATAAACATAGTGAATATTTTTGTGGAATTTGCAAAATTCATTGACAACAAAAAGTTAATTGATATAGACATATTGATTATATTTTAAATCAAATTAATTTGATGACATAAAAAGGCTTAATTTGATGGAATTCGCACTTTTTAATACTGTTGTTAATATTTTATCTTTATTAAAAGCAAAAAAAAACAGATTTGAAAGCCAATAAAATAAAATTGTAGTTACAAATACTTTAATCGAGACATAAACATTATCATTGAATCGAAGTTAGTTTAGTTATATATTATATTCACGACCAAACCCTTCTTAACCAATTGCATTTTATAACTTCAGAATTTTTCTAATGTTACGTTAAAAATATTTTATTATTTAGTATCAAGCATCATAACAAATCATCTCGGCTTGAGGCCATCGCTATACAATTTTCGTAAATTACCTTTAAATCTAAAAATAAATGTTTCATTTTCCATACAAAAAATCTTCGTGCGTGTAGTTTTTAATGGGCTAGAAGTTGTATGTTTAACATGGAGAATTTCTTGTTATAAAATAATGCGGTTGCAAATTTACTCTGCCTCTACAATTTGTATTGATTATTACTGACGTCAAAAAATTATTTCCAGTGAAAGATTAATGTTTTGTATATTAATAATGAAATATTGTGGCTTCGTTCATCAGTATTAAAATCCGAGCCGAGTTTGAATCATCATCCTATTAAACCGAAATTCGTAACAAATACTCAAACATATTTGGCTGAGGGGCGTTGAAATGGTAACATGGTGCTTATCTGCTTATAAATATGTTTGATAAAAAACGGTTTTCCAAATTTTAAATATAAAAACCGTTACGATCGGTTTGAATGTACAAAGGAGCTCATGAGTAATAATAAAATAATAAGCCTCTTTGAACATAATTTTGTTTGGAAACATTACAAATTTGAATAAATCAAATTTTTTAGAATTTAATATTAACATGCCTCGAGAAAACAAATATGGTAGAGGAAAATATACATTCTTTCCACACACGTGTATCAACATCTATGTTGTAACTGACGTGATATTTATCCATATACTTAGCATCAAAAGCCACTACATGGTGCTCTTTAAAACCCACCTGACATTCTAAGGCGTGTGATAGCGAATATAAGTGGCGTATTTGAAGTGCATTATGAAAGAGATATCTATATGATAACATTTTTCTAAAATATAAAAATTCAGAGAAGTTATATTTTTAACCTTCGCGTTTTTGTGAATGGAATTTACCATCCCCTGCAAGAGATTTACTTTTAGAAAAAAATATAAACAAGTAAAGTGTCTGAACTGTTATATATACATATGTATAAGGCGAGAAAAGTTGTTTTTCAAATATAACCAAAATAAGTACGAAAATATTTCACTATTCTGATATAAGATTGCGAATACTTTGGCATTTGCCACCGCTCATACAAGCGCCATTGTGCGCGTTTCTTCTTAACACACTTTAATCGGGCGTTCCCGTTGTAGTAGTCGAAATTTTTCACCGCGTGTGACAAAATACTTTCATGTAAAAATCGCTATAAAATCAAATTTTAGAAACATGGAAAAAATCGCATCATTTTTGTACAGTCTTTGGGTAAATATTTTTGCTATAATTTCTTAAATTTCAATATTTTGTCTTCTAATAGTAACGCTCAGTGTGATGCTCCAGATAGCAACTATCTCTGTGAAGAGGTATTTCTACACTATGTTAAATAAATATATCACACAGTACAACGTGTTCTGTCCAGCACTAATAGAGAAAACGGAATACTACGTGTTCCGACTAAAGAGTGTTGATATGCTCTCTCGGTTTTTAGATGTAGGTAATTTCAACAGAGTGTTTTTTAAGCATGAATGATTTCGATGCGATGATTTTCCATCGCATTTTCATATTTTTAAATGATGAGATGATTTAAATTCGATTTTTGAAGTAGGATAGGATCTACGAATATAAATGATTGATACATTTATAATTATTGATTCAAATTCAATCACTTTAGTCACAATCTTCTCAGGATTTTATTTTCCAGAATCAGGAATTTAGGCTTAGCCTGAATCAAGACGATCGACTTGAAATATTAATACCTCCAAGTATAAATTAAATTTGTTATACAAATAATAATCCAAGGAACAGGATAAGTTAACAGTAAAATAAGATAATTCTTACTTCTGCACGCATATTTTTATGCGTGCATGTTTGACCATACCCTCGCTTATTTTTTAACGGCCCATAACTCAACCCAAATATTTTGTTTATTTGTAAAAAAATATATAACAGTTAATAAATTGATCCACTGATAAAATAAATATTCCACAAGAATAAAAGTATGCTTTAATATTGGCTATTATCTGCACCAACTAAGCAGAACACGCTATAAATTTTGCACATACAAATACTAATTATTCATGGATTTTTCCGATGTTCAATAATTGTAATATACTGAAATTAATACGTATTTTATATCAAATTAATAACAATAATATTTTTTAATGGCAATGATAGAAATTGCATTACATTATTTGAGATAGCCGTATTATGTTCGTCCTAATATGAGATTTTCATTAAAAATATTTGAATTCCACGCTAATCAATTTAATGTGGGATTACATATTAATTTAACCGATGAGTTCCATTTCATGTTATATGTGTAGACGTAAAGGCTTCTAAATTTATATACGTACTTATTATTGCAAGCATTCAGCACTGTAACAATGTCCTTTGACTCTCTTTAAGAGACTCTTAATAGATTCTCTTAGGGTGATCCCCATGGGCTCTTGAAACCCTAATATCTCCCATTACAACTCAATTCTTGGGATCTTCAACTCGTATGTAACTTTCGTTTTGTAATCGATATAAAGCCATGCTTTGTACCACACTTCCTCGCCTACTTCGTTCTAAATTAATTAGTAGTTAAGACATATAGCTACCAGGCTTGCGTTTGTGCAAATAAGGGCTTGTTACTCGTCAATTTCGCAGTGGATTAAATATATGTATTTATTGTATTTTAGTTTTGAAAAAAAATGTTTTTGTCGCACAATCTTAAAGATTCGTGAAATACATACATAGTTTAGAGCTATAAGAAAAACTAAAATTTCAATCTTAACAGATTTAACAACAGCGTATTTAAGCAAAATGGTTATATTTAATTTAATTTTCATATTTTTACTTAAATGATAATTTGCACCATATGCATTTAGCTGCGCATGCTACGATGACTGAAAGTAAAATGAAGTATTCTGAATAGAAAATCCTTGAAAGTTGTTAAATGTTTCAGCGATACAAAAAGATGGTACTCTGAGTTGAATACCTCCATTTGGCGAACAATGCACAGTCTGAAGAATATCTTCAATACTTAAGTTACATTGTTGTTGTGAATCGTTTTCAAAATTGACAACGTTTTGCAATCTAGATAAAATCTTAAAGAATAATATTTTCACTTGAACATTCCAGATGCTATCCATTAAAAACAAATTAAATTGAATTCATGTTATTCTTTTTAAACGTGTTTTAAATATAGCTAGTAGCATAAAACAATTTTTACAAAAATATCATCAATTGATTCCGTTGAATTTAGAACAATGATCATCATTTAACGTTCAAAAGATTTTATCCCACTTTCTTATTTAATATTTTATAATTTAAAATATACTTAAAATTTTGAAGCATTCTGTATAACTTTAATTTCAACGAGCTTATGCTACTAAATCTCAATGATAAAACTTCAGTGGATAAACGTTGTCTAGATTTAAAGCATTATCGGATATTGTGTAAGATAACAAAAAATAATGGGAATAAATCCATTAGCTCTGGATAAAAGTTTGATTATTTTTTAAATATGAATATGCTATATATATATATATATTGCAAACAGTATTTCTTCCACAGTTTTATATAAACCAAATAAAACTAAAAGGCTTTTAATACTTTTGCATTTAATAGCCGTGGAAATAATTACAAAAAAAAATAGGATTTTTTTTAAAATTAAATAATGCGAAAAATTGTAATAATATTTTGTCTAGTTGTCATTCCACAAATAAAAAATAATAATCTATTCTTACCACTTTTTTTGCGTAAGCATTATTTGCTTTAATACTTTTTTCGTTTTACAAAAGAAGTAATTTTGCTTGATGCTATTGAAAATGCTTACATTTTATTTTCTTTTTCTAAATTCCGTTTTTTAAAAAGTTTTTCTTCAAAATAAAATAAAAACTTGTTTTTATAAAATGCCTTCTCTGATCATTTTTTTGCGCAAAACTTGAGAAAATAGAACGAATTGAGAATATTGTAAAATACAATACAAGCAAAAGCCATTTACGATACTTTAAACATTAAATTATATTTTCTATTTAACCAGATTTATGCAGTTCTTTTTATTTCGGTTCAGTTCAGTTATTTTATAAACTGTTAAAAACCATATGTCAGAAATTTCTTTATCGTTCGTTTTTGCTTATATACAAAATACTTATATTCTTAATGTTAAAATTGTTCAAAATGTTATAAAATATTTACGTTACGCTATACACATAATTTAGATTCAGGACAAGATATAGGGCAAAAGATGACCAAATTAATTTAAAAAAACCATTACAGGAAAAGTTAAAAAAAATATATTCTTTAATACCTTTAGTAGAAATAGTGTTATTTATTAAAATATATTTTTCTGTAGATAAATATGTTTAATGGATTTTTTGTCATAATAAAAGTAATTTGCAAACAATAAACGACGCTCCACATTAATGACATATAATTGATCAGCTCTAACATTGAGCCTAGATATGATTTCTTGTCTTTCCAGCTTTAATTGTATCTTCAAAAAAATATTTCTTTCTTTCTCAAAAATCAATTAAGCCATTTTTCTAATTGAACAATGTCAAAATTAAATTTTCGCTTGATCCGTGTCATTCAAGCATTTTTAGGCTATTGGCATAAATCAATCAATTACGCTGTGTAATTTTTTGTTGGTATTTTTAAAAAGTACAAAAGAAACAATATTATTTGTGCGTCCATCGTTGTAATCTTTCGATGAGCAATAATGACGCAAAAAGGGGGAAAATTAATTTTTCGATGTAATTTGCATGAAATTTGTTTATGAATTAAATTTTCAGTTCGTTGTCTCTCCAACAAAGAAATTTCCAAATAATGGAAAATATATAAAATGAAAAAAGTTTTGTTCCAATGTCGTTTATTATATTGTTCGCGAATTTAAGAAGAAATTTTGGAAAGTTAGCTTTAATTTAAAGTAATAATTTTTTTCATTCATCTAACTTCTTTACGGCGGATGGGGGAAAAGACGATATTCACGCCGAAAAGTAAGACTTTTTCTTCGTCTATTTAAAATTTCAAGAATGACCCGTTTCAGAAAAAAAAACCCAAAAAACGAGGACAATATTAATATCGAACAATGATATAATTTGAGTATTATTTGTATGGCCTTTTGAACTCTCTTTCCCTTTGGGATCATGTTTTAGCTACACAGGAATCAAATTTAATTAAATGCTTCGCTACATATTCATATTTTGGCACTGATGCATGGAAAAGATATGCCAGGACGATTTTATTAAATGTAACGTCTATATTTTATGTAAGCATACGTGAAATTGGACATAAAAATATTAAATATAATATTTTTATATTCGTATTTAAAAAATATCTTAGTAACATTTTATTGTTCAAGTGGAGGAACGCAAGAAAATTGGATGAATATCAGGAGTTAATCCATTACTTAAATCATATTCTTTTAAGTTTGATATAAAATTTACAGCCTCAAATGAAAATGGTATTAATTGGGATTTTACGTACAAATTATCCCCAGATAATAAAGAGCTGACGAGATCAAAAACCGTTTTTGTATCAAGGTTTTATATGGTTTTGTATAACGCACGATGAGAAAAATAATGATCTTATTAATGCAAAAAAGTGTTCTCTCCGCGTTTGGTGGGATGTTTACGTCATAATTCACTTTGTTGTTATAATTAGACAAAATGTTTATTATGAAAAGGTATTATTAATAAATTGAGAGAGAAAAAATCCGATAGAAAAATATCTAAGCATAATCAGATCTGGGAGTTTATGCCACACCATTCTATATTTACAAGATTTGGCTCTTTTCGACTGTTACTTATTCAGATTTTTCTAATAACTACTGTGTGAGTTTTATGTTAGATACATTTTTATCTTAGATCGATTGCTTCAACTATCACTTCCACTTACATGACTTGTTTTTCTTAAGATGTCATATCCGTTATCGGATGTAGACAATCTTCACAAGAAACTTTTTCATGAAAATAACTTTTCATATAATAATATTATCTTCCAGATAAGATAAATTAAGTTAATATGATTTTTAATTTGAATATAAAATAAGATAAGATCTATGAATTAAGATAGGATCGCCAGCTATAGTAGATTTGAATACAAGATGATTAAGTTATTAGTCAGAGCGCTTATTTGATGTAAATTCAGGCGACTCTGAATTATTTTATAAATCCCCTCAGTATTTACTTATTCCATATTAGAAAATCAAAATAAACTAAAATAAAGATAATCGATTGGATGTATCAATACATCAGATATTTCAAATTTGTTGGTACGGCGAAAATATTTTCCTCGTTCTGGGTTTGAATTCGAGTCTTTTTAATTAGAGTCCAGGATCTAACCGACTACCAATACATATGTTATTCTTTATTTTGGTTGATAGCTTTTATTTCCAATTACATTTCATGCAAAATAATCCAGGATGTATCTTTAATCTCCTAAGAGTAATTAATCACTTCGCTATCAATATAACGTTCTTGTAAATAGTCACTTATATGAAAAATATCAGATTTTGTATGAGTATTTGCAGTATTTCTTCATGTTTTGATTCACTGATATCCCATAAAAAATTGACAAAAGAAACATTGCAGCAAATTAGCATTCAAAGCATGAACAAACACAATTACCTTATAGAAGGGTTATTCGTATTCGAGGAAGTAGATAATTTTTCAGAGAATGAAATAACTCTTTCGGTATCAGGTGGTTCTATTTGCACAGGTAATACGGCTCAACATCCCCGTCTATCATAAAAATCGTACGTGAATATTTTCTCAGACGAAGTATTACAAAGGCTGGTTGAAACAAACAGAGCTGATAAAATATTTACCGTCTTTCCGGAGTAAAAAAAATGTGCGGAAAATTCAGCAAATACGCATTGATTTAAACGTTTATTATGATTACGTACTTACTGAATACTAAGTATTAGGCGTCCTTATCGCAAATCCGGCTTTATGTTTTATCTTCCTAAAAGCTATTCGACTTTAATTTTATTTGAATATGTATGTTCAAAAATGTATTTCCAAATAAGTTGTCGCATCTTCAATTAAATTCGTAATTATTAGAACTTTGAACAGAGTTTAATAAATTTGCTTAATCTAATCAGCATCTAATTATGAACATAATTTCGGATGATTGCTTCGATAAATGCATTGAAATGACATAAATAGAAGTGGAAATGTACCAAATTTTCAATTTGGAACCGCGAGTATTAGATTTAATGGTCAATTCATGAAAAAGCAGTCAATCAATCATTAATAAAATGTGTTTGATCAGAGTTTATATCAGGCTATCGAAAGAAATATAGTAAAAATAAATCTCTAGTTTAATGCTAAAAATCAGAAAATGATAATGAAATACCATCATAATTATCATATCATAATTGATTTCAGCATTGAAAGGATTTGATGAATCCGGATAATTAATTTTGTGATTTCCGCCCTCTTATCTAAAGTACTTTTATTATCTATACTATATCTCTTTTTATACAATGCAATTGTTTATAAAACTATTATATATTATATATGAAACTCTTAAAAAAATTAAATCTACACAAAAAATGTGATTTTCAATTTTTTACCCCGCTAATTTTGAAAATTCACTTGGGCCTTGTATAACACGGTTTTATTAAACAGGGTTTTGTACAACCCGTTTGTATAAATTGTGGCATGTTTTTTACAATATGCCTTTTATAACACGGTTTAAGGGGCATTACTGATATTGGACAATGTACGAGGACATCGGTTCGATTTAAAACATCTTAATGTAGAAATATTATTTTTACCGCCAGGCCCTTGACCCTTAATTGTATCGATATTGTTTCTGCATCCGTTAAAGAAATAAAACAATTCACTTTAAATTCTTACTGGAAAAATCTGTGGCTAAAAGTAATCTCTGGAGAAAATGTTTTACCATCAATAGAAGATGAATACCAAAAGACAATAAAAAATTATCGTAATATTAGTAGAAAATTTTTTGATGAGATGGATATTCCAGACATCCAAGAAATATATATAGAGGATTTTACGTTGAACGAAGATGAAATAGTCGAAATATTAAATAAATCTACCACAATTAATGACTCAGAAAGCAGTTGCAGATAAGTAGCTTTTAATATTTCATATTAAAAACATCTAATGAACGCATAGAATTGGCTATTTCGATATTTTTTTTGGAACGCAAACCCTTTTGTGTGAATTTCAAACCTTTTATAACACGGATTTGTATTACACGAAGTTTTTACGGAACTATATAATCGTGTTATATGAGGCCCAAATGTATTTATAATTCATTATTTTGAAAATATTTAATTTAACAATAAGTAAAGCCGAATCATTGATTCCAAACTGTATCTGGCATACTTTTTGATTCAGTTTATTTTTTTATTATAGGAAATTACTATATAAAAAAACACAAGTTTTAATATTAGAAATGTATGCATTAATGTTTTAACTATTATAAAATTTGACCATGTTATAAGAATTGTTTAAAAGGTGGCAAATAATTTAAATAAATATCGTTACACCTAATTAAAAATAATTAAATTCCGACATTTTAATGGACTTTGATTAAATGGCATAATATTGTAATTCTGATATGTATAGTATATGCAAATTTTCACTGTTAAAACCACACTAATCTTGATACGAATCGTTTTTAAGCAATTTATCTTAAGTCTAATCCCATTGCAGATGAATAAATATATCTCAATTAACCATCTCTTACTGGAGTTGGGTCGTATTTGATCCCCTAGTTAAGGTTTTTTGTATTAACTCCTTAAGCATATACATATACAAAACAAAATTTCACTCAAATTCTCAAAAAACTGTTACGAATTATGCTTTTCGGGCGAAAGCCTTTTTAAACTATCGCTGGTAAATGTGGCTGAAAATAACATGGAGTAAACTTGGAAAGTTTTCTTAATTATACAATTCTTACGAAGAAGAATTCTCGGAATTAAAATATGTAATTATGATATTATGTAAATTCTATTTTAATCAAAAATCTCATCATTGAGCTAATCGTGGAATTTTTTTCTTCGGTTAATAATGTACTGCAAAGAGCAGAACACATTTTGTAATTGATGCTGAAATAAATAGATCTTGTTGATAAAGTAAGAAATATGGAGCGGTGTGCAGAGTTAAATCGCGTAGGCAAGCAATTAAGATGCTAAGAGAGTTGAAATATATTAAGTTCGAAAATCTATTTATGTGGTTTTCCAACTCAAATATTACTTATTTTCAGAGAATATTTTCGACGAAGGAAAATTTCTGGGCATTTTGCGGCAAATTAAAAAACTTTTGGGTTTGAGTTTGAGTGGATTTGATGTGGTTTGAATTGAAGGATATAATTAACTACAATTTAAGCGCTCAAAGTATTTATTTTAGATTTGTGGTGGTGTTCAAGTATTTTATCTTGCACGTGGCATATTTACGGTTAATGGAGATTTTATTCAATCAATTGTTTGATTTGCCAATGCTTCCCAGAATCCTGATGGAGTTTCGGGAATGTTCTCATTTTTCGTTCGATTTGAATGTTTGGGCATGAGCAAAAGAGGCGGAGATAATGTTTCGACGAGTACATCTGCAAAGGCGTAAGGAGATTGTTAACCGATTGCTTCTCGCGATGCTGGTATCTTCTCCCTGAGTGAATCGCTTCCTGGCAATTGAAATATTTCGACAAAGGATGTCGATCTTTTTGTAGGGCAAAGGGAGGGATTTTTAGGAAATCTCAGTGTGTCGGACGGCTGCTTTGTTCGTAAAACAAACAGTCGTTATCGCAAACAGACAGGGCGGTGGTGGGTGGTTCTCATCATCCATTGTTGGCCTGGCTTCGTTCGCAATGTTTGTTGTTTATCCAACGACCGCTCATGTATTTATCTCTGAAGCAACTATGCTTCGTCAATTTTGCACACCAAGGACAGCTTGTGAAATATCTCGGCAATTAGTGTTGGACGAATAAACATCCTGAATCTGAGAACGATACGTGTTGCTAAATGCTTCAGACTTAAAATATGCTAAAACATTAAACTATCATTATCTCTTCTTTTATCAAACCTATGTGAATTAAAGAATATTGATCTCTAAATAAATACTTAATATAGAACAAAATTTGTCTTACGTGTGTCCGTGGGAACGCTCAAAGACATAATAAAACAAAATGTGTTCTAATAATAGCATATAAAACGATATTAAAAATAAATTAAAGACAATCTACCATGAAAAAAATGTGCATTTCACAATCATTTATACTTCCATTTATTTATACGTGTGGGTTGAAAGAAGATTTAAAAAAATCAATAGAAAGAAAAGTATTAGGGTTGTCATATTAAAACTAAATTTGAGCATGAAAATACAATTTTGATATCAAATTTAAAGATTGAATTAGAAACCGTACAAGAATAAGTGTTTGTATTTTTTTAATAAAATTTTGAATTTACTATTACAAAAATGGTCGCTCGAAAGATTGAAAGATAAGAGGCTATATTTTCTACATTGAAGGTAAAATTCAATATTTCAAACATCCAAAACGAGCTTGTTTCAAGACTTCACTCACACAAGTTGATTCATTATATAATGTTCATCAAAAGCACTTGTGTTTGTAATCCAAACTTGAAAACTCACTCTTGAGAGGCTCTTGTGATATACCTCTAGACGCTAAAAATAGAACCATATTAATTAACTGCTTTGCTGTGTATATCAGCAGATTTTTTAAATGCAACGTTGAGTTTAAAGCTAAATATACTGCAATTTTGTGTGTGTGGGTTTACTTTGGGAGGAAATGTTTACTCAAGGATTGCTGATGTTGCTTAGGGGCTGCTTAACAACTCAAGCATTATAATAACATATAGCTGTGCTATTTTAGCTTAAGAATTTAAATGTATTATATATTTTATTTAAATTGAAGTCGTCTGAATGTTTGAAATATACTTTAATTTATCTGAAAAAGACTTCCGCGTTAGGTTGAAATATATTCACAAGACACGTTCTCTGGGATATAAATACATCGTTTCGTGGAATCGCCTCAACGTAGCATATTCTCGAAGGAAAATAGCGATAGCTGCACCGTGAAAAACATGGGGAATCTGGAAAAAGGAAACGATTTTCACCTAGAAAGTGGTTACGGAACAGGAAGAAGCGTGAAAAGATTAATGGGAAGAGACGAGGTCAGTGTCTCTCGATTACTTTCTAAAAATTGGCTTTGTCGGGAGACATGATTTAAGTGCACAGTAAATTCTTACAGAAACTATCTAGTTACAATGTCACCGAGATTACTTCTAAATAAATTACTCCAAATGAAAAATAAATAGAAAGTTGTTTTGCTTATTCAGATATATTTTCGCTGTCCAAAAGTATTTTTATATATTTCAATTAAAGCTTTTACCAGCAGTTTGATAATTTTAAATGATTCAGAATATAACATTAGTCATTGTTTATTTGCCACATCTCTAAAAAAATAAGCGCTCGAAATTATAGTAAGTAATTAGATCATTATATTTTTCGGCCGAATTCTATATTTATATATTGTTTTTGTTACACGATTCAAAATGTACTGATACAAACTTTAAGGTATGTATATTATGGACTTTAAAAACGATGTTTGTCAATTTTCAATTAAAAAAACATTAGGTTCTTATTCAGTTTCAATCAAGACAATAAATTTAAATAAACATTAAGACTATCATATCTACAAAACATTATTTTTGCTCGTTATATCCGTTATATTTAGATATTCAAGCTTTAATGTAATTATGTTTGTTTTTTATGGATTTAAAAATATTAAATTAATAATAAAAAGGTTCTTCAATTCATTTAGAGCTTTAGAATTCAAATGTATATTTTTTATAATAAGATTATGATAAGCATACTATATATTGAACACCAATAAAGTTTCATCATTAGCACTGTCATTTATTTCGTCTTTAATCCAGGATTACTTCCCCTATTGGAAATAAGGCTAATAATACCCAGAACGCTGACGTTATTCAAAGGAAAAACTTTATTCCCCAATGAAGAACATTGTGCCTTCTGAACCGATATTACATGTTTCATAACTTTAAATATATTATATATTAATATCGTGGTCTTCTCCCGATAGTCGGAGGTAAAACGACTCGGCGCTCGATACGCTTTGCGAAAATAATTCGTTTCTGTGATACGTTGAGTTCTTTCTGTGACTTGTCGGCACCCTCAACGCCGGGGACCCCCCCCCCGCACTCTCCCCCGCGCAATTTCATTCGTTGGCTCTGACGAAACGCCGACTTCACTTGTATATAAAATTCGCGAGTGACGCCGAAAAACATTGTTTTTATGACATCTGCACAAAAAAAAAAAAAATGGAACATCTCCACCGCGTCACTTGAGAGGAACTACAACAAGGATAATAACGCAAGTAAGATCATAATAATCCAAGCTTCCAAGGTAAGTGAATTAACAAATACTGGCACACATCCACCTCCTACTATCACATAAACGTGGGAACACTGGGAGCAAAATGCTCTTTCGACTGCTCCTATAATACAATCTTGACTATGAAACTATTTGATATGGACCTGACTATTTGATATTACTTGATACCTGACCTTAACCTATTCGTTTCAGCTATGTCTATATATTTGTTTCCAGTTACTCCCAGTCTGACCGATTAAATATTATTTGATTGTGCCCGGTAGACACTAAACGTCAAAGTTCGAATACTGTGATGCGACATAACTACCCCTTGCTAATACAATTTGACTAATACTTTTGCGGCCTAACCACATTTGACTACTCCTAACTATTATACTTATACGATTTTATGTATTTTAACTATTGGCCACATGACTAGTACCTTTTTACAGAGTAGATACTTAAATACTCTTCTAACAGCAAGCTGATATCCAGTTTATATACTATTCATTGCTTTTTATACGAATCTTAACTTGCATGTCGCTCGTTGTCTCTTGCATGGTCTTCCCTACTTAGCAGTATGGAACTCGAGGAACCTCACCGGTTCGGATCCGAGAGGCTCTAGGAACGGAGCAGGAACAAGAAGAACACCAAGAAGACGGCCTCGAGGAGATGCATTTGATGATCTTTACTTTGCAACGAAAAACAACATTGTCTTCCGTTGACTTCTATATCGTTTTGTAATCGCCGAACTGAGAGGGGCAACCTGAAAAAATGGCGAAACCACTCAGTTTCGAATTCGCTCGGGTAAGTTGTACGGTGACGGGGAGACACCCTCAGTTGGTGTAGGAGCGAATCCGAGATGCACTTAAGCGTCTCGTATGTCTTCACCCTACCCCGGCAACGCCCTAGCGAGGAAAGGGGGGACTGGACTCCTTGTACTCCAGAAAGCCCTTTCCAGTAGAGTCAAAAAGGTCGTCTAGAGTAGTTTTCCACCATCTCCCTATGAAAACTACTCAGTCTTTACAAACCCCCCAAACTCCTTATCGAGACGTTCGCGAAAGTGTTCGTCAATACGTTCACTCAGGATACCCGTTGGGTGAGCGTTCAAAATAAAACTCGGTGGTAATGCTACCTTCAATATCGAGCGAATGAGGAGGTGAATGTATGATACAAACGAAATGGATGTAACCCCTTTCCTATGAATGGATATTGAAGAGGCCCATAGTTCTGTAGTGGACTGTTAGTGGCTGCGCTATGATGATGATGATATATTAATATCGTAGTGTATGTAAATCATTAAAAATTAACCAAAATATTTATCAATAATTTGCAAATACATCAAGAAAAATTCGGATTATTAAGAAAAGCATTATAATTCTTTAAATTAAAGACTTCCTAGTGGTCTACTGCAAAACATAAATTATATTAAGATATAATACAAATGTTAATCAATAGCTATTAAAGCCAGATCGTTTTAGCATTGTTTGACTTTAAGGGAACTATTGTAAAAAATTAGCTATGTACTTTTTTTCGTTTCGGAAGAAAAGATTTATTCAAAACTTTGAATTTTTTCTATGCTTCAAAAACGAGTTTTACCTATTTTTATCGTATATTTTACCCTATTCAATCTATTCAAGAATCGTTTTGCAAAATGTTATTCTGCGAAAACAATGTCGAATTTATTCAGATATCATCATCGAAATACACATTTATTTTTGGCAGAGTACCAAATAGGCCCTAGAGTAGAAATTTTAAAAGCTTATACATTGAAGGTGTTCGGATAGATTTTCGAAAAGATATGTTTACGAAAGAAATGTCACCCGTGATGAATGCGAGTTTCATAGCAAACTTAGTAGAAAATGGTCGTGAACCATAGCGAATTTTCTAGCCACAATGTATGCAAAATTGGGTTGTGACACATTTTCCATCTATATAAAAGTCCAACGGAAAATTCCAACATCTCTGTATAAGTGTGGGTATGTTGTTAGATGCGGGATTAAAATCGACGTAAACAAAACAGTTTTTCATTAAAGTTGGTCAAGATTTAGGTTGACAATTTCGAAACGAGGGCAAGAAGATCGATAGGTAGCCAGTCAAATTGATGGATGAGCTAAAATTCGCTAAATTTTGAGGTTTCAATGGGCAGAATCAATACTACGATGTACTTAATTAACGCAAAGCATAATATTCCAGAGGTATGGCGTAGATTTATTGCTCGAATTTTATTTAAAACCCATTTTGCTCTGCCAAAACCCATGCATTATTTGTTTATAATGGAGGAATAAATAATTAATATATAAATTTTCAAGGATTGACTGAACCCGATAGGTGGGTATTCAAAATATCGGATAAAGGTGAAAGTTCAAATATAATTTTACCTTTTTAAAAATCCATTTTATGTACTCAAAATCATATAACCATGATTCGTGTAAATATTAAAAATGCCAATATATTTATGGTTCTTATTTTGTTTGGAAGAAAAATATTACGTACTAAGATCAATTATTTTTTTTAATGAAGTGTTTTGTAAATATTTTTTTTTATATAAACGAAAATAATTCGTATTTTTGTATTATTTTCTGATTGAAAGTTTTTCTTAGATCTCAATCGGAAATGGTTAATATTAATGGAGTCTGAATTCAAAGATATTCCAAAAATAGATCTAAAGATTTCAGGAGATAAATTTTGATAAAGAGTGTAATATATCGAAATATATGTCATATATCGAAATATCTACCCCCGCAAAAATATGATAATGCCTACACATATTCGTCCTTTTATCCTTCATATTATTGAACTTTTGCCATAAAATTTAAGTCTATAAGTTGAGATAAAATCACGCCTTCTCACAGAATTTGTGTTCTTTTTAACAATTTCTAACGCAATGCTTATGCATTCATTTTCATTCCACAAATTAACTTTTGGCAATTAATGCATTCTGAATTATGATTTGAGCAGATCCTGAATTTCTATGGCCACACATTTTTTTGAATTATTTGTAGTTCTCAAACAAATATGATTGTTATGATTATTGATAAGCTCAAGCTTTAGCATACGGATTAAATCTTGGATTCTTCAGATTATGGAAAGTATTTTCACCACGACGAGTATTTGTTAATTCAATTACCTTGGAAGCTTGGATAGTTCAAAAACGCTTAAGTTCTTAATTGTATTACGGATAAGTACTAGAGAATAACATGCGAAATATATGACTATTAACAATAAAAAAGATCAGTGAAGTGTATGAAAGCGGAAGCAACTACCCTCAGTTTACTGATGATCTCCACGGAGCATACCTCACTCTCCACATCATCGCATTCCTCATTTCTTCTGTGCATCGATTAACGACGGGTAGAACTCGTTGACCTGAATTTTCCAGATCTTAAATGGAGCAGCGAGCAAGTACTCTGGCAGCGTCTCTCTTTAACAAGAGAGACTTCAAACGTGTCTGGTAAAAAAAGCTGGAGGCTTTTTCTACACATTGATAGGGTTTATCCTGCAAATGTCGAAGGTAGTACAGTTGTAGTAATCCAACGAAAATTCCGGCGCCACGATAAAAAATAAATCCTTTTTCGAGTATTTCAACGGAGCTAAGCCAGAAGAAATAAGCTCTGGAAAAGCTTAGCCATTTAAAGATGGATCACGTTCATACATTACACATGGGAAGCCAAGTATATAATACTATTTAGGTGCTCCCTAAAATACAGGAGATTAATCTTCTATGGCTATTAATTTTGTGCTAAATATTTTGAAAGCCGCTAAAATTCGTATGATTAACACAATAGAGAATTAGGATTGTACATACATTATTCAATGGTTTAATTAGAATACCTCTGATGGTGATTAAATGTAATTTTACTATGTAGATAAGATCATTATTTATAAGTAAGCCAATATTAACTCCCAGATTTGGCTTGCTTAGAAATTTGTTATAAAGTTTACAATTTCTCGTCTAAATCATAAATATATTTTATATTCAATAGTGTTCTAATTCGTATTTTATTCGTATTTGTTTTATATTACGTTCTTCATTGCATATTTTTAATTGGACGCTGAAGGCTTAGTGATTAATTTTCACCTTAAATAATTGCATGAAAATGACATGACATATATGTGCAGCTTATTTTGAGATGATTAAAATTTTAATATAAATGTGTTGATTACTTTTATACACGGTCTGTGAGAATGTTTCTTGAAAGATGTTTTACGTGTTTATTCTATGTTTCATTTCAAAAGAGCAAAGACATTAGATGCTTGAGCTTTTTACAAACCAACGTATGCCAAGTCTATTTTAAATGGAAGCTATCTAAAAAAATACTTCAGAAAAGTGCATGCTCATAACAAAACTCATTTTTTCTTTCCGTGTTTCCATCTACAAAAATCTTTTCATTCCAGTGATTAATGGTTTGTTGACCCGTTTCCTTTATAAATATCTCAAACCCATTTCCGGAACATAGAGTTTCGTTTTTATCGATCTTATGTGTCATCGCCTTAAAAATATCAATAGCGAAAACCAAACATTGAATTTTTTTATATTAATAATACATAATTTTAGTCTAAATATATCTACATGAAAGTACAGTGAAATTTTCCTTAAAAGACTTATTCGATTTTCTTGTTTACGTCTGAGACTTGCTCTATGATGAAATTCAATTAAATGAGAGCAAACCAATTTAGAGGAAGTTTTCCGTTCATCGAGCTTCTTGAACAATGCATAAAGCTGTATAGTTTTATTAATAAATGCAAAAGATAATTTTTGTGTTTTTAATTATGCAAATTTTTGGCAAGCCTTTCATTATGCAAAATAATCTCTCTTCAAATCGAACCTTTCTTTTTATGATTTTTTAAATTAAAATATTAATAGCCAAATTATATAATTGAGTGGTTAATATACTTTCAGAACATTGATATTAGCTTTGGGAAATATTTTGAGGATGAAGTAAAAAAAATAGCAACGTCAATGTTTGAATGAAAAGCAAAATATAAGCATTATGTTTTGATGACAATGCTCTTCTCTTGTATAAAAATTGTATTTTTGATAAGGCTAACCTACTTGCTTAAATAAACAACTCACTGCTAGAATTTTTTTAATGAAAAAAGCACCCCAAACTGTTTAATAAAAACGTTTTTGGTAGTGTTGTCTCTAGTGAATTTATTCTAATAAAATGCTTTTATATGAATACATTGCATATTTTTACTAAATGAAACTTCCTTCTTATCTTTATATTAAAATGAAAAGAATACTATTTGTATACTATTAAAAACGCTTATAAAACCTCAAGAATCACATGTTTTTACAATTTTTTTTTCAAAAGCAAACATCTTTTTTCATAAAAAAAACTATCAAAATAGAGAAGAAGAGGAGAGAAGGCAGTTAAAATCATTAAACTATTAAAATTTAAAGGCATAGTGTAACATAATAATATGTTTTTGAAAATATGACAAATGATTGCGGATAAAACAGGGCCAAACCAAAATATTGATGAATTTATTCAAATGTAAATATTCCAACAATTCTATTACTTTTACAAAAATAATCTGTAGTTTTTAACAATACAGTTTAATAAAAGGGCTTTTTAAAGTAAAATCATATCAATCCTAAAATTATCAATAATACTTTTATTAATCTTATTAACCTTTGATTAAGGTAATAGCAGTATTAATAATAAATTAATTATGGATATCCAAAGCAAGTCAAAAACTATTCATATAAGCTGTGATTATCGTTAAATATAATATTTCACAATTCAATATTGAAGAAAAATTTTAAATAGTCTTATATTGTCTACTATAAAGCTAGACTTTTGTCGCTAATGAGAAAAATTACATCCATATTGTCTTACTATTCAATGATTTTCTTATATGCTCGACATTGAATGTAGCATAAATTTTGAGCTTTATTTGCGAACTAGCCTAAATCATCATCCAGCAAATTACTTGGGTTAACGTATCAAAGGGTGCTTTTGCAGTCTTATCTTCTATGGAATGTAGTAAAAAACTTTTTAGGATGATAAATGAATTGGAATGTTTCTCTTGATTATATTTAGTTTCTCCTTTCTTCATCAAAAATTGCACCCACGAACGAATTTAAAATTATATTTAACCCCTAAAAGAGTACAATCCCAGGGCCTGGGATCCCCCCTCCACTTTTTAGAAATAGCATTCTTGTACATTGAGCTCGGAGACAGACAGAGAGAGACATAGCGCAGCCCGGGAGACAGAGACGAAGAGCTTCCTCGCATACATCGAACGATTATATAGATGGTTAGCCCAAATTTATCGCTTCTTGTTCGTGACGAGTCTTTGTTCAATTATTGTTTCTTTGTAAAGAAATGACGTAGTATTGTATGTTATCAACAATGTTTATTTACAATTGATTCTGCCTCAAATTGAAGATTGTCTTGCACTGACGCGTCGTGATGAGCTGACAGAAAGTAATCGGTGTAAAGCGATTATGGCATCAACGACTTCATTGATTTTAAATTTGCTCACTCCTCAAAAGGTTAAGTATGCAGAACATTTTGTTGTTCAGCCTATTGATCAAAGTTCCATGGTGTTTATATTATTGATTTTATAAAATATCGGTTTATAATGAAACGGTTCATAATTGTTTTATTTAATTCAAAAAAAAAGAGAAGGAATTGAATAAATTCGGGAGAGATTAAGCGAAATTGTTTCACGTTGATGAAAAAAATATTCATAAGGTAACTGCTTTAAAGATGGGGAAATTATGAGGAAGATATTGTCCTAAAACAAATTCCAAAATTGCAAAACAATTTTCTTCCCCGCAGGATACTAAGGAATAATTTTCAGTTATGTAAATAAAAACTGATGTTGACAATGTAAAAAGAAAATGAAGCAAATATGTACGTTTTTTCAACGCTCTTGTAGATCTCTCTGGAGACTAATAAGCCTAATTTTCCGAAAAAAGAAAACATATTTTTTGTGTGTTTCTCGACGACAGAAGAGAAAACGCTCTCTTATTAACATAGACGTGAGGTTTTATCTATGTGAATAATAATTTGACAAGTGAAATGTAAAGTACGCTTTTATTTTCAAAGAAAGAAATTATCGCAAAGAATATTATTTTTTTAAGGAATTTTTCTTAACGTTACTTTCATTCCAATTCTACGCATAATAACATTTTCATCTTGTTTTTCTAATTTACCTTAACTTGAATCTTCTTTTTATTATATTAAAAATACCCTATCGCGTGGGGGGTATCAATGATGGTCTTAAGAGCTCTATTATTTTTTGTATTTTACGTAAGCTTTTTAATTATATATTATCAATTGAATAAATGATAATTATGCTTGAATATCGAATTACGAAGATTTTCTTTTCATTCCAACATAATACCGGTGCGTTGCGGAGAAAAATGAAAACAAGGAAGTCGAAGCCATTTTTCCCCCATAAAGCATAATATTGGAAATAATTTCTCGGTTTCTGGATCCATCAGTTACCTGATACTTGCATTATTCACATGCCACAACGGTTTTATGAGAAGGGAATACAAAACAATAAAGCTGGGTACGAAAAACCCACCTATTGTGCTCGAGGGTTATCCGACACAGCACTGCTAACTAATGTAGCGAAACAAAAAATAATTGCCTCTCAGCTCTGTCCTTTGGCGTTGTGATTCTCAAACTTTCAAACGTTATGAAGAAATATTAAATCAGTTTTCCTAGAGCGACTTTACAATACTTATTTTTGATTATCTATCAAATATTACGGATAATCGAGAAAAATCAATAGCGTCTAGCGTATTGACTATCGCACAAACAAGAACCCTATAGGAGGTTCGATATATCGGATAAAGGTATAAAATTTAACTCTAATTTAGCCTCTCAAACGCCAAAAAAACGCGATCGGATATCAGTTTTTTTAATCTTAATTATATATATATATATATATATATATATATATATATATATATATAAAGAATATGATGTATTATGTCATACAAAAATTGGACCATGATGCTGATGTATTAATTGTAGCGCTTTAAGAGAACTCACATCAATATATAAAAAAAAAATTGAATAATACACTTTTTTAATTATAGTGTTTGGATATAGAACAACATGCGGTAACATTTGAGAAACAGTTGTAAAAAAAAAATAATGAAAATTTTCAACATGACTCTTTGTGGTTGACTTTTAATCAAGATAATGTACGCAATAAGAATAAAGTTTAAGAAAAATAAGCTTCAATTTTTTAATGAAACGCGAACTGAATGCGAAATTGAGTCTTTAATTTTTTACCCTTTAGGCTCGAGTCTCACGTAATGTTTTCCTTAAATGTCTGTTATTACAAAAAGTTATTTCTTATAATATCTTAAAGAAAATCATGAATCAAATTTAAGTTTGATGTTCACTGCAAAAAATGTCAACGTGAGAGAATCACACACGTGGTTGGTTGATTGATCCTTAATTGAATTAAACGCTGAGTTGAGCATTAATAGTTTTATCACCCGACCCACACAAACACCAAAGAAACTAAGAAAAATGCACTTCTTAATTTCATCCAAAAAATAAAGAAAATAGTATTCAATCGATATTTTAAATGTATTGGTTTTACATAATTGTATGTATCAAAAATGTATTAAATTTTGTGTAAATGACATTTTATGTCCTTGCAATAATTAAAACAAATTTATGCATTTTCGTATCATAAAAACATTTTTTTTGTTTAAATGTTGTGTTCGAAATTGAAAGGATTTATTTTAAATTTGGAAAGCAAATTCGACAGTCCTACACGTGTCAATGATTTATTAATATATTTTGCAAACCGAACATATTACAAGGGAGAATTGTTCTAGGGACTGGAAATTAATTAGCACTGTATCGAGAAGTTTGAAAGTTAATTAAAAAACCCTTTGTAAATGGAATAATTCACAGAATACGTATGAGTTAGCAGCAAGGATTAGTAATAAAATATTATTGTTTGTATATTTACAATATTGAACAGTCTCATAATTCAAAAATATGAATACTAATCTATGGAGGCATTAATAAATACATTTTTCAAGGATGAGATCTTTAAAATAATAAATCTAAAGCTTTTGCTTGAATTAATAACTTGCGATTTATTTCCAAACAAAGGCATCACGTTGAAGCTTTCAAAGTAAATCAAAATTTCTTCGTTATCCACCAAAATGAAGATGCCTTCTTATGGTATATTGTCAACGCAACAAACTTCTTGCTTTACGATTCCATGACATTAAGTATTACAAGATGACGTTCCGGCCTGAGAGCTTTTCAAAGTTTTACAGCATGAAGATAAAAAGGATAAATACAGGCTGTTCCTCATATAAAAAATATAACACTGAATAACCTTTTAAATCCTAAACAAATTGACATTAATTGTATCAACAATAAAATGATTAATTTGCATTCAATTTTTTTTAAAGCTCAAGATTCACTGTTATATTTTAGGAACAGTCTTATATTTTCACTATTTTTTCTTTAATAAAATTGTAGTCAAACTATCTTAATGGATCTACGATATCCACGCAGAGAAACTTATATAATTGTTAACGGTAATGGAATATTTCTAAACATCAAAAACGATGAGTTCAAACTATAAGATAAACCCAAAAGTTATAAACTGAGCAAACTGAATATGATACTCTTCAAGCACTAGAAAGCCACTCAATTAACATGGAATCTTTTAAAAGAGCTACAAATTTATTGATTAATAAAACGAAAGTGATTTAGATTGGCCGTATAAGATTGGTCACTGAATTTCATAAAAACTTTTTCGAATAGAGAAAATATTTTTCGATGACCCAATACTTGCATTTTACATCTTGCTGAGTGGTGAGAGAATATAAGTATACTGTAAAAATCAGGAAAGAAAAGGAGGTATGTGAGATCCTGAATAAACAACCATATCCATTCCAAAAATCAACATTGTAAATCATTGTAAAATTATCACTGCATATTGATTATTTGATGAATTTGAAATTAAAGTTTTCAAAAATTAAGCTATATTCTGAGACACATTTTTCGATGACCAAAAATATGATTTTAGAATTTGAATGGAAACACTTGATCAATTATAATTGCCAAAAATCAATAGAGAACTAATTTAAAAAGACCAATTAAAATAAAATAAAGGTCGTTTTATTGACTTTATAGAGGTTAAATTAAAAAATCACATTGAATATAGGGAAAAATGTCTGAACCAATGCTTTATCGATCTTTAGTCTGTTAGAGGCCATTGCCTCGTATACGCGTTCATCACATTGACAGCTAGACTTTTTTGGCCAAAAACGGTTGCCAAAATAGCTAAGTATAAACAAGGATAGAAATATCATTTTATTAATTACATTGTCCGATTTATTTGCCCCTATTCTTTAAACAATTCGAATAAAATCTTAGCGATGACGACGAAAAAATATATTCAAAAACTATGTATTTTAGTCTTACATCTATTACTTTATGATCAATTAACATTAAAATGTTTGTTTAATAATTTTATGAAATAACAACTACTTATATAAAGGGAATAATACCAAATCATTGCGAAACTAATGCGTCCTGCATAGTTTATGAATATAAATGGATACACAATTACATATTTTTGTACCATCCCAAATACGCTCATTAATCTATATATGGATATGCTGTTATTTTTTAGCATTGTGACAAGTCAGCTATAATATTTTAAAAGCCAAAGCTAATAATCATCTTATTTTTAATTGATAATTTTCATATTTTTTATATGAAAAAATATTTTTTACTTCGGTTGTTTGTTGTTCCTTATCCTTAAAATTATCAATTTAATTCTTGAAAAAATAAAGTCTCTTGGGCACATTTGGGTTAATGCTAACAATGGAGGATTATGTCCATTAACTCTATGGTCGTCTTCATTCTTTGTTATTTTTTTGTGTGGATTAAGAGAAGGGCATAAAAGGGAAGATATATAAGTCTAAAATTTTTACATTAAATTTATATGTTGACGCTTGGATAATTTCTTTCGTCCAATATAATACAATGGTGATATCAACATATTATTTACCTTAAAAAAATCAAGATAATACAATATTTAATTTAAATAACTTTCATAAGTAAGTATTTTCGATCATTTAGTTTTTAATATAGAATAAACAAAAAATGCATAAAGTCTTCATATAGACATCCTAATCAATAACTTATGATGTAAATTGACATGAGGTTTTTAAACCAAACAGATTCTAAATCGTTTTTACTTGAAGTTGATTTATATGGCATGATAAAAAATAGCTTATTAATTCGTAAACGAAACTATATTATGTGAAATTTGGATTGATGTTTCATTTTCAACCGAAATATTCTCTTATTTTGTAGCAGATTTTTTTTCATATAAATATGGAGATATTTGAATAATATTGACGGTCACTATGTTTAAATCATAACCATAGTGACCGTCAATATGCTAGCTGAACATACGACAAGCACACTTTGCGCTTGTATTCTACTGTGATATCACTTATATTTTAAAAATAAGGGGTTCATAAATATTTATAATAATTTCTCTGGTTTGTTTTAATCATCGAATATGTTACAGATTATTGAAATATGTATATAAACTATAAATTTAAGATTTAAAAAAATTCCAGTAATATCATCTTTAAATTTCAGCCAAAAATCTTCCATAGGGCTTAGGTCTCTTTAGTATCCATTAAAAGAAAGCCGGGCAAGTGTGATAAAAATTAATATTTTTGGAAAATTTGCATATGTATAGTATGTGCTTTACTTCTCTACATGCTCCTATTATACTCCATTAAGTCGTATTATACTGTAATATATTATTTTTGTTCCATACTAAAACTAAAATGGTTGCGGTCTTTAAAGTTAATTGCTCGAAAAAATATTTTTAATCAAGGGTTATTTTACGCTCTTCCATTGAAACTTAGTGTAGACAATTTTCAAATTCGAAACACCAAGAAACTGAGAAATTTGGAGCCTCTATAAGAACAGTAATTAAGCTCAAGAGTTTATATTTAGAAATTGGTTTGGGCGAACGAGATCTGCTTGAATACCGCACAAATTTCTCATTTTCGCGAAATGAGCAAGTAATTTACAGGTGTAATAAAACATTCAGGATAAATTTTAAATAGTTTTCGAAAATCTTTAGCGTTTCATAAGTGGGGCTTTTATGATGAATTAAACGTGTCACTTTGATGTATATTGCAATCAATTATGTTTAATTTTGAAACATCGTATGTATTCGCTTATCGTTTTAATTAGTAATAGTTTTATAAGCCTTTCGTAACCACGATAATGGATGGGATCCGATTTTGGCCCGTATCACGTATAAAGAAAACCCACAAATATTCACATCGCGTACCTAAAAACAATAAACAAAGTTAGAGGGTCGCGGACCCTTTTCAAAGCTTATTTCTGTTCGGCTTCAGAGGGGTGTTTCCTATTACATTCGGATTCTGAGAAAAACTTAATGAAATATCAGAATTGTTTTGTAGAGAGATCATCTTTATCAATACCCTCCGAGGGAAAAAGGCTTCTGTGGCTATCGGCGAAATTCGCTCAATTTAACAATTTTTGCAGACTAAAAATATGCGAAGAATTTTTCTGAATTTCAGGTATCCTGAAACTCTATATTATGGGATGCCCATCAAGAATAAATTAATTGAATTCCATTATAAATATATTGCTACTAAAATGTTAATATTGTGAATGATGTTATCTTTCCGCCACATCAAATAAATCAATTAGCTTAATTGAATACAAAAACACTCATGGTTAAGCTGATATTATTTTCGTTAAACATATATGACATTCAGCAATAGAAAATCATAAAAGAATCATGTTTCTAAATCTTATATGTATAAGCATATCACAACCTATTATTTGCGCCAATTTTTTATAAATATTTTACATATCAGGTCAATATAAAAGTTCATTCGCAGAAATTTTTAAATACTGTAAATTAAACACAATTTAATATTAGATTTCAAATCTATCGAAATTGGTCATCGCTTCACTAATGTATTAGTCAATAGGATGTACAAAATGGACTTTCAAGTTTTTTTACTCAAAAACAGTGTCTTTCTACAACAATGGAATTAAAAAGCTACCTGTGATGTGGCGATAATTCGCAGATGGTGGTGGAAAATATATCATTGATTAAGATGTTACATTGTGTTTTATTTAATCTATTTAAAATAAAAGTCTATAAAAATGAGTACGAACTTTTGGACTAACCATCCATCAGTAGCTTACTCAGCGCTACCCAAGCTTTTGAAGGGTGGAATATTTGCCTATCTGATAATCCCGATTGAACCTCATAGCTTCCGAGCCAGCAGTATAGTCCCGGAGAGGTCGATGCTGAATAACATTTATATTTTAAAAAATGTCATTATTAATGTTATATATAGGAATGCTTCTTAAGGGTTTGTACTGTGAAATTTATAAAAAATATTATTTATAATTTTTTCTTTTCGTTCTTAAGTGAAGCCTTTTGGTCTAATTTGGTTTTCTTGTGTATATGTATGCAAACAAACCAAAGAAAATTATTTTTTATTGTAACTAGTACCGAAAGATTTACATTTAAATTTATTTCATAATAAAAATAAGCTTAAAGTCGATTTGAACAGAGAGTTTGACTTTCATTTGGAATATTATACGTATTCATTAATGATATATACTGTGAATGTTCCTTAATAAAGTGCAATTTTTGTATGATTGTTAAAATCTTCAAGCGGATATTAATTAACGGATATTTTACATCTATTAAATAATTTCTTTTGGCAAAGAGCTCATCTTAATATTCAAATCTCTTAGCGACCGAATAATATTATAAATTGTATATTATTTATAAATAAATTACTAATTATTATATAATTCAAGCAGCGAAAAAGCTTCAAATATTCAAATGTGCTTGTGCTATTTTTTGAGTGGTAGCTTGTTTCCAGATTCATTTAATTTAGAAGCGAGAGGTGGCAATTTACAAAACATGCTGAAAATCTACATTCAAAGTAAATTTTTCAGCTCTGGTGATATAAATCTCCAAGGAAAAGAAACACGTAAACACATTATATTGCAATTTTCTGCATTGGTTACATTCTTGGCAAGCGTCGGTGATGAAATGATATTTCCCAGGCGCTATTTTTCTAAGCAACCACATGTGCTAAAGCTCACCATCGTTATTTATCATGGAATAATTATTTTTCCTGGATACGTTTTAATTTATACAAAAAGAAATATAACTACTTGGCTGAAAATTGAACGCTACATCAATGTGTGATCATAATTTAATATAAATGTATTTACCTAAATATATATTTTAGCATC